>CM037161.1:47687562-47822929 GCA_020921065.1 Vaccinium darrowii
GATCGAGGCCCATAACCAAACCGAACACCACATCTGAAACCCAATCAACCCACAGTTTGGTCTCCTCCTCCTCCTCCTCCTTCTTCTTCTTCTTCTTCTTCTTCTTCTGCTCTCTCTCTCTCTCTCTCTCTCAGCAACAATCACCCTGGGCCCAAGCACAAAAATGATAGCAGAACCACGCTAACACTTCACGTCATTTATGGAAACTTCATTAAACTTTTATGATACTAGTTTTTTTTTTGGTTGCCCCAGCCTGAGAGTTGCATGCCCAAGCCTGCGGGCTTGCTGGACTTCCCCTGAGCGGATCTAAGCCACGAATAACAACAATCATTTTAGGAAACTTTATCTGAGTTTAAATTATTGACATTCCTCTAGCTTAACTAATACGTATGGTGGCATTGATATGTCATATACATAGGACTACTATTCAATTCGTAGCAGAACATATCAATATAGAAATGTCGATACAATGTAATTATTAACTTGGGTAGGTCGATAGAGGAGTTGTGGCCCCATTATGTTCGGCTACAGATTCCTTGACTCGTGATTTGTTTTACATAGTTTAATATTTCTGTTAAATTTACATGGTAACATAATTTTCCCTAAATTTTGGATTATCAATTGTGGATCCAATCTTAATCAAACTAGAGGATTATGCATATGTGCCTGCTTCTAGGTGCTTTTCATGGCCATAATAACCTAAAAAGGTGAAAAAGAGAAAAGACCTCTGTACCTTGTTGGTGAAACTGAGTTGTGTTTCAGAACATAACCTTTTGAGATTAGGCAAAATTTGAAGTACCACTGTCTTCAACTCAGCAAATAGAATGATATGATTGTTGGTCGCTTCTTTCTCCTCGGGCTTGTTTGAGATTATCACCTCCATCTCCTTACAATTTGCTATCACAAGTTTTTGCAAATTTTGTAACTGAGGAAGCATATAGGATGGAAATACATGCACCAATTGGTTACAATCCTCAACATGGATGGACATAAGTTTGTAGAAGGATTTAGCTTTGTTTTCTGGTTCTGGAACTGGTTGCTTATCCCAAATCTCTTTTACCTCAAGCAACCCCCTAATAGTTAAATATCCTAGGACAGGGAAAGCAACCTGCAAAGTTGTTTACCATACATTCATTAGTAATTTTACAAAAATAGGTTCCAATCAAGCTCCAAAATCCATCTGGCTTAGAAGCGCCAGATTTGAGTTTCAAAATATGGAGAAATATTGTAGACATATTGACTCAGATCAATCACCTTTCTTTCTTGCAAATTCCTTTTTTTTTTTGTGCACAATACGAGCTCTTTGAATTGAATATTTTGACACAGCTTATTTGTTACACTTTCCATTTCATATGAAAAATAACAAGAAACACATATGATAGTTTAACAGATTAGGTATGATACACTGTTCAAAATTGCCAAGTTTGCATTAGTAAAAAATTCAACCACGCATGTAAAAATCAAAAAGCGTGAACTATGAGAAAAAAGAGATCAATATTGTTAAATGTAATATACATACCAAAATGACAAATTTCTCAAATTTCTAATTGGAAACAATTGATAAAATGACATAATGGGTATATGATTCACTCGTCCAAATTGAATTTTTTTTTTTTTTTTAAACTATGCAGAGAAAAATAAAAGGGTGCAACCTGAAAAAAATAGTAACATAGATACCTACCAAAATGAAATTTTTGTTAGATTAGTAAACAGGGAAAACATTAAATTAACATATGAGAACAAGACAGTGACGTTCTTCATTATTTGATGTAAGGGAGGGTCTCAATTAAGCCTTTTATGGTATTCGACATTGCACGCAAAAGTCTATTGTTAGAGTGGTCGTAGAGAGTGACATTGTGTACTCAAATCCATGGAGCACTCATCTCTTACGGCACAGACTACTTACTATATTTCATACTGTTTGCTCCCCATGCATGCGCACCTAAGCGCCGATCGAGAAGGCTGATTGGCGTTACTTACCCGTTTGTATTAATAACAATCTTGATTCCCTATCACCGCCGCGACTCCGCCACGACCATTATAACACCATACATTTCTGTGAGGTTCATATGCTTGCTAATGGACCCTACAGAATTATGTGACTGCGCCTCACAACCACCCAATAATTTTCATGCTGAATATATTACTCCATTTACAGAACGTTGCATAGTCGCAATATTTACAATAGCTTTGCTTTCGCCTCCAGTACTTTCCATAATTGGGTTCTCTCAAGCTCTCTCCTCTTGAATGAGACCTTCTAGTACACAATCGGTCATTATAAGAGTGTGGAGTGGAAAATCGAGAGGAAATTTTCTTAACAAATGCTGTGGAAGACTGTAAAGATTATGGAA
Source organism: Vaccinium darrowii (assembly GCA_020921065.1). Classification (NCBI taxonomy): domain Eukaryota; kingdom Viridiplantae; phylum Streptophyta; class Magnoliopsida; order Ericales; family Ericaceae; genus Vaccinium; species Vaccinium darrowii. The sequence continues at coordinate 47,689,914 of CM037161.1, forward strand.
TTTTTCTCATGGCACAATAGTTGATGCACTTCGTTCCCATCTGTAATTGAATTTTGAATTGGTCGGCAAAACTTGAGCTGGAGGGGCGATTTCGGACTAATCCTCTCTCTTTGCTTGAGCGTAAAAGTTGCATTAGGTTCAATATCCCTTAAATGAATTGGCTAATAGGGTGTCTGAGTGTACTCTCCTCGCCCCATGTTACCAAGTAATTAGTAATTACAAGGCCTGAACCCTCTAGCGTCACAACCCAAAGGTGGAGTGACAAAAGTATATTAACGTTTAACTGATTTTACTTTTACTACTTGAGGTGTTGATAAAAATTTGAATATTTAAATCAGATAACCAAACAAATTGGAACTCTAATAATCTTCATATACCTGGTGATTGAACAAGGATTGAGCATTGGATGTTGTAGAACTTGAGTAGAAACTTTTAAGCTTCTCCATTTTCCAAATTCGAAGACCCCTTAGTTGAGGGATGATCAAGTTACTATCATCAACCGCTTCTTCTTCTCCTTTTTTGTTCTTGAAGACTACGAATTCTACATTTGGACAGTCCTCTACTGCCAAAAATTGCAGATTCCGTAGCCGAGGAAGTATATTCGAAGGAACCAAATTCATCAGTTTCTTACACCCTTTGACTTCAATGTTCCTTAATTGGCCGAAGGACTCCGTCTCTTGATTCACCGAAGGTGATTGCTTGTCCCATATCTCTTCTATGCTATTCAATGCTTCAACTTTTAATTCTTCCAAGACGGGCAAAATAACCTGCAAAATTGATTAGAACATTGTTATGTCAATGACTGTTCCATCAAAAGGCTCACCCCCCAAATAACCATTCTTTGATCGGTAGATGGTACCACAACGGAGAATGGTACCCAAAATTGACTTTGCGTGTCACGGAACATAATGCTCTCGACAGAGCTTCATAAAGAAAACTGATTCATGCAGCCAACCCCAATTGATTGGGACTAAAGGCTCCATTTTATTTGGTTTAGATGGTTTTGGGTAACTGTCACGCATAAGAACCTCCTGTTAAGAAAGCCTTAGTTCTGTTTTCAATAAACTGAAATTCCCATTAGTGTGCACACCGTTTAAACCAAGTCTAAGCTTGGCCAATTTAATAACTTATAACTTGATTGCTATCTTAAACATTAATCAGCAAAAACAAAACAATGACTTTTTGCGTATTTCATTAAGAATACCCAATGGTTAATTTGCTTTCTTTTCCAGTTGATAACAATTGAAAAATACATATCTTTTCTTTTTCCTCAATGAAAATATTTTTATTTTTTCCTTAGATGAAAATATATCTTTGCCTTCAACTCCCCAAATGCATCTGCAGGGGCTTGGAGCTTATCTTTTCTCAAACACCACCATGTGGTGGTCTCGATTTCATTTCCAGACGAGATTGTTATTTCAACTAATACAATACACAATTATCTATCAAGAAAAATAGTTAATCAGCATCAGGTTGTACAAACGATTATTTTGGGATGACGAGATGACAAATTATGTTCTGCTCTCAAATCAAATGCATGCCATCGATTCCGTACAGGAATGCAATCCCTCAATCCAAAGCTGAATGCAACATTTGAGATAATTATTTATGAGCGCTTATAATGGTATTGAAATTTGAACAAGATGTTCATAAAAAATTTCCAGCTTAGCTTTAGGCAAAAGAATTCAGGCCAACCTTGATTAAAATTAGGTTCGACTTCTCTTAGCTTGTTTTTACTCGAAGCTCCTCCATCCATTACAAATGACTGGGCCGTTTTTAGCACATAAGCGCCCCGACCCACAAGCAAAAACACCCATTAGCACATCCGAAAGGACCGAAACCCAACCTACCCATTGGTAACAATAAACCGATCATCATCACCTGATCCACAGCACCTCCTTCTCTCTGTTCTTATACTCTTCTTTTTCTCCAGAAACTACCCCCACCCGCTCTTTCCATTCTTACTCCAAGACCTCATCGAGACAAACACGACGGACTCGTCTGATCACTTTTTCGAGCAATTTCGAAAATCGACAAAAACAAACAGTGTGAACGTGTAATCAGTCAACAAAAGAACAGGCATTGATTAGTATTTTGACCACTCGGACTCTAGTACCAATTGTTATGCTCCACACCAAACCAAACCAAACCAAACACACATGAACAACAAGAGATATAAATGGTTCCCCATACTTGGGGTACTCCACAGAGGTTAATCGGATAAGCACTATAAATAGAGAGCTTACATGTGAGAATCTCACAATACTCTCTCATCTATTTGCGATTTACTTTTCAACTTCACTGATCTCTCTCTCTCTGGGCTACAAAACACAAAGCCTATGAAGGAGAGGAAACTCCAACGCCAGACAAAAACGGAGCCTAAACTATTATTCCTGGAATTTCCTAGGAGTTGGAACGGTGATGTAGGGGATCGCAAACTATGAGGATGGGAGCCACACTCTGCCCCTCAGTCAATAGGCCCACTTTCTAAACCAAACATAATTAACTTATCAATCACATGGTTTCACATAGCCCCCCGTGTTTAAGTGAATATTCAAGCTGTCGTGCATCACGTTGGCGTGCTTGATTCATTTTATGTACATCTTCAATAATTTTAAGAACTTGAACTATGGAGATAAAAATAAAAGAGTGCGACCTGACAAAAATAGTAACAGAGATACCTACCAAAATGAAATTTTTGTTAGATTAGTAAACAGGTAAAACATTAAATTAACATATGAGAATGAGAAAGTGACGTTCTTCATTAGTTGATGTTAGGCATTCGACATTGCACCCAAAAATCTATTGTTAGAGTAGTCATGAAGAGTGACATTGTGTATTCAAATTAATCCATGGAGCACTCGGTGCCCGTCAGTAACAATCATTTTACCAAACTTTATTCCTGTTTCAGAATTATTAACATTCCACTAACTTAGCTAATACGTATGGTGGAATTGATATGTCATAAACATAGGACTACTTTTCAATTTGTAGTAGTAGATATGAAATAGCAATGTACATACACTCTAATTATTAAATTGGATTGGTCGATGGAGGAGTTGTGGCCCATTATGATCATCTACATATTCCTTCACTCGTGAAATTTTTTGTAGATAGTTTAGTATTTCTATTAAATTTACATGATAACCTAATTTTACGTTAATTTGGGAATCTCAATTGCGGATCAAATTTTTTTTCAATTTTAATCGAACTACAGAATTATATTTATGTGCCTGGTTCTACGTGGCTTTCATGGCCATAATAACCTAAAAAGGTAAAAAGGGGAAAGACCTTTGTATCTTGTTATCAGTGGTGGATGTTTCACGTTTTTAGCTTGTAATGCCAAAAAGAAGAAAGAAACAGCCCATGCCAAATGGTTATACGTTTTTAGCTTCTCTTTTAAAAATCCTACGGATTAAATGTTTCTTCGGTTCACATGCACCTTTTGGGTCGTGAATTCAAGACCTCTCTCTCTCTCTCGGCCACATGGGTAAGAAATTTGCCACTCCTATGTTGGAAAGGAATTATGAGCATTGACTAGTTGGAGTAATAAGGAGGTCCAATCAAGTTCTAAAATCCATCTTTCCTTAGAAGCACGAGATTCAAGTCTCAAAATTATATGGAGAGCTATGGAAGACATATAATTAACCCAATTCGGTCACCTTTAATTCTTCTAAATTAAATTTCTATTCACATCAAGAGCTCTTGATATTAAATCTTCATACGAACCGTATTAATTTGTTGCACTTTTTAATGTACTTGATGAATTACTATTACTTTTAACAAGAAAAATTAATCATTTATAAAATTAAAGCCGTGAATAAAAAAATTCATTGACCCGATTTATAACTCAGATCCCTATTGGCTATTAGTATACTACCTAACATAGTGAGCTTGCCTAGATCACCAAAACATGCCAATTCTATCTATGATGGGATTGAATCGATGGAAGAAGGAATTGTGGCTCTGTTTTTTTTTTAGAAATCTATTGGCAGGTCCTATTATTTGGAATTTTGGCCCACCAGGTCTTGGGCTAAAATTTATTGTTGGAGAGGTCCTGGGGCACAAATATGGTTAGGAATTTTACTTTTTTGCCCATCCTCCTCATCGTTACTCTTTGTTTTGACTAACCGTTTAGGCACTTTCATAGGGTACCCTAGGATTTTAAGCACTTTCATAGGGTACCCTACAGTTTAGGGTACCCTAAATTTAGAATGTACATTTTAGAATTTAGACCGTACATTTTAGAATTCAGACCGTACATTTTAGAATTTAGGGTACCCTACAGTTTAGGGTACCCTAAATTTAGAATGTTCATTTTAGAATTTAGACCATATATTTAGAATTTAGACCGTATATTTTAGAATTTAGACTGTATATTTAGAATTTAGGGTACCCTACAGTTTAGGGTACCCTACAGTTTAGGGTACCCTACAGTTTAGAATGTACATTTTTAGAATTTAGACCGTACATTTTAGAATTTAGACTGTATATTTAGAATTTAGAATGTACATTTTAACACTCAAAATGTACATTCTAATTTTCAAAATGTACATTCTAAGTTTCAGAATGGGGGTAATTTCGGAAGAAAAAGTGTAAAACTTATATCCAGGACCTAGTGAACTATGCGCATTATTTGTTCCGGACCCTACAAGCTATAAGACTTGTGTATAGGACCTGCCCACAAAAAGCCCTTTTTTTTTACTCATGATCAAAAATTTCCTTTGATAGATGTCTGATAGATACACTTAAGCTCACTTTAAAACTTGAAAATTTCCAATTTCGAATAAACTATTAGAAACTACGAGATTATAAATGTGCTATGGTCAAAGCAAAAGAGGGTAAGGAGCTTTGTACCTTGTGAGATAAAAGGAGTTGGTCTGTTCCAGTGCAGAAACATTTAAGATTATTCAATTCCTGAAGTTCCAGAGTCTTTAATTGAGGGAACACAAGGATATCATTGTTGGTGGCTTCTTTCTCCTTCAGTTTGTTTGAGACTATCACCTCCAATTCCTTACAACCTATTACCTTGAGTTGTAGTAGATTGTGTAACTGAGGAAGCATATAGGAGGGCAATACATACTCCAATTGGTCACAATTCCAAACTGTAATGGACTTGAGTTTGCAGAATGATTCAACTCCATTTTCTGGTTGCTGGACCCAAATCCCTGTTATCATAGGCACCTTCCAAATACTTATATATTCTAGAGCAGGGAAAGCAACCTGCAAAGTAACTAAAAAAACATTCATTAGTGATTCAATAATAACGAGGTCTAAAATTCATCTCTTCTTAGAAGCACAAGATTCAAGTGTCAAGTATGGAGAGCTATGGAAGACATATTGACTCAATTCGATTATCTCTCATTCTTCTAAATTATATTTGTGCACATCAACAGCTCTTGTATTAAATCATCAAACCAACCATATATTTGTCGCACTTTTCAAAGTATTTCATGATTACTACTACTATTAATATTACAAAACAAAATTAACCATTTATAATAATATTAAAGCCGTAAAAAAAAGTCCATTTACTCGATTTATAAACCTAAATCCTATTGGTTCTACCAGCGTATTGAGCTTGGTTAGAGGCTGGAAGACTAGAACTCAAATAACTGGTACTACTGAATTATATACTTGGTTGTAACTCACAAATCTCTCTCTTCATAACTGTAGTCCGAAATTGCCATCCAAGTTGCAATGCATAAAGAAATGGAGAACTCTATGGTATGCTCCATTCCGTATATTTATATACTTGTTATTACCTATGATTTTTGTAATTGTTCTGTATTTTTTGGTCAATTTCTATGAACAGTAACATAAATCCATGAATAAGTACCAAAACAACGTATAACGGGTCGTAATAAGTACCAAAACTATATATAACAAGATTACCATACACAATGACGTGAATAGTGAATCCATAACGTTTTGTAACTTGACCAAAAGTATACGTAACAACTATCAAAAAAATACGCAATGGAGCACCATAGTATTTTCGTAAAAAAAAATTCATTCAAATACGTGTCTGATGTTGTAAACTTTGGTTAGATTACTTTGGTTGGGAAGAATATTTTAACTTCTCTTTTACGGCAAAAGAACAAAAAAAAAATGCATTCAAGATCAACAAACATAACTTTTTCCAGTTTTTGAAATCCTTAATTGATAGTATATATCTAAAGTCAAATAAGAAAATTGATGAAACCAAAAAAGGTTTTGACCAAATTTCACTGCATTGCATGAGACTTTGAACTTAGGTAGAGGAAAAAAACTCACCTGATAATAGAAGCACTCGCTCAAGCTATTAATTTTGGGTCCATTGCTTACCCTTAGAGCATCTCCAACGGGAGAAGAAATATATATTTCATAAAAAATTGTAGATTTTGCTTACTTACATGGCAAATTGAAGAGTCGTTATTTATCCGTGTCAGACATGCCGGGAAAATGTAGCATGCGAAGATATATGTACTTATTTAAGTAATCTAAGCCAGGAATGCATTATGGATACAGGTAGAATTCTAATTGTTGTCTTAAATTATCATTTTACAATAAAAGCCAAGATATAGTCCCGCTATTAGACAAAATTGCAGTTGAAATGCAAATGCAACCAAAGGGGCTTGCTTTGATTGCATTTCATTGGGACTTCTCTTTGCCTTAAATACCACCCGACTTCTCATGTAAGAAATGTACGAATTTGGGACAGATTCTAGAGGCTAAGAGCTGGGTTGAGTTTTTACTAGTTGAAGTGCTAGAAGTCTTCTATCAATGCATGTTTTTTTATTCCCTATTGTGATGATTTTATGTTTTATCTATATCATAATTTAAAAGTTTTTTTTTGCCAATATAAAAAATATAAAACGAAAAAGCAATTTGGATAGACATTGATAGCGAAGTTTAGACCAAATATGAAATGAGATTTTTACTTCAGCTGATCTTAATAAAAAACTAATTTGATAGGAAAATTACTATGACGTTTGAGCGAAAGTAATTAGGGATGACGATGTTTTAAATTATGTTTTGCACTCAAACCAAATGCTATTAATTATGAACATAATGCAATCCCTTGGTCGAAAGTTGAATACAACATTTTAATTAGATCAATCTATTCATGAGCACTTTTTTTTTTTTTTTTTCTGATCGGGAATTTATGAGCACTATTGAACTTGATGATCAGCAAAAACATCCAGCTCAGCATTAGGGAAATAAATTCGGTTAAATTCCATGAAAACCCTCTCATCTATTCCAATTTTCCATGGACATCCCTTAACTTTTAAAAACGTTCATACGCATCCCTCATCTTTGAACGTTATCCAGCTTGACCCCTTCTATCAAAGGCCGTTAATTATCAAGAACAAAAACTATAGATTGGACAAAAATACCCCTCTCTCTCTCTCTCTCTCTCTCTCTCTCTCTCTCTCTCTCTCTCTCTCTCTCTCTCCCTCCCTCTCCCTCCCTAACCCTTGCACTTGGGCTAAGAAAATAGATGATGACGGTTGCTCCCTCTTTCTCCTAACTCAGATGCCAATTGACCAAAAAAACACAATAAACTGCAATAAAAATCCTAAACCATGATGCATGAAACACTTCATTCTACCACTCAATTCATAAAGTTTGAAAGAAAAGAGGGGTTGAAGCTGCTCGATTGGTATTCCACCGCCGACATGGCGAGAGGTGATCATCAATGAAGCAGGGTTTCGTTTCAAGGGTTCCAAGTTAGGAATTGAAGCTGCTCGATCGGAATCGTTGCGATTTCGATAGAACAAAGTTCAGATCTACAAAGGTGAGATACTTTCGAGGCATTTCAAATCGACTGGTTTTTTCAATTATTGATCGGAGTATCTACTTTATAAGTGAAATATGAGGAGATATGAGGGAGGTGATATGCAAGGAGTGGATAGATAGAGGTTAAGAGCTAGCTCTACACCATTTTCGTTGATAACCTCCCATCTGATATTAGGAAAATCTGGATCTACAACATCTTTCAGAAATTTGGTAAAATTATCGATTGCTGTATCCCAGCCAAGAAAAGCAAAATTTCGGGGGAGCAGTTTTGGGTTTGTGAGATTTGCAATTGAGGAGGAAGCCATTACATCCATATCTAAAACTAATGGATTCTAGTTCTGGATTAAAAAATTGGTGGTCAACATTGCTAGATTCGAAACAAAGAAATATGAAGGCATCTATTCTAAATCCCTTTCGGTGATTCCAAAAAATCATTTTTGTTTTTTAGGGAAGAAGTGTACTTAAATCCTTTTCCGTGATTCCAAATAATCACTTTCAGAAGGGCGGAGAGAGAGAAGAAAGAGAGTTAGCCGGAGAGAGAGAGAGAGAGAGAGAGAGAGAGAGAGAGATGTTTCAGTAGTTGCAGGGAAGAGAAGGGAAAGAGAAGAGTGTGTTTTTGACATAAAAAAATCTTACAAGGGTAAAATTGTCATCTTCTTACTTCCATTAACGGAGTAAGGTTTAATTTTTTTTTTTTCAATTTTGAATAGATGAGAGGTGTATGGACATTTTTAAAGGTTAGGGGGTGTCCACAAAAAATTGGAATAGATGAGGGGTTCTCCAGGGAATTTAACCAATAAATTCGGAAGAAGTTGTCAATTTTCAATATCTAAGAACCATTGAAATTTTTCTCAATGCGGAAATTTTTTAAATTTATCACCTCACAACAACCACAAAAAAAAAAAAAAAAAATTGAGAATATTTTCATGAAAGGACTTAAAATTTCTCAATCCTAAGATGTCTAAAATTTATCACATCACAACCGTGTCTCCCATTATAACACCATACTACAATTTTGTGAGGTTCATATGCTTGCTAATTGACCCTACAGAATTATGTGATTGCGCCCCACGACCACCCATTATTTACAAGTAACTTTGCTTTCGACTACAGTACTTTCCATAATTGGGCTCTCTTGCTCTCTCCTCTTGAATGAGACTTTCTAGTAAACAATTGGTCATTATAAGAGGGTGGAGTGGAAAATCGAGAGGAAATTTTCTTAACAAATGTTGTGGAAGACTATAAAGATTACGGAATTTCTCTCATGGCACAACAGTTTGATGCACTTTCATTCCCATCTATAATTAAATTTTGAATCGGTCGGCGAAACTTTAGCTGTAGGGGCAATTTCAAACTAAATCCTCCTTCTTTCCTTGAGCATAAAAGTTTTATGTTGGGCTAGAGCTACCAGGAATTAGCTTCAATGAATAGGATAACTGTATACTTGTAACCTAAACCTAGCAGGGTGTCTGAGTGTACTCCCCTCGCCCTATGTTACCGGGTAATTACAAGGCCTGAGCGCTATGGCCTCACAACCCCAAGGTGGAGTGACGAAAGTAAATTAATATTGAACTTAATTTACTTTACTACTTGAGGTGTTGGTCAAATTTTGAATATTTAAATTAGATAACCAACAAATTGGAACTGTAATAATCTTCATATACCTGGTGATTGAACAAGGATTGAGCATTGGATGTTGTAGAACTTGAGTAGAATCCTTTAAGCTTCTCCATTCCCGAAATTCCAAGATAGCTTAGTTGAGGGATGATCAAGGTACTATCATCAACCGCTTCTTCTTCTCCTTTTTTCTTCTTGAAGACTATGAATTCTACATTTGGACAGTCATTTACTTTCAAAGTTCGCAGATTCCGTAGCCGAGGAAGTATATTCGAAGGAACCAAATTCATTAGCTTCGTACACCCTTTGACTTCAATGTTCCTTAATTGGCCGAAGGACGCCGTCTCTTGATTCACCGAAGGTGATTGCTTGTCCCATATCTCTTCTATGCTATCCAATGATTCAACTTCTAAGTTCTCCAAGACGGGCAAAATAACCTGCAAAATTATTTTGAACATGGTATTATCAGTGACTCTTCCATCAAAAAGTTCACCCACCAAGTAACCATTCTATCACGCATAAGAATCCCCAGTTAAGAAAGCCCTAGTTCTGTTTTCAATAAACCAAAATTCCCAATAGTGTGGACAATGTTTAAACCAAGTCTTAGTGGGCTTGGCCAGCCAATTAGGCAAGATCGATAGGTAATTCCTGAGGTGGAACAGTGAGTGAGGTCGTTAGGCATTGCGTCTATTTGTTTAACAATTGAGTGATTTATACAGAACCCAAGCTGCCGAGCAAAAATAAAACAATGAAAGACGACGAGGTATATTTTCCCTATCGAACGAAAAATACACAACGTCACCGATCCAAAAAAAAATACCCAATGTCAATGATTTATTTTATGTTTCATTAAGAATATCCAACGTTTTGTGTTCTTTTATACATATCTTTTCCTTATCCTCGATGAAAACATTTTTAATTTTTTCCTTGGATGAAAATATATGCTGGCCTTGAACTCCCGAAATGCATCCGAAGGGGCTTTGGGCTTATCTTTACTCGAACACCACCATGTGGTGATCCTCATTTCCAGACGCGATAGTTGTTTCAACTAATACAATACACAATTATCTCACGGGACAAATAGTTAATAACCATCAAGTTTGACCAAAGATTATTTTGGGATGACAAGATGGTAAATTATGTTCTGCTCTCAAAGCAAATGCATGCTATCGATTCTGAACGGGAATGCAATCCCTTGATCCAAAACTGAATGCAACATTTGAAATCTACTTATGAGCGTTCATAATGGTATTTAAATTTGAACAATATGTTCATAAAAAAATTTCCACCTTAGCTATAGCAAAAGAATTCACCTTAGCTATAGCAAAAAAAAAAGGCTCGACGAAGCCTTAAAGGAATTGAGTTCTGGATTGGTTGTACTAAATGGAAAATGACACGATTTGAGCAAGAACAGTACATTTGGGCTTCGATTTCCATATCCTTACATGTATTAAAGCGTGAGTTAAGGGACGAAAGCTTCGTCCATCGTCCTAGGTAAATTCCCAGTTTTGTCCTTTATCGTTCCAACTCAACGGTGGCATTCCTTGTAAATACTATGACAAAGGAAGACTGAGAAATGGGCCAAGGTCTATGTCAGCCCTGCTTTTTAATGATCAATCCAAATTTCTGTGCAGAAAATATATGCCTTTTTCGTTAGCTCACAATATCAAAAGAGGCACTACTACTCCACGGTATTGCACTAAATAGGAATTCTAAATGGAAATTCTGTTCCGAGTATAATTTTTACCCTATACATGTTTCTGTAGATACTAATATTTTCCCTTTTGCATGTCTCATTCATGTTATTATTAACTAACTCATTACCTAATTTCAGAGTCAAACTGAGCAATGACAGTCTACCTACAATGTGTCCCCTGCTTGATTAGCAGCAACTACTTGCATATCTTTTTTTGCCAAGTTTTACCTATTAAATGTCGTAGAACAATAGCATATCCAATGTAGTAATAAAATCCTATTTATTCGTTTCATACTAAAGAGAAAAACTACAGTTATTATAATTATGATCATGCCCTGTTTGCTTCCCTGTCCAAACAGATTACCATTACGACAAATTTTCACCCCCATATGCCTATCTTATCTATGATCAAAATAAAATTGGTTCATTCAACAATTAAAGGATTCGAAAGAAGTCATTCCACTCGTAAATGAGGAAATTAAACAATGACAGAAGGGGCTCCGATATAATAAGAGAGTAAGGGAATTACTAAATGAGGAAGAAGACTAGCAAAAGTCTACTAGGTCTAAGAACCAGGAGAAAAAGAATGAAATTAAATAAGTAAGAAGTATATTGATAAAGAAAATGTACCTTTCCATTGAAAAGGGGTTGTGCATGGATCGTTGGATTGCCCTCTATTGTTCCCGCCTCCCCCATTTTGATATAGAAGCTTACAAGCTTTGGTAGCCCAATCAAATATAGAGATGTCAATTTGCTGAAGCATAACTGATCTTTTCCAAGTCTATCATCTAGTTCTTCTTCAAATCCAACTACTCCCTCCATGGTTTCACATCTCGTTACATGAAGAGTTTTCAGATTCTTTAACAATAGATGCATTTTGGACGGAAACAAATGGATCAGTTTATTGCAATGCCGGACCTGCAAGTTCATCAGTTGGCAGAAAGACTCTTGTGCTTCAAAGAGCCCGATTGATTGCTTGTCCCAAATCTCTATTACGTTACCCACCTCTTCAATGTGTAAGGTCTCCAAGACAGGGAAAATAACCTATAATGTAGATCAAGATAGGTATCATTAGGGACTCCTCCATGGAAAAGTTACTCACCAAAGCATTATCAAACAAGTGGTATACAAGGAACTAAAAATTTACACAGCGATTCTATAAGAGCATCCAAGGTCACGATGAACTAGTCTTTCTAGCAGCGCTCAAAATAGTCTTCGAAACTAGGCATCAAGTGCTTAAGTCATGCATCACAGTTTACACAGCGATTGAAGTCTTGAACCTAGTCAATTCACGGTCTCATGTTATTCTAGCTAGGTCAAACAACGATAACATAATACTAAGTTTCAATATATATACCGATCACTCCTCTCTATCCTTAAGGGCGCTTGGGGTCCGTCAACGTCATAATATGATAAATACTTTGTGCATGAATGCTGTAAGAAATGAACGGCGAACCTCCGTTACTGCATTGATCGGCGCCTAACGGAGCATGAGGATCACTACACAATTCTATAAGTCATGTTTTGTAACTTACCAAAATCTCTGGACTATCTGAAGGTTGAGCCCAGAGGCCCCAGACCAACGAGCCCAAAAGTAAAGGTACACTAAGATGAACAACAGCCTAAAAATCTAGTGTTTTGAATGAACAGCCTAAACCATAAAATTGTTTAGTGTTTTGAAGTCACAAAAGTATCAATTGCGACAATTCAAATTGGGTGTGACGGATAAAATTAAGAGCTACAACTTTCATCACAACTGTTTAGAAGGTCAACACTGAGATGAACAACAGCCTAAAAATCTAGATAAAAAGTTGTTCCTGGTTTAGTATTTTTGGCACCAGTCTCATCTCAAAAGAGTCTCATCTAGAGTTTTGTTCCGGACAGTCTCTACAAAGTCCTTTCAACCAGGAATATTCAACCATTAGTAATTTTATCCCACACAAATATAACATAAAAAAATGGACGATAATGCTCTCAGAGTTTCTAAAGATCATTAGTGAAGTTTCTTTAATGGTACTTTAAATTTATGAAAATAGCGCTCTTTCAAAAGCAGCCCATTTTCATTTCTTTGGATAAGATGAAGAGTTTTTAATTGTAGTACTTGATATAATGCTAGAATTTTTATTGCCCAATTTCTGCGTTGAATCACTTTTTAAGAGCTACAAGTAAAGTTTCTTTAATGGTTAGGGATTTTGATTATTTCTTAAAATACAAATTGAAATATGTTGATTGTAGGTGTAAATTAGGTCTTCAATGGCTTTTTAATTAATTATTGTGACAATTAATGTTTCTGTGAATGTCAGATTATTTTGGTTTGGTAGCCTAATATAACTTCAGTTTTCTTTTTGGATTTCGGTTCATATGGCTAGATACCGATCGTCGAAAAATCATGATTTCTTGATTAAGCAAAATATTTTCAAGATTATGATAAAAATGTGCCCCTCTCATATAAGTTTCAGAATCCGCCACTGGCCGTATCAATAATTCTTTGTAAATTAAGCAGATACTAAGGGGAGTAAGGTCATTACAGTTGCAAAATAATATCCAAACATGTGATGAAATATATATACTCCCTCCGTTCATTTTGTTTGTCAATTATTTATTTTGTTCTCTTTTATGTCTATTGTTTATATCTTTTATTTTATAATGTCTTTTATGAAATCAAGAATTTCGTATTATAGAACAGATTGAAATTTATCAAACAATATTTATATTGCATATTTTTTAATATTCACACTGAAAGGGAAATGGCTACAATAAACACCCCTTATTTGGGGGAACCATATGCACCTATTGTATGGTTCAGATTGTGCCACATTATCGGTAATCGTAACATTTTTTAGTTTTTCGTAACTTTTCAACAATATGATTCAATTCGTAACATTTTCTATGATTCATAACATTTTGGTGTGTCTCGTAACTTTTATAAAAAAAAATTGTAACTTTTACAAAAAAATTCATATTTTTACAAAAAATTCGTAATTTTTATAGGATACACACCTAAATAAGAGGTGTGTATTGTAGCATTTTCCCATTGAAAGATATAGGCAATAAACACAAAAGAGACAAAAAGAATAATGGAATGGAGGGAGTATATTTTACTTGGCGAAAGTCAGCAAATGTAGTGAGGTTTGAAACCCTATAAAATGCATAAGAGTACATGATCAATCTATGGGGTCATCCAAGTAAATGAAAGATGAAAAAAGGTGAGCAAGATTACCAAGAAATATGTGCCACATTTCAATCAACAGCCACGAACCATGCAAATAGTAGTGTTGTTTTGTCAAAGACTCGAGTTGAAGAAGTTAAAAATAAGATAAAGGTAATTGGGCAGTGCAGTGTACTCGATCATGAGTTAATTATATGTTGTGAAAGAGAATACAATCATATCGGCAGAAATCAAAATTCGTCTATTATACACTGTATAATATCAGATGGTTGACTTGGTGTGATTTCCACACTCAAATTGTTATCTATACCTTTTTTTGTCTTTTAGCGATTTTTTTTTTTGTTATAAAAATTTCATTAAAAGACAAAAAAAAGAGGGATGGACAACAATTTGGAGTATGAAAATCAATTACCTTGATAGGTTTAAAATCAGGTTTAAAATCCTCGGTGTACTCCCCTCGCAACCCCCAGGTAGAGTGATCAGAGTAAGTAACATTTAATTGAATTTACTTTACTACTTGACGAATTGATCCAGGATATGGCTCAATATGCAATCAAATTAAAACTTTAATAATCTTCATATCTTCTGTTTTTTATTTCGATAGCTCAAATTACCAAAACAAGTAAGGGCATTCTTATACCTGGTGATTGAACAAGGATTGAGCATTGGATGTTGTAGAACTCGAGCAGAAACTTTTAAGCTTCGCCATGTTCTGAATCGCAAGATAGCGTAGTTGAGGGATGATAAAGGTACTCTCATCAGCCGCTTCTTCTTCTTTCCCATTCTTGAAGAGCACTATGACTTCTACATTTGGACAGCTGTCTACTATTAGATGTTGCAGATTCCGTAGCCGAGGAAGTATATTCGCAGGACCCAAATTCACCAGTTCCTTACACTTTTTGACTGTCATGTCCCTTAATTGGGAGAAGGACGCAGTCTTTTTAATGACCGAAGTGGACTGCTTGTCCCAAATTTCTTTTATACTATCCAACGCCTGAACTTCAAGTACCTTTAAGCTGGGTAAAATAACCTGCAGAATTAATTAGAAGACGGTTTTGTCAAGGACTGTTCCATCAAAAGTTTGAAAGCAGCTACTCAAAATATATGAATTTATCTGCATGGTTCAAATGCCGATGGCATCTATCCTCCAAGTAAGGTTTAGATTCTAAACAGATTTTTGACCATCTCCAAAATAGAAATATTTGAGATATTGGTTATTAGTGGCGACATGTATAATTGTATATCATATTCGTTGATGCATTAAATTGACTTTATGGACAGAACTTTGAACTTTGGATGTCACGGAGCCCGATACTCTCAATAGAGCTCCATTGAGAAAACTGATTCATGCAACCAACCACAGTTGATTGGGACTTAAGGCTCATTTTTTTATTTGGTTTTGGATTGTTTTTGGGAAACTATCAAATATAAGAACCTCCAACGAACAAAAGTCAAATAACAATGAATTCCCAACAGTGTGGCGAACAATATTTAAACCAAGTCTTAGTGGGCTAGGGAAAGAACAATATTATATAGTTTGCAATTTTGTGCACTATGGTAATTCTTGAGGTGGAACAGTGAATGGGATCGCTAGGCGTTGCCTCTATTTGTATAAGCTG
This sequence comes from Vaccinium darrowii, assembly GCA_020921065.1. NCBI lineage: Eukaryota > Viridiplantae > Streptophyta > Magnoliopsida > Ericales > Ericaceae > Vaccinium > Vaccinium darrowii. The sequence continues at coordinate 47,705,797 of CM037161.1, forward strand.
TTTGCTATCTTGAATAATCAGTGTACAATCCAACCCAAGATGCTGAGCAAAAGTACAATGAAAACCAAGATATATTTTCCCTATTAGAGGATCGAAAAATACCAAACGTTAATGTTTTTTCGTTTGTACCAGACAGTAAATTTATCTAATGGAGAACTTCGTTAAGAATACCCAACGTTTTGTATGTGTTATTTTATATATAGTTGATAACAATTGCAACTATATGCTAGCATTCAACTCCCCAAATGCATCCGAAGGGGCTTGGGGCTTATCTTTACTCAAACACCATGCGGTGGTCCTGATTTCATTTTCAAACAAGATTGTTATTTCAATTGATATAATACACAATTATGTGATGGGAAAAATAGTTAAAGCACTATCTAGTTTGACCAATGATTATTTTGGGCTGATGAGATGGTAAACTATGTCTGCTCTCGAATCAAATGCATGCTATAGATTTTGAAAGGGATGCAATACTTTGATCCAAAGTGGAATGCAACATTTGAGATATATTTTTTTTTTTTTTTGGAAGGCAAAAAAGATGTTTATTAATCTTTGGAAATGGATTACATAGATTAAAAGGATCCAAGGCAAAGGGCATCACAACGGACCGAGGGGAGGTGCTGCACAGCACAACAGCGCTCCGGTGGTGCTCCGATGATCGGAAACGTTCACTGCATAGAGCTCGTCAAGTAGAATAAGTGTGCCAAAAATCAAGTCGATCGGATATTATTTAGTGTTTCATCGGAACACATTTAACTTAACAACAATAGGTTCTAGTGGTTTGATCTAGTGTTTCGGATCCATTCTTTTTAAAGGTAATTGGGCAGAGTTGCAGTGTACTCGATCATGAGTTAATTCTATGCTGTGAAAGAGAATACAATCATATCGGCCGAAACCAAAATTCATCTATTATACACTGTATAATGTCTATTATACACTGTATAATATCATATGGTTGACTCGGTGAGATTCCACACCCCCAAATTGTTATCTACACCTTTTTTTCTTTTAACGAACTTTTTTTTGTATAAAAATTTCACTGAAAGGCAAAAAAAATGAGGTGTGGACAACAATTTGGGGGTTATGAAAATCAATTACCATGATAGGCAACTTAAAATTTTATATAGTAAAGTATGTAATGTCCAACAATTAAGAAAATTGTAAAATCCTCTCGCAACCCTCAGGTAGAGTGACGAGAGTAGATTAATATTTAACTGAACTTACTTTTACTACTTGACGAATTGATCCAGGATATGGCTCAAATACCCAACCAAATTAAAATTCTACTAATCTTCATATCTTCTGTTTTCTATTTCTATAGCTTAAATTACCAAAACAAGTTAGGGCATTCCCATACCTGGTGATTGAACAAGGATTGAGCATTGGATGTTGTAGAACTTGAGCAGAAACTTTTAAGCTTCTCCATGTTCTGAATCGCAAGATAGCGTAGTTGAGGGATGATCAAGGTTCTCTCATCAGCCGCTTCTTCTTCTCCTTTCCCGTTCTTGAAGAGAACTATGAATTCTACATTTGGACAGCCATCTACTGTCAATCTTTGCAGATTCCGTAGCCGAGAAAGTATATTCCAAGGACCCAAATTCATCATTTTCATACACCATCTGACTGTCATCTTCTTTAATTGGCCGAAGGACGCTGTCTCTTGATTCACCGAAGGTGATTGCTTGTCCCATATCTCTTCTATGCTATCCAACTCTTCAACTTCAAGTTCCTCCAAGACGGGTAAAATAACCTGCAAAATTAATTAGAACATGGTTTTGTCAATCACTGTTCCATCAAAAGGTTGACAGCAGCTACTCAAAATATGTGTCCAAATGTAGATGGCATCCACTAGGCAAGTTCTAGATTCTACACAGATTTTTGAACATCTCCAAAAGTGAAATAATTGAGAGTATTGCTTATAAGTGGGAACATGTATATCCTAGATTCGTGGATGCATTAAATTGACTTTAGAGACAAAAGTTCGAACAGGTGTCACGGAGGCCGATGCTCTCGACAGAGTTGCATGGAGAAAATTGAGTCATGCATGCAACCGACCGCAATTGATTGGGAAACTCGGTTTTATTTGGTTTGGATCATAAAGAAAGTCTGGAATTGATAACGTAAATTGCAGAGAAAACCATACACATCGAGTTCTTGAATCTCAGTATCTCTTTCATTTCATTCTGTTTTTGGTTAGTTACAAAGCAGAGGACTAATGCCCTTTTTATACAACACTTAACTAACAGAACCGACTTAACTACAAACGGAAAAAGGTTATCACAGAACAACTACCCAACGGAAAAGATAACACCGTTAATATCAGTTAGTGCCCTTGCTTAACAGGTTTTGGGAAACTATCACACATAAGAAGTAAGAGCGTCCAATGAAGAAAACCTTAATTCTGTTTCTCATTAACCATAAATTCCCAATAGTGTGGCGAACAAAGTTTAAACCAAGTCTTAGTGGGCTTGGCCAGTTAATTAGGCAAAAGAGCGATAGAGCTTCAAATTGTAATTTATAGTTTGCATTGTTGTGCACTGAGATAATTGATCCTGGGGTGGAAGGGAACAGTGAGTCGCCAGGCATTGCGTCTTTTGTTTAAAAATAGAGTGATGTATACGATAATAACTTATGAATAAGTTGATTGCTATCTTAAATAATAAGTGAACAACAAAAGCCAAGATGCAGAGGGAAATAAAAATGAAAGTCAAGATATATTTTCCCTATTAAGCAAATAATTGATGTGGATGACAGGGAATGCAGAGGCAGCGGTAGTGGAAGCGAGGCTTTTGGAGCTAGGGAAGGAATTCGGTACTAATCAACTTATTCATCAGCGGTGGGAAACTTGTGTGGCAGAGCTTCCTTGGAAATGGTGGTATAGGGAGGTGAGGAAGGGGCTGGATGTGGAGCCAGGAGATAAATGGTGAAGAGGAACACAAGGGATGAGCTGCACTTGCTATTAATTTGAATGGAAAATGTGATCGTCGAAAAATCATGATTTCTTGATTAAGCAAAATATTTTCAAGATTATGATAAAATTGTGCCCCTCTCATATAAGTTTCAGAATCCGCCACTGGCCGTATCAATAATTCTTTGTAAATTAAGCAGATACTACGGGGAGTAAGGTCATTACAGTTGCAAAATAATATCCTAACATGTGATGAAATATATATACTCCTTCCGTTTCATTTTGTTTGTCAATTATTTATTTTGTTCTCTTTTGTGTCTATTGTTTATATCTTTTATTTTATAATGTCTTTTATGAAATCAAAAATTTCGTATTATAGAACAGATTGAAATCTATCAAACAATATTCATATTGCATAGTTTTTAATATTCACATTGAAAGATATAGGCAATAGACACAAAAGAGACAAAAGGAATAATGGAATGGAGGGAGTATATTTTACTTGGCAAAAGTCAGCATATTTAGTGAGGTTTGAAACCCTATAAAATGCATAAGATTACATGATCAATATATGGGGTCATCCAAGTAAATGAAAGATGAAAAAAGGTGAGCAAGATTACCAAGAAATATGTGCCACATTTCAATCAACAGCCACGAACCAATGTTGTTTTGTCAAAGACTCGAGTTGAAGAAGTTAAAAATAAGATAAAGGTAATTGGGCAGAGTTGCAGTGTACTCGATCATGAGTTAATTATATGTTGTGAAAGAGAATACAATCATATCGGCAGAAATCAAAATTCGTCTATTATACACTGTATAATATCAGATGATTGACTTGGTGTGATTTCCACACTCTCAAATTGTTATCTATACCTTTTTTTTGTCTTTTAGCAATTTTTTTTTTTTTCGATAGCTCAAATTAGCAAAACAAGTAAGGGCATTCCTATACCTGGTGATTGAACAAGGATTGAGCATTGGATGTCGTAGAACTTGAGCAGAAACTTTTAAGCTTCTCCATGTTCCGAATCGCAAGATAGCGTAGTTGAGGGATGATAAAGGTACTCTCATCAGCCACTTCTTCTTCTTTCCCATTCTTGAAGAGTACTATGACTTCTACATTTGGACAGCCGTCTACTGTCAGACTTTGCAGATTCCGTAGCCGAGGAAGTATATTCGCAGGAACCAAATTCACCAGTTCCTTACACTCTTTGACTGTCATGTCCCTTAATTGGGAGAAGGACGCGGTCTTTTTAATGACCGAAGTGGACTGCTTGTCCCAAATTTCTTTTATACTATCCAACGCCTGAACTTCAAGTACCTCTAAGCTGGGTAAAATAACCTGCAGAATTAATTAGAAGACGGTTTTGTCAAGGACTGTTCCATCAAAAGGTTGACAGCAGCTACTCAAAATATATGAATTTATCTGCATGGTTCAAATGCCGATGGCATCTATCCTCCAAGTAAGGTTTAGATTCTAAACAGATTTTTGACCATCTCCAAAATAGAAATATTTGAGATATTGGTTTTTAGTGGCGACATGTATAATTGTATATCATATTCGTTGATGCATTAAATTGACTTTATGGACAGAACTTTGAACTTTGGATGTCACGGAGCCCGATACTCTCAATAGAGCTCCATTGAGAAAACTGATTCATGCAACCAACCACAATTGATTGGGACTTAAGGCTCATTTTTTTATTCGGTTTTGGATTGATTTTGGGAAACTATCAAATATAAGAACCTCCAACGAAGAAAAGTCTTAGTTCTGTTTTTTTTAATAACAATGAATTCCCAACAGTGTGGCGAACAATATTTAAACCAAGTCTTAGTGGGCTAGGGAAAGAACAATATTATATAGTTTGCAATTTTGTGCACTAAGGTAATTCTTGAGGTGGAACAGTGAATGGGATCGCTAGGCAACGGCTCTATTTGTATAAGCTGTTTGCTATGTTGAATAATCAGTTTACAATCCAAGCCAAGATGCTGAGCAAAAGTACAATGAAAACCAAGACATATTTTCCCTATAAGAGGGTCGAAAAATACCAAACGTTAATGTTTTTTCGTTTGTACCAGACAGTAAATTTATCTAATGGAGAACTTCGTAAAGAATACCCAACGTTTTGTATATGTTCTTTTATAAATAGTTGATAACAATTCCAACTATATGCTAGCATTCAACTCCCCAAATGCATCCGAAGGGGCTTGGGGCTTATCTTTACTCAAACACCATGCGGTGGTCCTGATTTCATTTTCAAACGAGATTGTTATTTCAATTGATATAATACACAATTATGTGATGGGAAAAATAGTTAAAGCACTATCTAGTTTGACCAATGATTATTTTGGGCTGATGAGATGGTAAACTATGTCTGCTCTCGAATCAAATGCATGCTATAGATTTTGTAAGGGATGCAATACTTTGATCCAAAGTGGAATGCTAGTGGTTTGATCTAGTGTTTCGGATCCATTCTTTTTAAAGGTTATTGGGCAGAGTTGCAGTGTACTCGATCATGAGTTAATTCTATGTTGTGAAAGAGAATACAATCATACCGGCCGAAACCAAAATTCATCTATTGTACACTGTATAATGTCTATTATACACTGTATAATATCATATGGTTGACTTGGTGAGATTTCCACACCCCCAGATTGTTATCTACACATTTTTTTTCTTTTAACAAACTTTTTTTTGTATAAAAATTTCACTGAAAGGCAAAAAAATGAGATGTGGACAACAATTTGGGGGTCATGAAAATCAATTACCATGATAGGCAACTTAAAATTTTATATAGTAAAGTATGTAATGTCCAACAATTAAGAAAATTGTAAAATCCTCTCGCAACCCTCAGGTGGAGTGACGAGAGTAGATTAATATTTAACTGAACTTACTTTTACTACTTGACGAATTGATCCAGGATATGGTTCAAATACCCAACCAAATTAAAACTCTACTAATCTTCATATCTTATGTTTTCTATTTCTATAGCTTAAATTACCAAACAAGTTAGGGCATTCCTATACCTGGTGATTGAAAAAGGATTGAGCATTGGCTGTTGTAGAACTTGAGTAGAAACTTTTAAGCTTCTCCATTTTTTCAATACGAAGATGCCTTAGTAGAGGGATGATCAAGGTACTATCATCAGCCACTTCTTCTTCTCCTTTCCCGTTCTTGAAGAGAACTATGAATTCTACATTTGGACAGCCGTCTACTGTCAGTCTTTGCAGATTCCGTAGCCGAGAAAGTATATTCCAAGGACCCAAATTCATCAGTTTCTCACACTTTTTGACTGTCACGTCCGTTAATTGGGAGAAGGATGTTGTCTTTTCATTGACCGAAGGTGATTGCTTATCCCAAATCTCTTCTATGCTATCCAACTCTTCAACTTGAAGTTCCTCCAAGACGGGCAAAATAACCTGCAAAATTAATTAGAACATGGTTTTGTCAATCACTGTTCCATCAAAAGGTTGACAGCAGCTACTCAAAATATGTGTCCAAATGTAGATGGCATCCACTAGGCAAGTTTTAGATTCTACACAGATTTTTGAACATCCCCAAAAGTGAAATAATTGAGAGTATTGGTTATAAGTGGGAACATGTATATCCTAGATTCGTTGATGCATTAAATTGACTTTAGAGACAAAAGTTCAAACAGGGTCGTTTGGGTGTCACGGAGGCCGATGCTCTCGACAGAGTTGCATGGAGAAAATTGAGTCATGCATGCAACCGACCGCAATTGATTGGGAAACTCGGTTTTATTTGGTTTGGATCATAAAGAAAGTCTGGAATTGATAACGTAAATTGCAGAGAAAACCATACACATCGAGTTCTTGAATCTCAGTATCTCTTTCATTTCATTCTGTTTTTGGTTAGTTACAAAGCAGAGGACTAATGCCCTTTTTATACAACACTTAACTAACAGAACCGACTTAACTACAAACGGAAAAAGGTTATCACAGAACAACTGCCCAACGGAAAAGATAACACCGTTAATATCAGTTAGTGCCCTTGCTTAACAGGTTTTGGGAAACTATCACACATAAGAAGTAAGAGCGTCCAATGAAGAAAACCTTAATTCTGTTTCTCATTAACCATAAATTCCCAATAGTGTGGCGAACAAAGTTTAAACCAAGTCTTAGTGGGCTTGGCCAGTTAATTAGGCAAAAGAGCGATAGAGCTTCAAATTGTAATTTATAGTTTGCATTGTTGTGCACTGAGATAATTGATCCTGGGGTGGAAGGGAACAGTGAGTCGCCAGGCATTGCGTCTTTTGTTTAAAAATAGAGTGATGTATACGATAATAACTTATGAATAAGTTGATTGCTATCTTAAATAATAAGTGAACAACAAAAGCCAAGATGCAGAGGGAAATAAAAATGAAAGACAAGACATATTTTCCCTATTAAGCAAATAATTGATGTGGAAGACAGGGAATGCAGGGGCAGCGGTAGTGGAACTTACCAAAATCTATGGACTATCTGAAGGTTGAGCCCAGAGGCCCCAGACCAAGGAGCCCAAAAGTAAAGGTACACTGAGATGAACAACAGCCTAAAAATCTAGTGTTTTGAATGAACAACAGCCTAAACCATAAAATTGTTTAGTGTTTGAAGTCACAAAAGTATCAATTGCGACAATTCAAAATTGGGTGTGAGGGATAAAACTAAGAGCTACAACTTTCATCACAAATGTTTAGAAGGTCAACACTGAGATGAACAACAGCCTAAAAATCTAGAGAAAAAGTTGTTCCTGATTTAGTATTTTTGGCACCAGTCTCATCTCAAAAAGTCTCATCTAGAGTTTTGTTCAGGACAGTTCTGCAAAGTCCTTTCGACCAGGAATATTCAACCATTAGCAATTTTATCCCGCACAAATATAACATAAAAAAATGGACGATAATGCTCTCAGAGTTTCTAAAGATCATTAGTGAAGTTTCTTTAATGGTACTTTAAATTTTATGAAAAGAGCGCTCTGTCAAAAGCAGCCCATTTTGATTTCTTTGGATAAGATGAAGAGTTTAATTGTAGAATTTTTTAAGATTCTAAAACAGATTGAAATCTATCAAACAATATTCATATTGCATATTTTTTAAGATTTACATTGAAAGATATATGTAACAGACACAAAAGAGGCAAAAACAATAATGGACAAACAAATTGGAATGGAGGGAGTATATTTTACTTGGCGAAAGTCAACATTGTTAGGTGTACTTAGTGAGGTTTCAAACCCTATAAAATGCATAAGAGTATATGATCAATATATGGGGTCATCCAAGTAAATGAAAGATGAAAAAGGGCGAGCAAGATTACCAAGAAATATGTGCCACATTTCAATCAACAGCCACGAACCAGGCAAATAGTAATGTTGTTTTTTCAAAGATTCGAGTTGAAGAAGTGAAAAATAAGATAAAGGTAATTGGGCAGAGTTGCAGTGTACTCGATCATGAGTTAATTATATGCTTTGAAAGAGAAAACAATCATATCGGCCGAAACCAAAATTCGTCCACTGTATAATATCATATGGTTGACTTGGAGACAGTTGGAGTGATTTCTACACCCCCAAATTGTTATCTACACCTTTTTTGTCTTTCAAAAAAATTTCATTAAAAGACAAAAAAAATGAGGTGTGGACAACAATTTGGGGGTTATGAAAATCAATTATCTTGATAGGCAACGTAAAATTTTATATAATAAAGTATGTAATGTCCAACAATTAAGAAAATTGTAAAATTCTCAGTGTAAGATCGGAGGGAGTTAAGGCAAAGGGGTCACGTGAGACCCACATTTTTCTCCTAAAATGTTATACTAGTGCTTTATTGTATTTGAAATTACTATCACAGCTCAAGTTTCCTAATAATCTTCAAAATATGCACTTTAATGTCAAATATTGTAGTTTTTGTGCTCAGCCTCGCAACCCCTAGGTGGTGTGACGAGAGTAGATTAACATTTAACTGAATTTACTTTTACTACTTGACGAATTGATCCAGGATATGGCTCAAATACCCAATCAAATTAAAACTCTAATAATCTTCATATCTTCTGATTTCTATTTCTATAGCTCAAATTACCAAAACAAGTTATGGCATTCCTATACCTGGTGATTGAACAAGGATTGAGCACTGGATGTTGTAGAACTTGAGTAGAAACTTTTAAGTTTCTCCATGTTGCGAATTTCAAGATGCGTTAGTCGAGGGATGATCAAGGTACTATCATTAGCCGCTTCTTCTTCATTTCCATTCTTGAAGACTACGAATTTTACATTTGGACAGCTTGCTACTCTTAAATCCTGCAGATTCTGTAGCCGAGGAAGTATATTCGAAGGAACCAAATTCATCAGTTTCTTACACTGTCTGACTATCATGGTCCTTAATTGGCCGAAGAACACCGTCTCTTGATTCACTGAAGGTGATTGCTTGTCCCATATCTCTTCTATGCTATCCAATGATTCAACTTTTAATTCCTCCAAGACGGGCAGAATAACCTGCAAAATTATTTTGAACATGGTATTATCAGTGACTCTTCCATCAAAAGGTTCACCCACCAAGTAACCATTCTATCACGCATAAGAACCCCAGTTAAGAAAGCCTTATAAGTTCTGTTTTCAATAACTGAAATTCCCAATAGTGTGGACAATTAATGTTTAAACCAAGTATTAGTGGGCTTGGTCAGCCATAAATTAGGCAAGATCGATAGGTAATTCCTGAGGTGGAAGAGTGAGTGGGATCGTTATGCATTGTGTCTATTTGTTTAACAATTGAGTGATAACTTATGAATAAGTTGATTGCGGTCTTAAATAATCAGCCTACAATGAAACCCAAGATGCCGAGCAAAAATAAAACAATGAAAGACGACGAGGTATATTTCCCCTATCGGACGAAAAATACCCAACGTCACCGATTCAAAAAAAAATAATGCCCAACGTCAATGATTTATTGTACGTTTCATTAAGAATACCCAACGTTTTTTGTTCTTTTATACATATCTTTTTCATTATCCTCGATGAAAACATTTTTAATTTTTTCCTTGGATTAAAATACATGCTCACCTTGAACTCCCGAAATGCATCCGAAGGGCCTTTGGGCTTATCTTTACTCGAACACAACCATGTGGTGGTCCTCATTTCCTGATGAGATAGTTGTTTCAACTAATACAATACACAATTATCTAATGGGACAAATAGTTAATCACCATCAAGTTTGACCAAAGATTATTTCGGGATGACAAGATGGTAAATTATTTTGGGATGGCAAACTTCTCTTAGATCGCCTGTGATTTTATCGATGTGTGGATTGCTAACCTCACCTTCATTTATAAGGACATTAACATCTTGTGATTTGTGGACTATCCTTTTTTTCCTTTGTTTTCTCTCTCTTCTCTATATACATTAGTCATAAAAATAAAAAAATAAAAACACTTAGAAACACCAAGAATGCTCTGTTTTCATTGATGTTTTCTCTATTGTGGTTGAAAATGTCACTGGCCATTGCATCATCGTTTCCCTTTTAGTTTATTCAGTGACAGTTAACAGCCTACCCAATTCGAACTTCAATGTTGCTGCAAAAATGGTGAAACAAAGAGGGGGAAAAAAAAGGGGGGGCTCAACGAAGCCTTAAAGGAATTGAGTAAATTGAAAATGACACGATTTGAGCAAGAAAAGAACATTTGGGCTTGGATTTTTAAAAATAAAGGGGATGATTATAATAGATGGTACTTGGGGATTTGGTATGTTTCAATTCCGTCGCTGACCTACATTTGAGTTGCGAATGCGTAAACTCTGACAAAAAATTTATCCTCCACGGCGAAGGTGATTACGGCCAGTGGAACACGCTGGCTGTGGATGTTTTAGGCGGAAAATTGATGTGGAAGACAAGGCAGAATATATGCAGCGGCTGTGGAGGCGAGGTTTTTGAAGCTAGGAAAAGAATTGGATACTAATCAACACAAGGGAGTGAGGTGCAGAGTTGCAGTGTACTCGATCATGAGTTAATTATATGCTTTGAAAGAGAAAACAATCATATCGGCCGAAACCAAAATTCGTCCACTGTATAATATCATATGGTTGACTTGGAGACAGTTGGAGTGATTTCTACACCCCCAAATTGTTATCTACACCTTTTTTGTCTTTCAAAAAAATTTCATTAAAAGACAAAAAAAATGAGGTGTGGACAACAATTTGGGGGTTATGAAAATCAATTATCTTGATAGGCAACGTAAAATTTTATATAATAAAGTATGTAATGTCCAACAATTAAGAAAATTGTAAAATTCTCAGTGTAAGATCGGAGGGAGTTAAGGCAAAGGGGTCACGTGAGACCCACATTTTTCTCCTAAAATGTTATACTAGTGCTTTATTGTATTTGAAATTACTATCACAGCTCAAGTTTCCTAATAATCTTCAAAATATGCACTTTAATGTCAAATATTGTAGTTTTTGTGCTCAGCCTCGCAACCCCTAGGTGGTGTGACGAGAGTAGATTAACATTTAACTGAATTTACTTTTACTACTTGACGAATTGATCCAGGATATGGCTCAAATACCCAATCAAATTAAAACTCTAATAATCTTCATATCTTCTGATTTCTATTTCTATAGCTCAAATTACCAAAACAAGTTATGGCATTCCTATACCTGGTGATTGAACAAGGATTGAGCACTGGATGTTGTAGAACTTGAGTAGAAACTTTTAAGTTTCTCCATGTTGCGAATTTCAAGATGCGTTAGTCGAGGGATGATCAAGGTACTATCATTAGCCGCTTCTTCTTCATTTCCATTCTTGAAGACTACGAATTTTACATTTGGACAGCTTGCTACTCTTAAATCCTGCAGATTCTGTAGCCGAGGAAGTATATTCGAAGGAACCAAATTCATCAGTTTCTTACACTGTCTGACTATCATGGTCCTTAATTGGCCGAAGAACACCGTCTCTTGATTCACTGAAGGTGATTGCTTGTCCCATATCTCTTCTATGCTATCCAATGATTCAACTTTTAATTCCTCCAAGACGGGCAGAATAACCTGCAAAATTATTTTGAACATGGTATTATCAGTGACTCTTCCATCAAAAGGTTCACCCACCAAGTAACCATTCTATCACGCATAAGAACCCCAGTTAAGAAAGCCTTATAAGTTCTGTTTTCAATAACTGAAATTCCCAATAGTGTGGACAATTAATGTTTAAACCAAGTATTAGTGGGCTTGGTCAGCCATAAATTAGGCAAGATCGATAGGTAATTCCTGAGGTGGAAGAGTGAGTGGGATCGTTATGCATTGTGTCTATTTGTTTAACAATTGAGTGATAACTTATGAATAAGTTGATTGCGGTCTTAAATAATCAGCCTACAATGAAACCCAAGATGCCGAGCAAAAATAAAACAATGAAAGACGACGAGGTATATTTCCCCTATCGGACGAAAAATACCCAACGTCACCGATTCAAAAAAAAATAATGCCCAACGTCAATGATTTATTGTACGTTTCATTAAGAATACCCAACGTTTTTTGTTCTTTTATACATATCTTTTTCATTATCCTCGATGAAAACATTTTTAATTTTTTCCTTGGATTAAAATACATGCTCACCTTGAACTCCCGAAATGCATCCGAAGGGCCTTTGGGCTTATCTTTACTCGAACACAACCATGTGGTGGTCCTCATTTCCTGATGAGATAGTTGTTTCAACTAATACAATACACAATTATCTAATGGGACAAATAGTTAATCACCATCAAGTTTGACCAAAGATTATTTCGGGATGACAAGATGGTAAATTATTTTGGGATGGCAAACTTCTCTTAGATCGCCTGTGATTTTATCGATGTGTGGATTGCTAACCTCACCTTCATTTATAAGGACATTAACATCTTGTGATTTGTGGACTATCCTTTTTTTCCTTTGTTTTCTCTCTCTTCTCTATATACATTAGTCATAAAAATAAAAAATAAAAACACTTAGAAACACCAAGAATGCTCTGTTTTCATTGATGTTTTCTCTATTGTGGTTGAAAATGTCACTGGCCATTGCATCATCGTTTCCCTTTTAGTTTATTCAGTGACAGTTAACAGCCTACCCAATTCGAACTTCAATGTTGCTGCAAAAATGGTGAAACAAAGAGGGGAAAAAAAAGGGGGGGCTCAACGAAGCCTTAAAGGAATTGAGTAAATTGAAAATGACACGATTTGAGCAAGAAAAGAACATTTGGGCTTGGATTTTTAAAAATAAAGGGGATGATTATAATAGATGGTACTTGGGGATTTGGTATGTTTCAATTCCGTCGCTGACCTACATTTGAGTTGCGAATGCGTAAACTCTGACAAAAAATTTATCCTCCACGGCGAAGGTGATTACGGCCAGTGGAACACGCTGGCTGTGGATGTTTTAGGCGGAAAATTGATGTGGAAGACAAGGCAGAATATATGCAGCGGCTGTGGAGGCGAGGTTTTTGAAGCTAGGAAAAGAATTGGATACTAATCAACACAAGGGAGTGAGGTGCACTTGCTATTAATTTGAATGGAAAATGTGAACTAGTCTTTGTGGGATTGGCTTACTGCCATCAATGTGGCACTAAAGCCAAAACTGCAACTCACTCCTCAATTTAAATACCAAAGTTTATTAAATCAAAGAATAACAATAAAGCTAACCTTATTATTGAAAAGAGGTTGCGGATGGCCAGAAGAACTTTCTGTAGTTGTTTGCGTCTTCTCCTTTTCAGCATAGAAGCTTGTAAGGTTTGGTAGATCTCGTAATAACAGTTTCTTCAGTTTACTGAACATCACGTCACCTGTGAGTTCATTTTCATCATTTTGTCCTTCAAATCCAACTATTGCCTCCATGATTTCACAAGACCATACTTCTAGTTGTTCAAGGTTGACAAGTCCTCCTGCGGCGGCTGGGGAGAAGAGATACCTTAACTTACACTTTTCAATAGTTAACCTAGTTAACTTATTGAACGACGGTAAGGGATGCAGCCCGTGACTTTGCACGGATGATTTTGGCTCACCAAGAAAATATTTCAAGTCATCATCGCATGATTTAACTTCGAGGTATTTCAAGTTAGGAAATCCATTTGCAGCACCTCTGTCATGAAACACCTCCTTCAAACCCTTAATGCCATTGAGGGATAGCGCTTCAGCTTTGTAGACCAAAGGAATGAACTCATTTCTTAAAGAGGACCCTTTATGTTCCAAGACCCTTGTACCTGGAAATTTTTCATACCATTTGAAATTTTCAAACCAATCGAAGTTCGAACCCACTAAGATCCTAAATTTCTTCAGGTTCTCAAACTTTAGGCCATCCTTGGGCAATAGCATGACATTTGGTATGAAGATATGCAAAGTGGTTAATTGACCATTATCCAATGATTGTCTTAGCTCCTCAAGGCCCATATTTTTGCTGTTGCTGTTTGTGACCTCCTTTTTCTTATCAATGGCGGCCTCCCATTGGTTAAAATTGTCTGGAAAGAGCAATTCCTCCAGGTTGGTCAAATTGGATATGATACCTTGTGGAATCTCTATGAGACTTGAACAATCTCTGAGATCTAACAATCGAAGACTGGTCAACTGTGCGATCTCTGGTGGCAACGCCTTGATACTAGAACCCCGAAGGCTAAGCACTTCAAGGTTACTCTTCATGTCCTTTAGTATAGCAATATCTTCCAACTCGCATCCATTAAGATTTAGCATCCGAAGGTATTTCAATTTTGCAAGTGATGATGGGAGTCGCCGCATGCGCATTTTAGTAAAAGATAACACTGTAAGTTGCGTCATTCCATTGAAGAAATTGTCTGGAACCTCAAGATCTGAAAGTTCGCTACTGTCAACCATTAAGGTGTAGAGTTGTGGGTATACCAACCCACCGGGAAGCCTTTTAATATTTTTGAAATTTAATGAGATTGTTGAGTACGATGGCCCATTTTTGGGATTTTCTGGCCATCGAAGGGCACCGTGATCTATCAGAAATGCTTTTTCATCTCGTGAAATTGAGATACCAACATCTCTTATGACATCATGAATTTTCACCACATTTTCATGACTGCCGGTTGTCAACAAAGAAGCTGATTTTAGGACATCAACCACTGTACACACAGCATTTCTGGCCTCGTCAAGTGTATGTGGGTTTTGAGCAAGCAAACGCCTTGCCACGCAGTGTCTCGTCAAATCGTCAATAGGAATCTCAGCATCCTCAGCAAACAAACAGCATAGCAAGAAACAAGATTGTGCATCCGAGGACTGTAACATGTCATAGCTCACCCTTAGGGTGGCTATAACACCTCGGTCAATGCCTTCAATTTGTGTGAGCATGTACTTCTTTAGCTTATCCGATGCATTCTTCCACGTGTAGTCTGGTTTATCTTGCAATGCGGTTCCAAGTGCATTTATGGCGAGTGGCAAACCATTGCATTTTTTGCACAGTTCGCATGCTAGGGGATATATTTCTGGCTGAGACTCGATAGAATTTCCCACCTTCTTCTTAAATAGGTCCCATGCTTCTTCCTCCGGTAGCTCTGCAATTCGAAAATTTCTATCGGCTTTCATTGTGATTCGCAACAAATCTTCCTTTCGAGAGGTTAGGACAACTTTGCATCCTATCTTTCCATCTGAGATAGGAATACCTATTTTCTTCAAATCCACCATTTCCCAAATATCATCCAATATGACGAGATATTTATCCCCATTTTTTAATTTATTCCATAATTCCGTTCGTCTTCCCTCTTGATCGTCTGTTGTTGCCTTCAATTTTAAATTTAAGCTCTCAACCAATTTTGATTGTACTTCCTTCACATTGAAATCCTTAGAGACAGCTGCTATTGCGACTTGTTTAAAAGTTCCATCTTGTCGCATTTGATCGCCCACTTCTTTGACTAATGTGGTCTTACCAACACCACCAAGGCCATATACACCAATCATGTTGACATTTGAAACTTTTAATGCATCCATAAGATCCTTGTAAATTGATGCTCTAGAATCATAGTTGACATAATTATTGTCCGCTAGGGATTCGAGTTCTGGGGGACGCGGTCGAGGGCGGGAAATTTCTTCAAAATTGCTTTTCTTAATGAGATTATTGGCCGCCACTATATTCTCTTCCGCCAGTTTGCTCAACTTGTATCGCGTCATGATGTTTGGACATGAGCATGTAATGCAACGCATGTTTTCCCTATCAGTGCTTTGCCTCACAAGTCGATCAACATCATTTTTCAACTTGTCCACGTCCGTTTGCCAGTGTAAAACATCAACCTTAATCTCTTCGCCACGATCATGGGCTTCACGAACTTTACTTTCGATATCTTCCCTACGATCGTCCAGATCTCTCATTTCAATTTGCATATTCTTGAGGTTCTTTGCATAGCGAACGACGTATTTCCCTGCTTTGATTGCTTCATCAAAGGCTAGACCTCCCAACTTCTCGAATATGCATTGAGGAGTACACATTTTCAGCTAGGGATTATTTCTTTTGATATTCCTCAAAAATGTTGAAGTGATGCAATCCAAATTTAACAAGATAAAGCTCTTTGTATCTGCAGTAAGCAAAAATATATATTAGGGAAAAAATGAAGAAAAGAGCAATGCATATCACTAATCAACCAAAATAATTTCTTTCGACAACTCTAAGAGAGGAATATTTTAGCTTTTCATTTTATTTTTCTGGAGACAATATTCTCCATACATTTTACTTGCTTTCAGCTTTAAGTGGCCCAAAAACATAGTACTAGAAGATAAGAGGAGACAAATATGTTCTTTAATTTCATTGTTGATGAAAAGAAAAAAACAAATATTGAGAAAAAGTGAACTTATTAATAATACATAAGTGGCGAATAATTCCATTATGAGTCCTATTTCATTTTCATGAAATTTCTGTCCAATTGGTTCGCTAAACTCTTTAATTCTCCATCTACAGAGTACTATATTATTACGTGATTAGGGAAAATAGATTGTATTCTTGAATTATGTTTGTTTCTAGGGTTATTATTTGATGAGTTATCAATTCTATTTTTTGCCGATCTGGAACTACTTTTACGCTTGCATTGTATAACCTATCTCCAATACTTATTAAATATCACTTGTGTTAATGCTATATACGTAATTCATACACATTGACATCATAAAGAAATAAAACTTAAACACAACATCACGAGTTGAAAGCTAGTCAATATACATCGACTCTCCATGAAATAAGCATCGACTCTCCAAGAAAAGAGGAATTGGAAGAAAAGTTGGAACTTGAAAGGAATCGAGAAGAAAATGTTAAGCATGAGATGCTGAGAGCTCTCACATTTATAATTTGATGGAAGAATTTAACAAACAATTATGTGATCCTGGGGGGTGCTGTGCAGCCCCGGTGCGCCGCCACGTCGGCATTTTTTCGACGATCGGAGACGTTCACCGTGTAGACCTCGTCGAATACTACAAGTGTGCCAAAAATCAACTTGATCGGATATCTTTTAGTGCCTCATCGGAACACAAATATCATGAAAAAGTGATTTTTATCCAATGTTTGTGTCCATTTGTGTTCCATTTGTTTTCAAAGTATTTGTGTTCCGATAACCTACTTAAAGATATCCGATCAAGTTAATTTTTTGCAAACTTGTAGTACTCGACGAGGTGTACGCGGTGAACGTCTCCGATCATCGAAAAAATGACGGCGCGGTGGCGCAACGGGGCTGCACAGCACGGTGCTGTGCATGGGATGCACAGCAATTTAACGGAGAGGAGGTGAGAGGCACCAAGTCAGCATTTACGGAAAAACTAATAGGTGTCAGAAATTTTCGTTATCAATTTTGAGCTTATGGGAAAAAAGTTTCGTTGTACCATTGAAATTTTTTAAAACTCAAGGATTTAATAGTCATCGAGGTCAAAGTTTACGGGCTATTTAAAGTTTTCCATAAGCTCTGAGAGATTTTAAATGCTACTAACAAAAAGTAATGTTATTTTGACTTTTGAAAAGAAAAATGTATCTGAAAATATTTTTCGAACTTTTTAATACTGTTCAAATGTGCTCACTGATTAAAAATTAATTTCAAAATAATTTAATTTTTAATGGTTAGAGTTCTGCCCAAAAATGCTCTAACGCAGCTTCAAATCAACAATCCCACCCGAAAAGCTCCAAAGACTTCTAATAGGAGATTTGTTGTGCGCACAGATTTGTGGCTATGCACATATCATCCGTGGTGTCATTTAGGGTTCTACACGAATAATATAAGTTGCTCATTAATTTTAAAATGTATTTTTAAAAAACTTCCGCAAAAGATCACTCAATCGGATAACTCTAAGTATTGAACCAAACATCCAACTTTTATACAGATGTGTGCGCTTAGTTTTTTTCTGCTTCTAGTAGTCACTTCAATTGATGTCGAGCCCTGATACAATACAAGAAAAGAAAACATGAAAATGACCATGAAAAGTCATCCAACGGATGAAATCTGCCCGGTACACTATTCAAATAGTATATAGGACGAACCTCATCCGTCGGATGCCTTTTCATGTTCATGTTCATGTTTTCTTTTCATGTTTCATACACCCTTTGAAAGAATTCAACTCAAAACCAACTGACAATGAGTGGAGGATTTGTCCAGCCTCATAAATTAGTTAAGGAAATTTCAAAAAACCAACCAAACTTTGACCTCAATATCAAAAATACTCTCAAACTTACAATTTTTTCAAGCGTACTCCCAATCTTCAATTCTGTAATAAAAAATACTCCTTCCGTCTACATCCGTTTGGCAATTGGCGGAATTTGCTGACTTGGAACTTAACGGACACCATAAACCGTTAAGTGGCTCAAAACGACGTCGTTTTGGGCCTCTTTAAATAAATAATAATCTACTTCTGGGAAAATTTCAGAAAACCCCCCAAACTTTGACCTCAATATCTAATATACTCCTAAATTTTCAAACTTTATTTCCAAAACTACTTTTTTAAAAAATAACAAACTTTTTCAAAAAATAAAAAAATGTTAAATAAACTTTATTTTCAACAAATGTTTTCCAAAAAATTGTTTTTTCAAAAAAAATTAAAATAGTTTTTTTTGAAAAATTGCTTTCAAACTTTATTTTCAAAAAATGTTTTTCTTAACACACTCAGAAATATTTTTTGAATAAAAAAATAGTTCTTTTTGAAAATATTTCTACAAAGATGTAATTTTGAAATGGGAAAATTTCATTTTTGAAATTTTCAAACTTTCAAACTTTATTTTCTACAATGCTTTTTCAAAAGATATTTTTTTTCCAAATTTATTTCAAAAAAAGAATTTTGAAATTATTTTGACAAACTTATTTCAAACTATATTTTTTCAAAGTAAGTATTTTGAAAACTTTGATTTTCAAAATAACTTTTTTGTAAAAATATTTTCAAAAAGAACTATTTTTTTCAAAAAAATATTTCTAAGTGTGTCAAGAAAAACATTTTTCAAAAATAAAGTTTGAAAACAATTTTTCAAAAAAACAGTTTCAAATTTTTTTGAAAAACATTTGATTTAATGTTTTTTGAAAAACAATTGTTGAAAATAAAGTTTAAAAACATTTTTTTAATTTTTTAAAAAAAAGTTATTATTTTTTTTAAAAAAAATTGTTTTTCTAAACAAAGTTTGAAAATTTAGGAGTATATTTGATATTGAGATCAAAGTTTGGGGGATTTTCTAAAATTTTCCGAGAAATAAACTATTATTTCTTTAAACAGGCCCAAAACAAAACATCGTTTTGGGCCATTTTACGGTTTAAGGTGTCTGTTAAGCTCCAAGTCAGCAAATCCTGTTAGCTGCCAAATGGATGCAGACGGAAGGAGTATTTTTTATTACGGAATTGAAGTTTGAGAGTACGCTTGAAAAAATTGTGAGTTTGGGAATATTTTTTACGTCAAAGTTTGGGGTTTTTCTGAAATTTTCCCAAAATTAGTTATGGAAAGTAATACTTAACCATGAAACAACTCTGTATGGCGACCTTTGATTCGCCATACAAAAACAAACAGAAGATCCATACATAAAAAGGATCATAAAGAAATAATGTGCACATAGCCACAAACAATCAATTAAGAGAGTCTTGTCCAAAAGCTTTGGAAAGCTTAGCTCAAATACCATATTAAAACATAGAATTGGTAATGAGTGCAGAGACCCCCCAGCCAAAAAAATAAGCTTTGGAGGTAATAATTTTACTAGTATGGACAAGCTCTAACAATACCGAACATAGAGTTTGCTTACCCTTGTGACAAGTTGAAGAGACCTATAACTAGTGGATGTAGTTGTTGCAGAAGCAGCTAATCTTTTTTTTGTGCTTCGGAAACGCTATTTGTTAACAGAAGCAGCTAATCGAGGATACAAGTTGGATATTCGCAAAGCCGCGACGTTTAAATGATTATTTGGTGCATCTCAAATTTAGAAGATAAATCACTCCATATCTACAATAAAAATAAAAAAAAAATAGGAAATTAACATAGAAAGAAGATAATAACAACATTAAACAACGCTACATTAACCACAAAGACTACCTTTCAACATCTCAAAGATAGAAGTACAAGATTTCCAATTCTTTTTTTTTTTTTTTTTGAAAAAATATTTGCCCTGCATTACCTCGTACTTTACTTGGTTTATCTCAACAAATAGAAACTCAATATAATTGGAGACGCATACAGTTCTTTTTGATGATCAAAACGCAAAAAGAACATTTTTATTGGGTAACTAAAGATTTTATACTACTAGAAAACACCACTACCAACCACCCTCCTTAGGCCTCCCTCTTCTTTATCACACAAAAGGACGATTGTGGGGTTTGGTTGAGGAGAAATAAAACTTCCATAAAAAATAGGTTAATTCAAATTGGAATTAACAAATGGGTATTCGATCACACATTTCCCTTTATATTAAATGCTAGAAAATCAGGGAGGGACTGATTTGTGAATTTTTGAGGGTGGATACACCTCCCCACCTATGCCTATATCTATAGGTACACATGCATACATGCATATTAAATAGTAAGGACAAAGTTGGTAAATCATACTATCATAGGACTCAATCTTAAAACATGAACGCAAAGAGGGTGAAAACTTTCACCGAAGCTCCACTTAGGAGCATGAATTAATGTATCCTCAAACCCATCAATTTGGTGATCTTTCATTTCCACGCACCATAATATATCTTTGGAATCAGCTCATCTGCAGTTACCAACCCCTCTCAGGTTGAGACCTTTTGTGGGTCCTTCTCAGTACAACAAAGATGATAAAAATCGTTCCACTTTTAAATCTAGTTGACGACTTAAGTCATGCCAAAAAATCACGTAGATCGGAGAAATATATAGTGACACATTCAATAATTGAATTCCCATATCATATCTTCGATACTAGACTAACATATTTTTTTTGGCACAAAAAACTTCTTCACAAGATTTGAAAAATGAATAATTCCAATTATCTTATAGGCACGGGACGGCAGGAACGAAGGGGTGTGTATGGGTGGGGGCCTGGGCCACCCCAACCTTGCTAGAACCACTCTATATGTAAAAAAAAAAAAAAAAATACACCGTACATATTGTTAGATCCTTAGTTTGGATGATTGTGTTTTTTATGAGTTAGTAATAGTAATTCAATGAATGTTAATGTTTGGAGGTTGTTTTTTTAAATATTGGACTTGCAGGATTTCTAGAACACCACAGGATCAGTTCATGGACCTTTGGAATTGTTGAGTTTGCCTTGTACAAACAAAAAGCCTTTGAACCATTAAATGAACGTGGGCTATCTATAATAGATTCGGCCATGGCCAATATATGATTGAGCCCAGTGGACTGAGTATGCGGTAGTCCTTTTTTCAATTCGACTCTCTCTCTCTCTCTCCAGATTTAAAACTTGGACCAAGCTTATTGCCATAATTTTTCGTGCTCTAAAAAATTTAGAATTCTTCTCTACACTTATATTTATTACAGTATTTTCCCAACTCAATCTTGATGGGAACAAAAATTATTAAACGGCTCGGAGGGAATATATAATTAATATAAATACATACACAAGAAATATTCATAACATACTATACTATATTGGTTTCTTTTATGAGAATATAATCACTTTGTTTGGTTAAGAGTTTTGAGAATAATATTTTGAGAAATATTTTTGAGATAGTGTTTGGATGGGTTTTGAAAAAAGTAATAATTAGAGAAATGTGTAATAATTAGATAGAGAGAGAAATGAGAATAATGATTGAAGTAAGGGGTATGAGTAGAGAGAGAAATGTGATTAATGATTGAAGTGAGGGGTATGAGTAGAAAGAAAAATGTGATTAACGATTGAAGAGATGAGAAATGGGAAAAGAATCTTTTTGGAAATTTTTTTAGAAATGTGAAGTGAACAAATATGTTTTCCTCGGTGTGAATAGAAAGGCGATATGTTTTTATTTTATTTTTTTAGAGTATTATATTTCTTAGATTTCATGCTTGAATATCAAACTATATGCAAAGAAAAACTTAAAAATTCAACAACCTTGTGAATATCAAAAATTTCAGGTTCTATGTTTCGGCTCCCTCTATGTAAATTCTGGCTCCGCCCCACGTGACAGGAAGAGTTCACAAAGGCCTAAACCTAAGAGTGCAGTCCGACTAAGTGACATGCAGATCAGTTGATTCCAGTATTTTTCCTTAGAAGAAAATGAAATCGTATTTTGTAGATCTTTACCCTTTGACAAATAAATTTGCAAACTCATTTTCTAACCTTTGAACAACTACTTCACTTTGAAGAACTCCATGGTTAAGAAGTCACCAATGAGAACGCAGGTAACCCTTCCATCGTTATCAACCATTCTTTTCTCACATTGTTGGGATCTGAAAGCCAAAAGTGTAATATTAACCCACTGTACTGCTCATAAAACTTCTTCGATCATCCCAACTATAAAGAATGATATCAATGAGCTCTTTCTAACACTGTGATTCACACCAAAAGAGTAAAGTTTTTATGGCATTACCTGAATAAATTAGGTGCGAAGATGATGAAGATCCAGACAGATCACACAGGAAATGGAAAACTCACGATTGAGCGGTAGATATTGACTGAAGATGGATTGACTCGTGAGCAGGTGGAACCATGAACTCCTTAAAAATCTACTTTTGGGTGAATTCCAACGAGCTCCCCTGGGGATTTCTATAATTACAGAAATCTCCACTCAAGTTTCACAAATGAAAATGAGCACCACCTTCTTACTTGTTACGAATGAATAACAAAAGATCTCTGTGTTACGTCCTGAATGAAAATTAGTATGTTGATTGGATCAAAAGCTTAGAATTATCGGATTGAACTGATTTTTATTGAAACCACTTGGGAAAATATTTTCAAGGAAAAGTGTATGAAACATGAAAATTTTTCCGTAAATCTCCACCGAAAATGAAAGTTTTCATGTATTGTACTATTAAACCTCTATTTTTCAACTAATGAACGGTTTGAAACTTGTAGAGCCCACAATCTAGTTAAATGGATCGGTTCCTATAGATTTATTGTAATAGTAAAAAAATGGAAAATAAATAAATAAAATACTGGTTCACTCGGCCCTTGTTCGTTTTGGTTTTCAAGAACCGGTTTTTTCAATTATTATTCAATTATTATCCCTATTTTTATTTTTTATTTTTATTTTTCTCTCTATCTTTCTCCAATCATTAATACCTATTTTTTAATTATTATCTCTATTTCTCTCTCTAATCATTACAAAAACTAAAACTCAAAACTCAAATCAAACACAACCTCGAGGTCCCACACGGAATGTAGACCAAGACTTTCAAATTAATGCGTTGGTCCTGTCCATCAATGCCGCTTTAATGTACTGATTTTCCTGCCAATTTTCTCTTTCTTGTTTTTTTTTTTTTTTTTTTTTGAACTGCAAGACAATTTTCTCTTTCTTGTTAAAAGACATATTTATCCTCCATGTTTTAACTTTATCTCCTGAGAATGCCACAAACTATTTTGGATTTTTCTTGTCCGTCTCCCTCTCCCTCTCCTTCCGCTTCCCCTCCCCAAACGTGTTCCCCTAAATAAAATAAAATTAAATTAAAATAAATCTCCTAAAATAAAACTGATTTTCCTGCCAATTTTTTTTTGTTTAAATTTTTGTCAAAATTTTTGGAATTTATCATTCATTTTGAATAGGGGAATAAAAAATGTATAAAATTGAGGAACAGATTTTTAGAAGAAAAAAAAAACATATAGGATGACACTAAAGAATTATAATCAGTTTTTTTTTTCATGAATAAAGATTAAAAAAAAAAAGTACAAAAATGGGAGACTTTTTGTCTTTATTTAGAACAAAACTGAGTTTTTGTCATAATTATCTACTTGTGGACCCACATTGGGATCTCACACATTTTTTTTCAGTAATACAAAAACAATTGAATCAAATAACTATAGGCGTTCAATGAAAAGTTAAACAATTGGATGAAATACTCATAAGCCTCGCACAGATGGCGCACTGACGGCCTTGTGGGAACCGTTTTGGGGTTCCACACAAACATCCAAGTTGTTTAATAATTTTAAAATATTTTTCTAAGTAGCTTTGTAAAATCAGTTAAATCGAATATCTTAGCTTGATCTAATCTTTCAATTTTTTGATTTAACATTTAAGTCCTCAATACTGAATCAAGAATTGGAATGCTAGATCATCTTTCAATTTTTAAGATAATGTGTTTTGGCCTAAAATGTCACTTTGCTTTTCCTTTTTCTTTTTTTTTTTTTTTTGCCTTTATTTGATTTTTTTCTTTAATATTTGTTAGTTTTTCATCAACTTTTTGTGGATTATTGGTTCGTTTTGACGAGGTGAATCAAAAAAGTAAAAAATTATGACCCAAGATTAAATTTTTTTAATAAAGACAAAAATAAGTCAAAATGACAAATTTTTACACTTTTTTTGATTTTATTCAAAAATTTGAGAGTTTCAATCATAATTTTTTACTTTTTTGGATTACTCTCGTTGAGACGAACCAATAAGATACAAAAATTTGATACAAAACTAACAAATGAAAAAAAAATCAAATAAGATGAAAAAAAATTAAGTCAAAGTGACTTTTTAGAGAAAATTTTGGGTACAGGGAGGGTACCACGTGGTACCGCAGTGGCGGCACCAGGAATTTTTAACAGAGTGTTCAGAAATTACCTTTAACTCTACTAGCTTAACCAATCAGTCGTATCTTCACAAAATTTCATATACTAGTGTGTATAATGTGACCTCAAAAATACAAAAACACGTAAAACGTTGTTGTAGTCTTTTTCAGTTTTTTTATATTTTTACCAAAACAAAATCAAACAGGAGCATAAATATGCTTATTTTTTTTAGAAAATTATGTAGCGAATACGTTTGCACGGATCTTTTTAAACATATGTTTTTATTTTTGGATTGTCTGCTCTAAGAAAAACTGCTCCATAACGATACCGATAGATATTATTTCCTCTCCATTTTTTTCCATTAAGATGTCTATCTTGTTTTGAGATGGTATATTAAGTATTCAATTGTAAATCACTTGAATTGTAGTGTGTTTTGTTTATAGTATAGGACTAAGTGTTCAAACAAAATATTAGATAAAATTACTAGATGCAATACAACAACAAAATAAAAAAGCTTGTTCAATTGACTGCATTTTCTTATATGTGGTGTCACCTATGATTGGGCTATAACGGGATGTAATTTAGATTGTTCAAAGTAGACTGATTTGTTGGTGGGTGTTCATTTAATTTTGCACTGAATGTTCATTCATATTTCGGCTGGGTGTTCAAAACATGAACTAATCTAAAATTTATACAAAAATTTACATGTATTATTAGTACCAAATTTTTTTTAGGGTGGTCATGTGACCATCCACCCCATAGGGTGGGGCCGCCAGTGTGGTACCGTACCTCTCAGCACATCTGGGTCGTCCAAACAATGCAACTAACGGTCCAAATTGAAAGTATCGTCCGATGCATTTTTGGATGGCTCGAATGTGTCAAAGGGGCACCACGTCACCCATACCCTACTTGCACCCAAAATTTTCTCGACTTTTTAGGTCAAAACACAAAATCGAATTGTGTGAGCGCTATGTGCACATGCACAGATATCTATGCGAGTTACTGTTAATTTTCCAGGTTGGAGAAAAGTCAGGAGAAAATAAGAAGTCATGACAGAAAACCTGTTCTTGTACCCTCAACCGTGGCAGTAGACTTCCAAAGCGATGCTTTACTGTTTAAAGTTGCATTATTGCAAGGCAAATGCTAACTTGAGCGCATAGGGCTCACGTTTGTGCAGCACACTTGTCTTTCTCAACGGTCCCACACGGAAAGCTTCAATTTCTTTGGTTTGATTTTTAGATTTTTACCATCCAAGATCCTGAGTGCTTGTATATTGGTGAGTCGAGTGCGTTGTTTAATTACCTAACATCAAATTAGTAAGGTCTCGTTCCCTTTAACTTTTTGCACATGTCAAATTTTTTAGTTTCCGTAATTCATCTGAACGAGAGAAATTTAAAAAGCACAAAATTATTATGAAAACTCAAGCAAAGATAAAATCTAAAAAAATGTGAAAAAATCACACAAAGAATTAAGGGAACGACCTCTATAACATTAAATCAGAAGAAAGATTAACCAGCGAAAATGAGATGGTACTAGAGTGAAGTTGATGGTACTAAAGTGAATAGGATAGTCGAGCTTTTTCGTGCAAGACCTCTTTTAACAAAAATTAAGCAGAGTGTTACATGCATAGAAAAATTACTCAGAAAATATCTAAAATTTGAAAAATGACTCAGATTCACATGAGAATGTATTTTAAGCCACTTGTTCTCAAATTATGGATAGTTTATTAACATTGCTGATAATTAAGGACCCTTCTATATGCACAGACGAGAGTGTACCGATGAGGTACCGACGGCGTCGCCGACGCCGTTGTGGGTCCCAAACGGTCGATCCGAGCCGTTCATCGTTCTCAGAATCGAATTCCGAGTGGGCTTACGCGGGAATCGAGGCAATCGGACGGCTGTATAAGCTTGATCCAAAATCACCCCATTTCATTGCAAAATTTTTGAATGAAATGGGGTGATTTTGGATCGAGCTCATACAACCGTCCGATTGCCTCGATTCCTGCATAGGCCCACTCGGAATTCGATTCTGAGAACGATAAACGGCTCGGATCGACCGTTTTGGACCCACAACGGCGTCGGCAACGCCGTCGGTACCTCATCGGTACACTCTCGTCTGTCCCCTTATATTTACCGGATAATTAAGCATTGTAGGCCCTTGCTCTGTTAAAGACTTTCTTTAAAATCTTGGTCTACTCTTGATAGGAGTGTTTCTAAAGCTCCTTTCCCAATGGGCCGTCCTTCTCCTCGGTAGAGGGACCACTTCCATCGACTGTGTCATGTGTCTTTCAGATAATAAAAAAATGCTAACGTATACCCAATAGGCACACATTAAAATTTAAAAAGTGCATTAAAATTTTGAAAAGTATATAGACATATGTGAAAATGTATTGTGTAAAAGGTGTATTGTAGTGTGTTTTATTTTATTTGTTTGTGTAGTTATTGTGTGTCCATTATGCACATATTAGCAAGCCCGTTCAACAATAATGCTGGTTAATAGTACGGATCAGCTGTGTCACGTGTCTTTCAACAATAATGCTGGTTAATAATACAGAGTAATAATTTTGAGGATTAGTACAGTACAAAAAAAAAAACCAAGAAAAAAAATATGAAAGTGTCTCGGACGGTTGAGATCCGTTTGGTGTACTATTTAAACAGTGTACCGCACGGATCGCAACCGTCCGATGCACTTTCATGTTTTTTTCTTGGTTTCTGTTCCAGTTTCCTACACTTTTCCAATAATTTTTGTGAGACCAGTTGAGATGGTTGTTTTTCCGACTCTAATCGAGCTCCTGGTAGCATTAATTTATGGAGAAAAATTTGACTGCGTGTAGGGTAAGGATAATGTGATGTCCGACCGCGAATCTCAGCCTTCAAAAGTTATTTTAGAAAGCCAAGATTCGTGATGAGTATCGCCACCTACCTATTACTCGTCCGACACCCAAGTCCTTTTCCAAATTATGAGATTATTTTCTTATAGATTAAGATGGATATATACATAAAGTAGCTCAGACACTCGAAGCTTAAAAAAAAAAAAAATTCATGCCACTTATGTCACGATCTTGACCCGCCCCTGTAGGTCTCAGTCACAACAGAGCATTGGTGAATCACACCCATACATTTTTTTTTTTTATGGGAAATTTATGAGAAAGTTTTCATGTAATGTATCAAACCTCTATCTTGAAACTAATGAGCGATTTGAAACTTTTGTGTTACGGCTGTAAGTGAAGCCCACGATCTGGTTTGTGCACTATCGGTGTAAATGGATCGGTTCCTATTGATTTATTGCATTACTAAAAAAAGGGAAAAAAAAAAAATGCTGGTTCACTTGGTCCCACACGGAAAGTAGACCAAGACTTTTAAAGTGCAATAATGCAACTTTAAACAGGAAAGCAAGTCTTTCTCAAATGAGTGGCCTGACAGTGCTCTAACCAACAGTCCCACACGGAAAGCTTCAATTTCTGTGGTTTGATTTTTGGACGCTGCTAGGGGTACCCTATTTTTTGCACCAAAAATGCACACCGCGCCTTCGGGGACCCATTTTTGGGTCCCACATGAATGATCCGAACCGTTCATTGTTCTTAAAACATTTTTCCGAGGGGGCCCACCAAAAATCAGCTCAATCGGACAGTTAGAAGTGCTTGAACCAAAGTCTCACCGTTTCAAATCAATTGATTTTTGCGATTAGTAGTATCCGAGATCTTGAGTGCTTGTGTATTGATGAGTTAAGCGTGTTGTTCAATTACCTAACATCAAATTAGTAAGCCCTCGTTCCCTTTAACTTTCTGCACATGTCAAATTTTTTAGGTTGTGTAATTCATCTCAATGAGAGAATTTAAAAAGCCCAAAATTATTATGAAAACTCAAGCGAAGATAAAATCTAAAAAAAATGTAAAAAATCACACAAAGAATTATAGGAACGAGCTCTATAAGATTAATTAGAAGAAAGATTAACCAACGAAAATGAGATGATATGTGAAGTTGATGGTACTAGACTGAATAGGACAATCCAGCTTTTTCGTGCGGAACCGCTTTTAACAATAAGAAGAGTGTTACATGTATAAAAAAAAATTACTCAGGAAATATCTAAAATTTAAAAAGTGACTCAGATTCACTTGAAAATGTATTTTAAGCCACTCGTTCTCAAATTTTGAATGCTTTTTGAATTGTTTTTCTTGACATTTAACATTGCTGATAATTAACCATTGTAGGCCCTTGCTTTGTTAAGGACTTTCGAAGTCTTGTCTACTCTTGATGGGAGTATTTCTGAAGCCCCTTCCCCAATGCCGTCCTTCTCCTTAGTCGAGGGACCACTTCCATCAAATGTGTCATGTGTCTTTCGGACAATGAAAAATGTTAGTAATGTGTACCCAATAAACACACATTAAAATTAAAAAAAGGTGTATTAAATTTTTGAAAAGTATATAGAAATATGTGAAAATGTATTAAAAAGTGTATTACAGTGTGTTTTATTTTGCTCGTTTGTGTAGTTGTTGTGTGTCTATTGGGCACATATTAGCTAGACCGTTCAACAATAATGCTGGTTAATAGTACGAATCAGTTGTGTCACGTGTCTTTCAACAATAATGCTGGTTAATAGTACAGAGTAATAATTTTGAGGATTAGTACAGTAAAAAAAATGAAACCAAGAAAAAAAAATATGAAAGAGTCTCAGACGGGGTTGAGGTCCGTTCAGTGTACTATTTAAATAGTGTACCGAACGAATCACAATCGTCCAATGCACTTCATGTCTTTTTTCTTGGTTTCTTTTCCAATTTCCTACACTTCTCCAATAATTTTTGTGAGACCAATTCAGATGGTTGTTTTTCCGACTCTAATCGAGCTCCTGCTAGCATTTTACGAAGAAAAATTTGAGTCCGTGTAGGGTAGGGATAATGTGGTGTCCGAGCGTAAATCTCAGTCTTCAAAAGTTATTTTAGAAAGAAGAGATTTGCGATGGGTATCGCCACCTGTTATTCGTCCGACACCCAAGTCCTTCTCCAAATTATGAGATTAATCTCTTATAGATTAAGATGGATATATATAAAGTAGCTCAGACACTCGAAGTTTAAACAAAAAAAAAATCATGCCACTTATGTCACGACCTTGATTCGCCCCTGTATGTCTCAGTCACAACAGAGCGTTGGTGAAATCGTCACCCAAGCTAATTAACACACATAACATCATGTAATCGCATACTTAAGAGGGGCAAGAGTGCGTATATGACAGGTAATAAGAAATCCTAAGTATTATAAGAGTTTTAAATAGTAGCTTGAGCACTAAAATTCTTGATAAGAAGAAGTCCATTGTAACTCCCCTGTGGAACAAAAAAATTCTTGGTGTTTACGGCAGGTGGCCGGTAGCAAGGTGGCTCTCGGTGGAGCTGGTACTCTCGTTGCAGAAGAAAAAAGTCCTGGTGTGTGCGGCACCTGGCTGGCAAGCAAAGCAAGGTGGCTCTTGATGGAATGAGTGCAGTAAATAAGCTTGGGTTCAGACACGATGTTAGAGGGATAGATCAAGAATTAAGGGGGAGTCAAGTTGATCATATCGAGGGGGGTCTAGGCCCAAGGTATGGCTCACACATGAGAGGGAGATTTTTTAGAACATGTGTGAAAGATTGAGTTCTACATTGGACAAACAGGAAAAGAGACATTAATATACAATTGGGTAGCTCACCACTTACAAGGCTTAGCCTTTTAAATGAATATGAGTCATTCAATGTATATTAGATCCATGTAATGTGGTGGACTCTACGGATACTCCCAAGGCCGGCTCATGGCATAAGCCAATGAAGCCACCGTTTCGGGCCCCCTAAAAAATGTAAAAAAATAGGGGCCCCCAAACATGCAAGCCTATTATATATTGTAATGATTGTTTATTTTCGGATGACTACATATTTAAATTTGTTCAATGATAATTTTCTTATAATGATTTTTTAGGAAGATATGTGGTGAAATTTTTTATTATAAAAACTATATGGAGAGCTTCCTCTAATGAATCCGTTTCAAGCCTCCAAAACTCATAAGCCGGCACTGGATACTCCCTAACAGATTGGGCGTACGTGCACAAGGGAAGAACCTCAGGCGGATCAGGCTCCCAACAGAGAGTTCCTCCATTGATCCATTGTGAATTGTTGTGGCTCCCAAGGAGTAGGCAGTTACCGAGCCTCATAAATATTGTGTGTTCTATCTCTCTCCCTCTCCCTCTCCCCCTCAATTTCTTTTGTTTGATTTTGGTGATTTGTAGCATTCAAGATCCTTAGTGTTTGTGTGTTGGTGAGTAAAGCGAACTGTTCAAATACCTAACATCAAATTAGTGGCCTCGTTTCCTTTAACTTTTTGCACACCCCAATTTTTTTAAGTTATATAATTCATCTCAACGAAAGAAATTTTAAAAATACAAAATTACGACGGAAAATCAAACAAAGTCCAAATCTAAAAAGTGTTAAAAAAAATCACACAAAGAAGTTAATGGGAACGAGCTATAAGATTTATTGGAATGAAGATTAACAACTAGCGAAAATTTAGATTGTTCGAGTAAAGCTGAGAATTTGGTGGAAGGAGTATAAATTTACTAATTAAAGACTTTTCTCGTGCGGGACCGCTTTTAATAATAATTGAGCGTTGTAGGCCCTTGCTCTGTTAGACACTGTCTTTAAAGTCTTGGTCTACTCTTGATATTTTTGAAGCTCCTTTCCCAATGGGCCGTCCTTCTCCTCAGTCGAGGGACCACTTCCATCAACTGTGGCATGTGTCTTTCAAGTTTCAACAATAATGCTGGTTTGTTTTTTTTTTTATAAGCAACAGGAAACATGACCAATGCTGGTTAGTAGTACGGAGTAATAATTTTCGTGAGACCAATTCAGATTGATGTTTTTCGACTCTAAGGCCTCGTTTGTTTGGCCGGAGATAAATGGATGGGATATGAAATCCCATGGGATATGGATGGGATATGAAATCCTTGGGATATTGCTCAGGATATCAATGGATGGAAAAAATTCATATCCGGTGTTTGTGTTCGACGGGATATTGCTCGGGATATCCGGTTTTTTGCACTAGAATGGGGAAATCCCATCCAAATCCCACCCCCCCCATGGGATTCTATTGGCCGTACGGATCGGGATAAAAACATGGTTGGGATTTCATATCCCATGCAAAAAAAGGAACACAAACATTGGAAAATGGGGCCTACTCCAACCCACCCCCAAATCCCACCCCCAAATCCCCCCAAACAAACATGGCCTAATCGAACACCCGATACCAAATTATGGAGAAGAATTCAAAAATGATACGTTTACAACAAAGATTTCCAACCCAGCTCCAACAGGCTGACGTGGCACGCCACGTCAGCAGGAGGGCCCAGCTAATTAACTGAAGCAAAAAAAAAAATCAAAACCCAGATCCCGTCTCCCTCACCCGACCCTCACCTCCTTTCCACCGCCGGCTACCCACCCGAGAACGGAATGGCGGAAGAATGTAACGGCGATCGGAGCGAGACGAGCGATGAGTACTCATCGGAGGAAGAAGGGATCGAGACTACAAGTGTGGAAGGTACTCGCCACCGCCACCAACACTTCTCCCTCCCCCACCGCCGCCGCCGCTAACAGAGCGTCATCTGCTGTCGATCCGTCGCTGGCCATCGCCACCAAATCCGCTGACAACAACAACCATCAGCTGGCGGTCGCTACTACTATCAATCCGCCGGCGAAGAGATCGACGGAGGACCACACGAAGGTGGACGGGAGAGGGCGAAAGATCAGTGTCGACGACGTGCGCTGCAGATGACGGAAGGTGGGA
This sequence comes from Vaccinium darrowii, assembly GCA_020921065.1. Classification (NCBI taxonomy): domain Eukaryota; kingdom Viridiplantae; phylum Streptophyta; class Magnoliopsida; order Ericales; family Ericaceae; genus Vaccinium; species Vaccinium darrowii. The sequence goes on from CM037161.1 coordinate 47,738,553, forward strand.
TGGGGAGACGACGATATGGGTTCTATTATCTCATTCAGAGTCGACTCTGATGTTCTGTCTTTAGATGGTAAAGAGCCTCTGCAAACTGAGGCTGAGGTTGGGGAAGATGGAAAACTCCATGTTACTGTGAGAAAGTCCACAAGTTCTAGGTCTGAAATCTACTCTAGGAGGTCCCATGGGCCTGACTCTGGTGTCTCATTGACTCCTCGTCCATCAAACTTGTAGTCTCGATGGCGGCGGTGGGGGAGGGAGAAGTGTTGGTGGCGGTGGCGAGTACCTTCCACACTTGTAGTCTCGATCCCTTCTTCCTCTGACGAGTACTCATCGTCGTTACATTCTTCCACCATTCCGTTCTCGGGTGGGTAGCCGGCGGTGGAAAGGAAGTGAGGGTCGGGTGAGGGAGACGAGATCTGAGTTTTGATTTTTTTTTTTTTTGCTTCAGTTAATTAGCTGGGCCCTCCTGCTGACGTGGCGTGCCACGTCAGCCTGTTGGAGCTGGTTTGGAAATCTTTGTTGTAAACGTATCTGTAGACACCCCGATTTTGACCCGAAAAAACTTATCAAGCATCCCCGATGATGAAAATGCCCGATAATAGCACGCGAGGCTTGATTGTGAACTTGAAAACCCCACCAAAACCTCTTCAAAATAAATCCAAGCATACACCACCTTCTAGTACATTCAAAACCCTCTTTTTTGATATATAACATGTCCCGATCCGTTTTGAAATAAGGGAGATGTGCCCGTTTTACCAAAATCACTTGTTTTCCCGACCTTCTGAGGGTAAAATGGTCACACATTTTGATGTACAAATCATATTTGGTTCAAACCACTTGGGTTAGAAAGTAGACTTTTCAAGCTTTCCAACGCTTCAAACCATGCACAAAACGAAGTTCGGTAGCACCCGGAATGGCCCCGCGAAGTTTGGATTGTTGTGCAGTCCCCCAATCCAGGCACTTGGATTACCCTAATCCAGGCGCCCGGACTCAATCCAGGCGCCTGGATTCCCCAATTCCAGGCGCCTGGAATCACTTCCAGTGGGCAATCTGCAGCTGGTTTTGATTAAAACCATGGACTTCTCCCTTCCCTTTCCCCACGTTTTCCTCATTCCAAACTCCCTCCAACGGACTCTATTTCCACATTTTGAGTTCAAAATCCATTTTCCCTCTCAAATTCATCCAAAACTACCTCATTCCCTTGCCTATTTATACCACCTCTCCTCCTCCATTTAGAGGACCAGCTCTCCACCCTCTTTTCTAACTGTTATGCTGCTGCAAAAATTTCCAGAAACTCCATCCTAAGTTAATCCCTCTCAATCCCATTCATTTTCAACCCCAAAAACCACCTTCTTGCCCCATAAACCCATCATCCATCCACTACCATCAACCACAATCCATCAAGACCAACTCTCAACCCCCTTTTCTTACTGTTATGCTGCTGGAAATTTTCCAGAAATTCCATCCCAAACAACCCCCCTCTCAATCCCTCTTTATTTCATTAAATTTCAACCTTCAAGCCCATTTTTCTACCATTCTAGCTCCACACTTTCTCATCCTCAATAATCAAACCTCCACCAAGGTACTTACAATCTGGTCTTCATAGTTCCAGAGGATAAATCTTAGTTCACTCAACCACCAAAATCACCCAAACTTACAACCCAAGTTCAAAAATCAAGCCTTCAAGGTAGATTTTCTACCAAAAGTGTTCAAAAAGGCCCTGAGGGGGACTCAACCAAGTTCTTACTAGTCTTCTATACTAGTGGAGGACTTGGAAGAGGTTTGAATCAAACAAGAAAGAAATCTGTTTTGTGCATCAGAGCTCAATCCAGGCGCCTGGATCATCACTTTCCAGGCGCCTGCATTGAGTCCAGGCGCCTGGATTAACTCCATGCAGGCGCCTGGATCCCTTTCCCTTTTACCATATTTTCTGCTTTTCTTGAGTTTAATTAGTTCATGGTACATCATTTGCATACATGGGTTTAGTCAAAAGCAATATACCTGCTTCTTATTGTGGAAAATGAAGTTCTGAAGTTTCTGTCTGGATGGCAATCCAGGCGCCTGGATTGACCCCTTCCAGGCGCCTGTAATCAATCCAGGCGCCTGGATTGACTCTTTCTAGGCGCCTGGATCCTGTCCAGGTGTGATTAAATGAGCACTTATGATCAGTCGTTGAGATATTCTAAGGCATTTTGGGGGTATTTTAGTGTAATTTTAGCATCCTTTGTATGTAAATCACCCATGCATAACATTTGCACAAGTATTCACCCATTTCTCATTGATGTTCTTGATGCATTTGACATGCTCTCATATGAATTTGAGTTTGAGGTCCATCCAAATAATACTTTCAAAATCTTTTCAACATTTAGTAGAGACCGGTGGTCACACCGGGCGAGAGGGGTGCTTTAAATCCCTTCCCCTCTCGTAACCTAGCTTCCGGACCCGAGAAATCTCATTTTAAAGACCGGTAAAGTATTTTCCACTTCAAGGGCAAAAGAGTCATTTTTCAAATGGTTTCTCGGGTACTGTCCTCAAATCCGGGTGGCGACTCTATTCAACCAATCAAACCGTTTTCCAAATCATAACAGTTTTCGTGGACATTTCCCGCGGGGTGGTCACAGTATCATTTTTGAGAAGAATTTGGGTGCATGTAGGATAGGGATAATATGGTGTTCGAGTGCAAATCTCAATTGTCGAAAAGTATTTTGAATGGCCAAGATTCACAACGGGTATCGCCACATGGTACTCATCCGACACCCAAAATTTTTCTCTAAATTATGAGATTAATAGATTAATGGAGATAGATGTAAAGTAACTCAGACACTCTAAAATAAAAAAAAATCAGGCTACTTATGTCACGACCCTAACCCTGACCAGCCCATGTAGATCTCAATTCCAGCAACGTCAATGAAATCATCACACAGGCTAACCAATACACATGACATCGAGTAATCACATAATTAAGGAAAGGCAATGTGCGTAATCAACAGAAGCCTATTTATGAACTTACATATAAAAGGATTATTATAGCTCCCAATTACACCTCAGAGCTGTGCGTATATGACATGTAATAATAAGCAATTCTAACTATTACAAGATCGTCAAATGGTAGATTGAGCACTGTAAACAGTACAAGTACTGATTTACCAAACATATGCTTCAAAACCACATGAAAGGAAACACATCATCCAATTCTTCATTACTTGAAAGGTGGAATATTTTCATAAGCTGAAGCTCGTATAAATAACCAATTTACATGCTTTCCGAAACAGTACCCAGTATCGACCAATACCGGTATTGTACCGTACCAGTAGAAAAATCGGTACCCATCAGAACCTTGATTGTGAGAGCCTGGGCATAGTCCCACATCGAAAAGTTAAGGAAGTTTGGGTCAGTTTTTTTATAAGGTTTGGCCCACTAACTACTCCTAACTCGAGGTTAACATTTTGAGACACGTGGTTAGGTTAAGGATTAATAGGACAGCTGGGGCGGGTCATTACATCATTCTCGCTCATCAATACCCAAAACCCCTGTCTGCGCAAAATTGCTTACACACACACACACTCTCTCTCTCTCTCTCTCTCTCACTCATATATAGAAGTATGTATTTATTTTTACCCATTCACGGCTATATATTTATGTAAAGGCTGGCTATATATATATGTACAGGCTGATTCAAAGCAATTGAAATTTCCTTTAAAAATATAGGAAATTTGTTTCAATATGAATAATTAAAGTTTCAACCAAACACCAGAAAATAAAAATGAAAAGATCATTTTCTTTAAAATTATTTTACAAGGAAAATGTTTTACGTTGTAAAATATAAAATATAGTGCATGCCCATGCCTTTACCTGAAGGCACAACTTGAGTAATTGACGCACGCGCCAGTACCTGTGCCTTTTTTTTATGGCCCTTCGAATTTTAGAGAGGGGGAAGGAGAGAATGTGGTTTAAATTTTGAAAAGGTGGAGGGAGGGAGGGAGGGAGGGAGAGAGAGAGAGAGAGAGAGTGAGAGAGAGAGAATGTGGTTTTAAATTTTGGATGTCGTGCTCCGACGGAGGAAAAGGGTAGAGAGGGAGAGAGGGAATGAGTTGGCAAAAAGAGGGATAAAATGTAATATGAAGACTAAGACAAAAAATATGACTGGAAGAAAAACTGCTCAGTATTGTAATATTTTTTGCCAAAACAAATAGAGCCTTAAACTACTACTCCCTCCGCCCTTTTTAGGTGTGTTGCACTGTAATTTATTAAATAAGTATCATCATTACTCATTTTACATCAACTTTTACTTCTACTTTACACATTTCTCAACAATTTTTCTTTCACTTTCTAAAATTATCATCTACTTTTACTTATTAACTCTTTACTCATTAAATTTTCAAAAGGGCAAAATAATAATTGTACAAACTTTTACTTTTACATATTAACTTTTCAAAACACATGGGAGGCAAAAAATGAAATACACAACTATTAAAAAGGGACAAACGGAGTAATTGTTAAATCACGCGCGATATGAGAAACTCACATATGGTTGGTGGGACCTTAATCACATAATCATTTACTGGGACCGTTCGCTCCCTCTGTAAATCATCACTCTGCACGTGTACACCCAATCTTCATTTTCACAAAGTACAGAAGTTTGTGATGATTTTGAAAGACATTTGGCGCTCGAGGATTATGTGACTTGCCAATAAACTAAGAGCCTGTTTGGGAGACAGTTTTTCCCATTTTCTCATTCTCATTTTTTCGTTTTGTATGAACAGCATTGCGAAGCGCCCCATGTCTGCTTGCCGCTCAATGCAGGGCTTTGCGCTACCCTTTAAGATTAAGTTGCGCATCTAACAACAATTGCTTTCAGATGAGTTGATTAGCACCTGATCCAGCAAGTGGTATTAGAGTCGATGGCTGACAATCTATGGGCGGGCTCTCCTAGAAGCATCGGTGGTTGTGCGCTTGCATGAAGACTCTCGGAGGAGCAGGAAAAATCCATTGTAACTCTTGATGGAGCAAGAAAAATTCTTGGTACGTGCGGCAAGTGGCCGGTAAAAAGGTAGCTCTTAGTGGAGTGGGTACTCTCGATGGAGCAAAAAAAATTCCTGGTGCGTGCGACACCTGGCTAGCAAGTAAAGCAAGGTGGCTCTCCTGGAGAGTGGTGGCTCTCGATGGAGTGGGTGCAGTAAATAAGCCCGGGTTCGGACACGGTGGTGGAGAGATAGATCGAGAATTAAGGGAAAATTAAGTTGATCAGATCGAGGGGGTCTAGGCCCAAGGCATGGTTCTCACATGAGGGGGAGATTGTTGAGAACATGTATGAAAGATTGAGTCCCGCATTGGATAAACAGGAAAAAGAGTTGGACCTTAATGCTGGAACTTGTGGCTCATATGGAGAGGTACCAAGGAGTTTTGATAAAAGGCCAGATGCCGGAGCAGAACAGAGCGGAGCGAAGCTCACCGAGCGGATTGGGCTGCTCACCACTTACAAGGCGCTTTTTAAGTGGATATGGGTCATTTAATGTTATTGGGTCCATGTGATATAGTGCTCTGTGGATACTCCCCAACGGATTGGGCCTACGCGCACAAGCGAAGAACCTCAGGCTTCTCTCTCTCCCTCAATTTCTTTGATTTGATTTTTGTAATTCATAGCATCCAAAATCCTAAGTGTTTGTGTGTTGGTGAGTTAACTGCACTGTTCAATTACCTAACATCAAATTAGCATGGCTTCGTACCCTTTAACTTTTTTGCACACGTCAAATTTTTTACGTTATATAATTCGTCTCAATGAGAAATTTTAAAAATACAAAATTATGACGGAAACTCAAAAAAAGTCCAAATCTAAAAAGTGTGAAAAAAAATCACACAAAGAAGTTAATGGTAACGAGCTCTAAGATTTATTGGAACGAAGATTAACAACTACCGAAAATCTAGATGGTATGAGTAAAGTTGAGAATTTGGTGGAACTATGAATTTACTAAAGACTTTTCTCACGCGGGGCCGCTTTTAACAATAATTGAGCATTGCAGGCCCTTGCTCTATTAAAGACGTTCTTTAAAGTGTTGGTCTACTCTTGATAGGAATATTTTTGAAGCTCCTTCCAAATGGGCCGTCCTATGCTCAGTCGAGGGACCACTTCTATCAACTGTGGCATGTGTCTTTCAAGTTTCAACAATAATGCTGGTTTTTTTTTTTTAAAGCATCAGGAAACATAACCAATGCTGGTTAGTAGTATGGAGTAATAATTTTCGTGAGACCAGTTCAGATTGATGTTTTTCGACTTTTATCGAACTCCCGCTACCAAATTATCTATTCTAATATATAAAGGGGGAGCAACACTTTGGTGTGGACAAAATTTTGAGGCTAGCTCACATTTTGCTATTCCAAAATTGTCCCTAAAAGTGAAACATTTTACCCTTGAAATTAACTGCTGCACTCAATAACTGTAAGGTCATTAATGGAAAACGAAATACTATAAGCACCACCCCCACGAACTGCTGCAGTTTTTTTTTTTTTTTTAATATTCCAAACACTCACCCTTTCTACTGGCGTCCATGATCATGGGTGTCCTCTACGCTGCAAATTTAGCAAAACTCTACTTCCGATAAAATGGGACAAAGAGAATCAGAGAATGAAAAGGTGAAGAAGTATTGATGAAAGCAATGTTTTCGATTAGAAATTGAGACAACCGCACAAGGAACATGTGAGTCCTTATTATCTTTGTTTGGGAGGGGAGAGTAGACTCCCATTATTTCTTATCCGTAGGAAAAAATATTGATTGCTTCTGTTTTAGTGAAATTTTACTTAATTGTTTCGACTGTAAATCCGTTTTTGAGGCTATGTTGATTTTTCATTATGAATGGAGTATCTTAGTTTTGGGGAAAATTCTCGTTTACTAGATTTTTCTTTTACGCAATAGAATTAATACAGTGGCCAAGCGGATGATGTACACTAATGTAATTTTGTGTTTTATTCATCTATCCAATATTTGTACTTATTATAATTTGAGTGACGGCAATGTTAGCATGGTAATGTATTATTGTTTATTTGACATAAAAAAGATAATGCAATGTACACACAATCTTATGATATATAGCCGAAAGTTTTTGTGTATGATTTTTTTTTTTTTTTATCAAAGTTCAACTTGCACATGCATCGCGTGTGCCCAGCCTCTAGTGGGGAAGACTTTGGGTGCATATAGGATAGGGATAATATGGTGTTCGAGCGCGAATATCAACCGTCCAAAAGTATTTTGAACGGCCAAGATTCACAACGAGTATCACGACATGGTACCCGTCTGACACCCAAATTTTTCTCCAAATTATGAGATTAATCTCTTAAAGATTAATGAAGATGTATGTAAAGTAACTCAGACACTCTAAAAAAAAAAATCGGGCTACTTATGTCATGACCATGACCCGGCCCTGCAGGTCTCAATCACAACAGCGTCAGTGAAATCATCACCCGGCTAATCAATACACATAACATCATGCAATCACATAATTAAGGAGGGGCCAGTGCGTGTAATCAACAAAAGCCTATTTATGAACTTACATATGAAAGGATTATTATAGCTCCCAATTACACCTCAGAGCTGTGCGTATACGACATGTAATAAGCAATTCTAACTATTACAAGATCTTCAAACGGTAGCTTGAGCACTATAAACGGTACAAGTATGGATTTACCCAACATATGCTTCAAGCCCACATGAAAGGTGGAACAATTTCATAAGCTGAAGCTCATATAAATGACTAATAAATAATTACATGCTGTCTGAAAAAGGTACTCGATATTGGCCAGTACTGGTATCATACTGTACCAGTAGAAAAATCGATACCCAAGCTGGTACGAGATTCAGAATCTTGATTGTGAGAGCCTGGGCATAGTCCCACATTGGAGAGTTCAGGAAGTTTGCGTCAGTTTATAAGATTTGGCCCACCAACTACTCCTAAATCAAGGTTAATCTTTTGAACCACAGAGTTAGGTTAAGAGCTAAAGGGACAGTTGGGGCGAGTCGTTACATCATTCTCGCTCATCAATACCCAAAACCAGTGTCTACGCAAAATTCCTTGCATCAGTTTATTTTTGGTATTTTTTTTCTCTCATTCTCCTGAAACCAAATTGAGAACATAAATTTCCTTCGTTTTCCCTTCTCTAGAAATTTTCGCGCCGGAATAGGAAGAGGTGCGAAAGAAAGAAGAAACTACAGAAAGAGAAGGTCCAGTTTCGACCATTTGTACAGAAACTCCTTTCCGTCAGTCTTCCCCCTCAAGAACCCTGGTTCGTAGAACAAGAGTTGAACTTGAAACCGCAAAAAATCTGCGTATATGATTGGAATAAAAATTCAGATATTGATAGCCTGAAGTCCCTTCCTCTGTTTGCAACTTTATTTTTTCCCGTGACAAAAATCATAATTTGGAGTTTATTTTCTTTGTAATTCTTAACTGAATGAGAAACTTTGTTTATACATACAAAAATGTGCTATATATACACAGGAAACAGCAGTGGAATGTCATTGACAAGAACCTCAAGTTGACACCAAAAAAGGAATTTGCAAAAAGAGAAAAACAAACACATCTACAGAGAAGTTAAGCAGGCAACCAACTGTCTACACACTTGTTGTACTTCCAGCGAAGTATCCGACAAAGATATACTTGAAAGTATTGTTCTCGCATCCAGCAGTCCTCCGGCAATACTTTCCAAAATCGCTTCTTCACTAGCCATTAGAGATGCCATTAGCTTGGCACCTGCCACTTTTTCCTGCTCAACAATGGAAAGCCATTTACACAAAAGCTCTCAATTTATAAACTTGAATGACAGAATATATAAGAGATATTGATGCATGAATTAATACCGCACCTGCCGGACATTTAATGTTTTCGGGAGTCCAACGTATATTGTAACAAAAATGATATAGACACACCCACTCGGACACACTCTGCCACACCCCCTCTCACATGTGCGGTGGATCCTTCCCGGGTGGGTCCCCTCACATGTGAGAGGGGGTGTGGCAGAGTGTGTCCGAGTGGGTGTGTATGTATCATTGTTCATATTGTAAATGGTAATCACAAAACGTTTGAACCAAACGTGGTATATGTAATCGCTTGATACTCAAATCAAACGTGGTATATGTAATCGCTTGAACCAAACGTGGTATATGTAATCGCTTGATACTCAAATCCGAGTGACAAACAGGCCTTAAGGCTATGTTTGGTTTGATAGAATGAAAATTGGAATTGAATGGTCGTTGGCTCATTGCAATTGAATACCTATTCCAGGTTCACCAATAATCAAAGGACTGCTGCCGATTAAAAAATAATACTAGTAGTAAATTAAGAAATGCTCATTCCAAATGGAATTGTTGTTCACCAAGGAGATATCATCCCATTCCACAATTCATTTCTAACGCCAAAAATTACTATTGTCGCAAATTTTGCTTTACCACCGAAAAATCAACCAGCACACCAAAACTCACTATTCCCACACTAAAATATTTTACAACCAAAAAAGATATTGACGATGAAATAGGAATGAGAATGGTTCCCAACCAAACACGGGAATCAGAATGGATATTCCAATCTTATGCAGTCTAATTCCATTCCCATCCATTCCACTCTATCGAACAAAACGCACCCTCAGAGTACTCAAACTCTTTGTATTGGCAATTCAAGAACTTTAATACTAGCAACCAATCCAACATCTCATTGCCCCAGTAACTTAAGCCCTTTTATCTAAATATTGGTTCGTTGAGAGCTAGATTGCTAGCTATCCATAGGAGAAGTACATGATGAAATATAGGTTTGTGCTTCAAACAAAGAATGACTACGCTATATCTGGAAGTGATCTTAGTTTCTAGATTCTCATAATGAGTAATAACCTACCAATAACTTCACCCAAATTTGATACAAGAAAAAATTAATTTGGAAGCCACGTTCATAAACTACAATAATATGATTCATCTTATTTCCAAGTTACATTAATGCACCCCATTGATCCTCATCCGTGCTAACAATCAGTAGGGACATACTATTAGCTTCAGTGATCACAGTTTTTCCAAAATTCCGAAAAGGAAAAGATTTGATAAATCATAGTACTGGATTTTCCCTTTCTGCAGCGTTGAATAATCTCTCTTCTCGTAATTGCTTCACTCATTAGGTATGGAGTAAATTTGACTAGCAGTTCAAGAAGATAAGCCAATTCAAGTGTAAAGCTTAGTTGCTAGTTGCTACAGTTACAAAGAACATCTCTCTTTCCCGAAGAGCGGGAGGTCAAATTAGAAACACTTGCCATCAAAATGCTAAACCTAAAAACCACAAAGGGATGACTTGACTTATTATGACTGGATTTCAAAACAGTATTACTAATGCATTTCTTACCTTATCTGATCTATCTGTAAGAGATTTCAAAGACACTTTGAGAAGTTCAGATGCATAAGGAAGAACTGCAGACTTCAGATGATACACAGCTGAGAAGAAAACTTGGACAAATGCTGCTCTAATATCTGATTCCATTATCATCTGTGGAGACCACCAACATGAATGAAAGAAAAGGGCAAAAAAAAGTGTGCACTTAAGTAATGAGAGTATGATGCAACCCAAAAAGGAAAGAGGACTTTTTTTTTACATTTCTTGGGTAATAGAACCCAAGAAATGTCAACTTCATCGTGAACATACCCCCATGGACTGAATGAGATGTGGAAGGACTTTCCGAGCAAAGGGTTTCTTGCCAGAATTTGGCATCTTTTGGCAAGCACTGATGAGGACATTAGCCATGCACATGCGAAATGAAAGAGAGATTGATGACTCATACGAGCAGCCCTTATTGCCCATTTTGGCAGAGGAAATTTCAATCTTATCGTTTGTTAACTTACTGATCACACAACTAAGCACTGAATTTCCCATCGCAGCATCCCCTGCATTTAGCACCAGAGAGATCAGTTGGAACTATCGTAAGCAGCAGAAAAAACAAAAATGAATCAGAACTATTGTAAGGAGCAGTAAACAAAAATGAATGAGATACTTACGCTGCCAATTGGGAGTTCTGACAACACTTGATTTCTTAGTGGTCAAACCCCTGAATAATTCGGGATCTTGTAGTTCAGTGCAAATCATCAGCGCTAGGCAATCAATGCACCCATGTTGGGCTTTGGAAACTGCAGCAGAAAAAGTTAATCACAGCTGTCAGATTTAGGGGCAACGAGGGGATCAGCAAATTTTGGAAAGCTAACTAATTGCCTCCTCTGTCCCATTATCTTTGTCCCTTTTGGGAGTTTCAGCTTCTTAAGGAGAGATTTAACAAAAGCGTTAGGTATGATTCTAAGATAACTTAAAAGGATTACCCCTTCCACTTTCGAGTATACATAAAGCCACTTTGTAACAGATAACTTTGGAAACTAAACGTTCTATACCCTATCTTTGGAAAGAGGACTAACAATCAGAGGGACGGAGGGAGTACCTTCATCTCCATCAAGTGAAGGCCACAACAGGATAGTTTCTATAGTGTTCCTAATTTCAAGCATAGCTGGAAGCACAATTGAATCCCTGCCTCTAATCTGTATACCAGACGAAACTGCTAAGGTTGAAATGTCATGTAGGAGTAACTGATAACATATATAGAACTAAATCCCTAATGGGACAGAAAATCGTAAGAACGGGAGGTTAATGAATGAGATTACCACAAATGAGGTGCATATCGCAAACAAACAAGCTTTTATCTTCAGTACATCATGAGCATTTGCTGCATCTTCCAACTGCGAGGCAATAATTGGAAATAGCACCTGCACAAATCACAAAATAGGAAGGTTAGATGGCAAAGATGGAGATAAAAATGACATGAAGGAATACATGACACTACAGAAATCATAGACGTTTTGCACCACAGATTTTGAAAGGAATATCCTGGGCATAACCGAATAGCAGAGTGTATACTAAAAGATCAGTTTGTGAAAACTAGAAATAACAATGACTTTTAAGGGAATATAGGTTCATGTTCACTTTATGAAGAAGTTTGCTTACTAAATGAGACAAGTCCAGTCAAACCATATTCATTTTTTACTCCATAGAATGCCATACGAATATAATATAAATAGCATTCTTATTTCTTAAAAGGGTAAGCATGTAGCAAGTGGTGATGACATCATTGTAACTGTTAAAGCATCCAACGCAAAACCAATTGGCAATGAGTGGAGAGGCCGCCCATGCTCATATACTAGCTTTGGAACATATAATTAACCAATGTGGGACAATCTCTAACACTCCCCCGCACATGCGACGCCTAAGCCGCACGCGGTGAGATAAACAACGATTCAACACATATGACAACTATCAACCATCAACGACAAACTAAGGGGAACCAACCATCAACAACATGAGTCTAACCATCAACAACATAGAGTCTTGTCCAAAAGCCTAGCTCTGCTTAGGGATGACAATGGGTCGGTTCGGTTATTGCTATATCCGAACCCATTACCCAAAACTAGATGGCCACTCAGAACCGAACAGAAACTCAAACGGGTAGGGAAAGTTGAAACCATAACTGAACCAATCGAGGAGCAGCTCGGTTCGAGTACACTCCATTAAATTACAAAACAAAATAAAAACGAAATAATTATGAATGAAATTCAAATATGAAAATCAGTTACACTAGAAATGCCACAGATCCGTCAATTAAAAAGGTATGCAGAGATGTATCTAGATATTTTAAATGCAAAACTAATATAAATCTAAGTAGAAATTCAATGCATTGAAGCTATACACAGGCTAAACTTCTACATATGAAGGTTAATGTTGTAATTACACATATCTGGTTCGGTTCGGTTCGGTTCGGAGAACAGTTCGGTTATCAACTCAAACCAGAACCGAACCGAACCCGTTCGGTTATCTCACATCCCATACCATACCCGCACCGATGGGGAATATCTCGGTTATGGTTTGGGGGGAAAAACCGGTTATGGTTCGGGTACCCATCGGTTCGGTCAAGATTGCCATCCCTAGCTCTGATATCATGTTAAAGCATCCAACTCAAAACTGATTGGCAATGAGTGGAGAGGCCGCCCATGCTCATAGACTAGCTTTGGAGGTTATAATTAACCAATGTAGGACAATCAATACTAGTAACCCTGAGTGAAATTCATAGAAACACAGTAAATGATGTCCATTGCATTTCTTCCTTTGTTTTCCTCCTAAAATACAAAAAGAAAGGAAACCACCATGGAGAAGATGTCAACCATTCTATGCCCGATGTACATGTCATACAAGGTTAATACAAATAAGCAAGTTATGGTTGGTTCTACTATGAGAACGAGTTAGCCTTTTACCACGAAATAACCTTCCACGGCAACCAAAACTATCGCCCCTGTGAATGTAATAGACTCTTCCCAAACGTTGCTTTAGTATCCAGGAGAATTATTTGAATTAGCAAGTGTCGACTAATCTTTAACCTTCAAGCAACATTAATGGTGTGCCCCTTGCCTTTCTTTCTTGGTAACTAGAATAGGTCTTCACTTCCACATACCCAGCACGGGTAATTGACTTAACATTTCAGCTAATTCTATCCAATCTCAAAAATATGAAACTCCTCAATACGTTTGTTCAAGCATAGAAAACAAGGGTTTATCATGAGTAAAAAATCTTTTCTCAGTGAAGTGCTAAACAGAAAATGCCACAATCACTTGGATTAGAAAAACATCAGTTAATAACCAAGTGATCAAAAAAAAAAAGATGTTGCCTTCAAAAAGCCTGGGGGACTGCAAAAAAAAAAAAAACTGCAAAATAGCCTGCTGTCGGAAAGTTTGACCACCATCATATTAAGTTGATCAAGCATCTATCAAGACTACTACTTTACCACGTCCATCGTCCGCATATTCCATTACTATCATTGATCGTCTACTTGCATCAGCTCTGTCATGCCCACTTCATCTCATTGTACATGAGTCACTGTCTGATTCAATTACCTACTGTAGTTCATCTAAAATCGCCATAGTTCATTACCTATGCGAATATTTGAAAGTTGGTCACCTCTTTTATCAGTGATTTTCAGTACTATAGTTCTACTCTTTGATGTCACTGACTACCTTTGTTTACCTCCATTCTCATTTGATAATTTCATTAACACCACAGCTTATTCCTGTTGATCACCTCTATCAACTTACTCTCTTTTGCTAGATTTACTCTCTTGTGTCAATTATAACGCCATCCTTCATATGCATTCCCACTCAGTAATTTTGTACCATCCCTGATCATCATCTCTTTGTCCAATATCATTCCCAATCGCTTTCATCAAAATATATCTAAGCCCAAAGCACCAAGTTGTTGGGCTAAACAAGTCACGCTTGGGCCGACACGTTGGTAAGGGAGTAAGAAATCAGAGTTTAATGCCAAACTTGAAATACCAATCAGAGTTTAATGCCATATACAAAAGAACCTATAGACCAAAATCTTTATTCAACAGTCATGCTAAGCATAGAATTAGAAACAGAAAGTCTTATCAACATAGTTTCACCTCTGTGTTGGGTACGCCTCGATATATCTTCGGTACTTTCGGGGGTACAGCAAAGTCACATGATAAAAAAATTCGGTAAGTGTTTCGTGTACCCGGTACGTGATTAGAAGTACCATGCAAAGTACCAGGTACGTCTGGATTTTAGAACCACTCATGCTTCATAGATGTACGCAAAAAAGCTGAAAACTACATATTTAGATTACTGGTTTACAACCATTTGGAAGTAAAAGTTTTTGACAATCTCTATCAGAGCAAGTGCAAGCTTAGAGTCCTATCAAATTCGTTTCAGTAGCTGATTGCCATGTGTACAAAGGATAATTTAACTGGGGGGAAACTCCTTACAGAAAAGATAAGAGCATTTCTGGGCCAACTCTGATGAGTATACTGCGTATATATATACTCAACAGCCTCCATCGCCTCCTCCCATCTCCCCTGAATCTAGAACTTATCCTATCTAACTATTGATAGAATCATGCAACAGCAAATCTATCCAGAAGGAAATTTCCACCTATGCACCAAGACACATAGACACTCGTTCCATATCCAACTAGATGTACAGAGCAAAAAAATTTGTGCTTCAGCCTTCAAGTTGCCTAAACTAACACTTGTTTTGTAACATGGGACGCAATAAGGCGAAGTTTTAGAGTGAAGATGATTTACAAAAGAAACTTTGTATCCAAATCAACAGATGGGAGTTTCTTCAAACAAATAAGATAAGGGAAGGAAAAGGCTGAGAAGGAGCCAGGTTTCTTTCTGGGATCAATGTTATGAAATCACCGGACCACAATATGTTACGAGCACTCCGAGATACAGTAAGAAAAAATGTGCATTGACCCGATAAATTTCATGCATTAAAAGCATCTGCCTTAGAAAATTTTATTGGTCGATGAATTTCTTCTTTCGTTCATTCTTTCCTCCTGTATTCCACTTTTAAGTAGCTTTAGTAGACAAGACACTACTCTCTTCACTAGTTACATGCTGTCATGCTGATAGTTTGAATTCGTGTAACCAAAAAGAAGAGTCTAAATGATAGTAAATTGTTTACATTTAAAGAAAAAAGTTGCATTGCTAAATACCTGAGGATGAATCCGCCCACATAGTTCAGCTGCAAGTCTCCGAACATCATCAAATTCAAAATTATTAAATGCCCTGAAACAGATAGAAGCAGGAATATTAGCTCCTCATTCAGAACATTATCAAAAAAAGAGGCAAGTATGAACAAGGATTGATGATTGATTTGGCTGTGAAGTAACCTGTTTAGAAGGATTCCAGCAACACATTCACGATCATTTATGTCAAAAGATCCTGTATCAGGATTTCATCAACCAAAATAAAAGTTTAGAAAATGCGGGATGACTTGCTTCCAACATAGCTTGCAAGTTGACGTGTTTTAAGGACTAGGACTTCATTACACGAGAAACCAAGAACACAAAGCATAGATTATTTCAGCATCGTAAAACTGTCGTATTAGGGAAAACTACTAGAACTGCAAGGCAGAGCGTAGTCCTAGGGATCCTGAACATGCAGTGGCATATACTAGAGGAGTCAACACATCATGAGAACAGTCATCAGTTCTCTATATTCTTTGTTTCTCTTTCTAGAACGATATCTAGACCCCGTTCCAAAAATGCATGTCTAGGAATGCAACTTTAGTCAAATGAATGTCATAATTTTGAAAGAAGAGGGACACAGCCTAGAATGTTTTGTAGGTGCCCATGGTATGTATGATAAAAATATAATTTCAGTCTTTAGGACTTAAACAAGTTTTCACAAAAGAGTTGATGGAAAAAAATTGTAGATAAGGAAAATAAATGAGCTACGTCTTTATTCTGATAGGCAACAAAAAGAAATTTCATTAATAGGAAACAAAAAATTGTACTATTCAAAGGGAAAAGGGCGATGCAGACTGCCAAAAAAAAAAGACAAGAAAAAACCACCAGAGTCTCAATCTTCAAATGATTGTCCTCCAATCTATAGAGATAAAAGTAATTGATCCACATAATACCATTCAGCAATAAGGTCATGTTTTTATCGAAAGGTGTCATTAGACATGAGACGTCTGCGAACCAAAGCCACATCAATACCCATCAATACCCTAACTTGAAATGAAATTATGATCAGCATTGTCATTAATGACCTATATAAGAAATAGCAGAAGAGTTAAGTGACCACACCCATTTATTCTCATATTACTGACTACATCAATTCTAATTTGGATGTCCGAAAATGCACCAAACCTTTAAAAAAAAGCATAAAAATTTCTCTTAAAAAGAATCCCTACTACTAGTCTATCAGTGGATAACCCCCCATGGTTCAAATACAAGAACATAACCTCCTCTAGTATATGCATGAAGTGAGGTATTACGATTTGCATCCAAATTAAATGGTACAAAATTCCTTCCATGCTACCTTTCAAGCCAGTAATACTCTGGCAGGCGCCGCACATCCATGAGGTCACTCAGAATAATTATGAATGAAAGAAAGAAAGAATACCAAGAAAACAGCACAGCTTCGTGATATGTGAATAAAGCGGTCTTAAGTTGACCACACTCAAACAAACAGCCAGCGCTGAAACGAATAAGAAAATTCTCTCTAGTGCTGAAAACAAGCATATTGGGGCCAGCAGATGAAAAGTGCACCAGAAATGTGACGTCAATTATGGCCAGAGACAAATTTCACAAACATCATGAACAGACAGGGATCTGGACTTGCAAAGAACGAAGAAGAAACTGAAACAAGATAAATAAAAGAAAAAGGAACAAAGAACTACCTGAGCCATACGCATCAAGCGCCATACCTTGGTCCCGAAGAACACCATATACGAATGAAGAGTTGAGATTATTAAAAACCCTTAGCGGAAGCAGCCTGATGATGAGTAAGGGGCAGAGGCGATCAAAGAGGGAATGCCCCAGTTTCACCGGATTGTCAGAGTCTTGAGTTTTCCATCTGTAGAAGATGCTTCCATCAATCACACTTAAAAGAAACAGTAAGGGCGATCATCACGAGGAAATTGGTAACACCTATTTTCTTTACTGATCAGTAAATATACTCAAGACAATAACTCGTGTAATCACTTGAGACATGATGAAATGATTAATCATGTCTCACACATATAAATGAAAAGCCACAAGGATGCAGTTCTCACAAGGAAAATATGATACGCAAGCAACCGACTAATGAAAAAAGATTTACCTAGTTATAAAACAGAAAATGCAAAATTCATTGAATAATGGAAGGCAAACGATTTCTATAGTTCTACGCAACTCTCCAGCTTCAGTAGGGTAGGTAAGGGCTAGATCTTCTATCAGATTGGAGAGGACAAAGTAACACGAATAGGGAAACAGCACCATCAGAGTATCCAAGATACGGATTCCATCAAGATTGAGAATATGTAGCAGATCATGTCTGAAAATAATAATTGAGAATGCTTTGAAATGAGTCCATGTATCTTGAAGCATATTGATAGCCAATCAATCGGCTTCTCTTTGGTACAAAAATATGCTTCTAAATTTTTTTGTTTAAGCGAACTATTTCCTTCCTTTCGCTTTCAGAAATGCTTTAGTCCCACAAAAATACTTGGGAAAGGATGTACGATCTTGTCAGCGATTGTCCCCTGTCAGTTAACTATATCCTCCCAAATTAGTACATCAGCCTGGGCAGATGGCCTCTCAACAAATTCCTGGGCAGATGGCCTCTCAACAAATTCCAATTGCTCTTAAGCTAGATGCTTTAATAGATCTGTTATTTGGTTGCTTTCTCACATCACATGTATCTCATTGCATGAAAAATAGATAAAACCAAAAGCCTTATAATGGGGAAAGGTGAGAGAACTTCAATGTCCCAGGCTTATATCCCATCATCCATCCATTTCAGCTGAAATATGGCCTTCATAAGCTAAAAAGAGCCATTTTACGAATCCCGAGGGGTTAGAGACCACACCTAGTGGAGCTCTTGTGGTCAACTACTTTAGGCCACCGCAACTTGATAATTATGGTTCTTATGGGTCTTAGGCTTAGCTTTGTTCTGTCTGTGAATGTGCTACAACATGCATAGACCCCAGGGGTTACACTGCAAGGGGTTTCACTTCATTTAATTAAGCAACAGAAAAAAAGGAGCATGTTGCACATCCAAAACCATTTTCTGTAGAAATTATTAACCATCAACTGTGTGTGGAAATATTGCAGGAAAAAGCATTTCATCAAGAGCTCAGATCCAGGCACTTCCCAGTGATACATTCATGTAATCACGTTCTAAATACATTCATGACGTGGAGTCTGAACAAATAGCTTGTTGACAAAACTCACATTTTTCTCAAGCATACACTCAGAGAATTGGTTCATAACATCAGGTGCCTTTTAAGGGATCCGTAAACAAACTCATGCCAATTGCAGAATATTGCTTCACAAACTCAAGCATACACTCAGAGAATTGGCAAAGGAAAGATGCTGACAGCTTGGCTAGTAGTTGGGCTTGTTTATGAAGGCACAATTCAGCAACCTAACTTTAGTTACTATATAACCCCTATGCAGCATTCTTTACCAGCTCTAGGAAACCCATATGGGAAGTCTGTTATGTCATGTTATGGAATACATTCTAATGCACATTACAACTAACACTGAAATCAAGCAATTAGGTAAGCAATAGTAAATGAAGGTGATAACAGGATTTAAACCAGCAAGGTTAAGGATGGAATTCACCTGAGAATTATGAGATATGAAACTCAAGGGTTGCACATGCAATCAAAGACACAGCATTCAATAACACGATATACTCACTCATACGGCTGTCTTGCATGCAACAGAATCCGATGAAAGACTACATCTGCAGCATCTGCTAACTGTTCACTGATATAACTTAGGAACTTAACAATTAATGCATTTGATGGCTCCGCAAACAACTTGTCAATCAATGGTTCAACCAACAGGTTCCAGTCTTCAACCTACATCATTGCAGAGAGACTCAAAAATCTAGTCTAAAACACAATGAAAGCTCTTGAAAAGATTAACTGTAAGTGCAATTAAGGACATCCAGAAACAAATGTTTATAACATATTAAAAGTTTACAATGACATAAATAATATTATATTTTAACCCATATGAAACAGTAAAACATCTTTGTTTCCTCAGATTCTATTTATCGGAAAACAATTGCGGAGACAATCCCCCCATTTAGGGACCAAGATTCCAAAGCTTAAGATGGGAGCTGAGGGGACAAAGAATGTTTATCAAGCTCTTCAACCCTCCTTCACATGCAGCTTCATCTTCCACATGGAGATAGAATCATCCAAACATGCAGCCTCATCTTCAGAGAGAGAGAGTGCAAATGGGCAACAATGACAGATCAAACTCGGCACGAGACCTCCCCCAAAGTTCCTGATTACCATGTAGGGGCATCACTAATCCCAAAAGCTTAAAGCAGTTAGGAAGGGGGTCAAACAATGCGCATGTTGTTCGGCACTCATATCTATTTTAGAATGATCTATGCTACAAGTGCAATTTTTAGGCTTTACAGTCCCTCAAATTAAAAACCAAAATAGAATACGTCATTCGCACACAAACTATATTAATTAATTCCAGTATGAATCCCATGGCAGATGTCTGCCCCGACATCAAATCTACCTAAACCCTTAAGCTTAGGATTCATGAACAAGCTTCCAAATATTTGATACAGACTGAATATGAAATGAACATCTAATACCAATACGCTGCATAATACTTATATAAAGAAAAAAACCTGATATGTGGCATAATGCTTCAACAAAGAATGCTCAATTAAACACGTTCTTGCAATAAAATTAGATTTAGGTAAAAGAGATTTCTGGCTTTCAGTAAAAACATTCCTGTCTGCCAAATATGAACTTTTTCCTCGTAAATTCTTATGCTATTAAAGGATCCAAATGTCCAATTTGAGTACGATTTACAAATGTCAGACACATATCTCATACCCCAACCCAAGTCATAGCCGAGTGCATGGGTATGTTGGGGGACTTGAAAAATCTGAGCACAGTGTGTATATCTGCAATATGCTGGCTCCAGTTGTTCTCTTTCAAATCATCATATGCATAGTGCATGCAAGAGTGGAATTTTTCATTCAATGTTGTGACACCGGGGGCAGATTCGGGAAGAGACAGAAGCACCCAACTACGGAGCGCAATGAGGATGATGGATCAGTTTTTGAATAGTGTAAGGTGGGTAAGCTCTGTATCTGTCGGAGGGGATAGTCACGTGAGCCTTGCCTACCAACATAGGTAACCATTTCATCACAAGGAGGATGGCTTAGAATATTCTCGAGTCATAAGGTTAGTAAGAGACATCACATCAACTTAGTTAAGATAAAACTTGGCATAGGATTTAAGGGTGTGGCCGCTCTCCAAGCAATGGCAGCCAGTAGGCAATGCATGTACCGGAGGCTGCATTACAAGGCGTACCTTCCTCTCTAACCTAGAAGCCAAAGATGCTCCAAGGTTCTCGCGATGTCAATCTTCAGCTGAGCTGACTCTTTTGCTTAGGATATTTAGCGGTGTGGGCAGTGTTCTAAAAATCGGCCTAGGTGCTAGGCGGCGATCCGCCGCCTAGGGGCTGAATTAGGCAACCAGGCGATTAGTCGATATCTAGGCAGGATTAGGCGGTGACTAACCGGCTAGGCGGGATTAATCGGGGTTATATACGTAATTTACAAATCTAAGTGTTAAATGTTGTGGTCATATACTACAAGGATTTCAGTGTAGTTTTAATATGATATATACGCCTATACTATGCAATATAAACGATATATATCTAAACTATAAAACATTAAGTGAAATTATAAGTACGTAGGCTATGTTTCTTGTGAAATTATGTGTATGCAGGCTCTATTTTCTCTGTTGGATGTTGTTTAATGTTTTGTTCTATTTATGTTCTACTTACCCAAAACTTGGGTAGGGAGGAGAATATTTTCAAAAAAAAATTACAAAAACTAAAAAAGAAGTGAAAACCGACTAATCTCTAGGAGCCGATTAGTCCCTGATGAATAGTCCTAGGCACTAGGAGGTGCCCGGCTGCCCGACCAGCGCTTGGCAACTTTTAGAACATTGGGTGAGCCAAGGTCGATGCCCTAGGGAGTTCTCTTGGAAGGTTTGTGACTAGTGCCTAGATGCCATATACAATCCACGTGGTCTGCTGTTATGGAGGTCACTAATGGAAATGACATGCCACTGGTTACTACGAGTGTTCTACCTTAGAAGGAAGCAACTGTGCATTGGTTATTATGAGCCACAAGCATGGAAGTAGTCATTGACGTTTCCACATGTATGAAAAGAAAGAACCCTGGTGATAAGGTGATGAACAAAGACAGCACAACAAAGGACTCCATAGCCATATAACATCCAATCACCTAGAAAATGTTACTTATGGCCAAAAAAAATTAAAAATTTACTCAATAATAAAGCTTACACTGGCTGACCACTGTGGAATCAGCTTGAGAACGATGTCAGCATCCAACTTTGACCCTCCTACAAAGTGACGAAGTTAAAAAACCAAAATTAAGGACCAAAAAGGTTAACATAGAAAATCACTCAATAAACGGTATCTTTAAACCATATCCTATAAACAACCAATTGGTTGCAAAAAGTGCTTCACGTTTTTTACTAATCTAATCTTGCTAATTGAGAATTCGAGATGAGTTGTTGCAACTCAAACATCAACGTTTCCTAAGGTCAATTATCTGGTATTTGCTTCGGTGCAGCTGCTGGAGGAGATCATAAACCAACATTTATATATACATAAAGCAATGACACATAGCTGGTGCAAATATACTTGCCATTTGATGACCCAAATACACATTGAGTTTATGCATGATTGCCAAAGAATAAGGTCCACCAACGGCCCTCCAATCATGATGAGTAAAAAATACATGGCTTCAGCAGAACTTTTTGGCTATATGAATGTCAATCACAAAGTTTAATTTTAATTGAAAAAATGTTTTTAATTGGAAAAATGCTAGCAAGAACATTTTCCCCATAAGTATGCTATTAAAGCACAAAGAACAGAGATGGTATTCCCCAAAAATAAGGCAGAGGTGGCCAAGAAAGGCGTTCACGGATTTTTGGATGTTCTGTAGTACTTTCACAATAAAATAATTTCTCTACCACAATTTTCCTAAAATTGTTAACGAATGTGTACAAATAAGGATGCTACAGGAAAAAGAATGCAACAGAATGTCACGAACAATTAAAACAGGAAAGATACAGCTTTCACTACATCACCTGAATCTTCTGGAAGATCTGGGTTTTGACATAGGTCGCTGCAAAAAGTATAACTTTAGGTTACAAGAGTAAAACTGTTGCCATATTAATTAAAGTTGTGAACCAAAATGGCTAGTACTAGTACAAATTTTCCACAAACAAGGCATGTACAAACAAACTTGACCCTTCGAAGTTTTCTTAGCCCAATAAGTGTAGTGCGAGGGTTCAAGAGAAACCAAAGCAAAAATGAAGAAAGAAATAAAGGGAACTAGCAAAATACCTAAGACAGTTGAACAACATACATAAAACTTCAAAGTTTTTATTATGATATTTGAGCACGGCGACGAATGTGTTACTAGCAGATGGCTGCAATACTTCATCTGATGAATAAAGAAGACCAACTAAAGCAGGCAAAACCAGGGCAGGGTCTGCAGGAAGAACCAAACAATCATTAACAAAAAGAACTACCGTCAAAGGAGTCAAACTGTACCAAAAAAATAATGAAGAAAGGTTCTTACAATTCCTTTCTCCCTAAACCGAACAAATGGACATGCACTAAATTAGCGACAGAAGCACATGAGTACTTCCAATTTAGCTAAGTTAAGTTTAAATTATGAGAGTCTTAAGATTGGTAAGATCCTAGTTTCCTATCTATTTGGGTACGTTAAAGGCTGTAGCCCTTCTCTGCTTCCACATTAGAACATACCTCTACAAACTATGCTAAATTTACGTAAATCAGAAAACAAACTGGAAAGCACTATACGCCAGAACATGACTGCATTTGTTAACATAGCAACAATAAGTGATGCAGGGCGCCTTATGAACTACAGAAAAGACGTGCAACAATCGAACACAAACAAGAAAGTTTAGAGAAAATGTTCTCTAGACTCTTTATCATTCAATAATACTCAAAAAACTCGTCTGCCCTTAAGGCTTACAACTTAATATATAGGAAAAACGAAACCCTAATTGATTTGCCCCGGAAAGGAAGCCAAATCAATAATTAACAAAAAATTACCAAAAATGGAAAATTCGAAATTAACAGCAAAATAAAAACTAGAGAAAATTCTAGAATGTTTTCCAAAAGCGCAGCTTAATTTGGATTTTCCTTGTCCAAGTAATTGGCAAGTCAAATCTTTCCTTAACGGCAAATTTGGCCATTCGGAGCCCTAAACAGCTACGAAAGCCCAAAAAACGACGTACGCCATGGCTGCAAGCGATGGGTCTTGATTGTTGGGCCGTTTCGGGTCCGACCCAAGTGGGCCCAACGCAAAATTCCACAGCAGCATAATTACGACTTCGCCACCCTATGCTTAAAATGCCTAAGGTACTCTTCCTCCATGGCTTCTGCATCAATAAGTTTGTTTATAGTTGGAAAGGAGTAAAGCTGAGTATAGCCAATCACAACACAATCACAAGCTCGATAACATAAACTTGATACTGTGACAGAGATTAGCTGATTTTATGCTGCTGCAAATGTTTGTGTCCTATTTACCCCAAGAGGGCAGTCCCGGGAATGGGTCACGGGACTCCAAGAGGAACAGAGCCATTGAATTTCTTTACCTATGGGTGTTCCCGTGTTTGTTTACAAGAGAAGTCCTAATATTAGTTTTTTTCATGCGTGTTTTGCGAAAGTGTGTTCAAAATGGTACACAACCCCTTGTCGTAGAGCCCAAACTGAATTGTACATGCGTTTGTGACAATAATAGTGGCAACAGGAGAAATTATCAATATTCTTTTCTTTTTGCATGAAACTACTATCTCACCAAATTAAAACATTGTCACATCAACATACAGAAAAGGAGAAGTGAAAGGGTAAAAACTTAAACCAACAACAGACTAAACTTGGCACTGAACATTGTTCTTTGCATGGACATCAAACTTTTCCAAGATAGAATTATCCTCAATCCAAACCCAAATATATAAATAGAAAAGAAAATCCAAACAAAAAAGAACGAAAAAAGTCTAATGGGGTAAAGACATCACTTTTTCACCTATATAATTGAATTTCTGCCTATTCCATGCATGTGTCATGCAAAAACTAACAGTTTCACTAAGATCCGTAGGACAAGGTGAAGGAGTGAAAGTATCAATTTATAAAAATACAGGTGTCAAATCGAATTTAGCCCAACATTTGGAAGCAAAAAGTAGTTTTTCCATTTAGTACTAATACTATCATTTAGGTTGTCTGATGTTCCAAATTATAGGTAGCTTGCTAAGTGCCAATCTTTGGTTTTCAACTTTGGAATTGTAACCCTATTAGAATTGGAGTCTCAAGAGCCTATATACAACTAGCAAAAGTGTTTCTATTTATTAGGCACGTGCCAGATACAGTACTTAATTGCAGTTTTAAAGCTCTCGTTGGAACTAATGCAATTCTAGGTGGAGGTCCAATAGTCAAAACTTCTAAGAATCGACATATAGTTCCTACCCGCTTCTACCGTTTTCTTTTTCTTTATTTGCACTATAATACCCTTTGACCCCACCCTAGTTTTAAAGACCAAATGCCGCAAAAACATCTTTAGGAACCTTTCACAATCAACATCTACCTAGTATACTAAAACGATAAGAATGACCAAAGCCTAATGTTCATGGCATAGGCAAACTGTTAACATGTTTCCAAATGAGCTAGTGAAATACTTCACCGCAAGCATTTTGTGTTGAATAAGCCATCATTAAATGTAAAACTAACCCATCATTGGTATTAAACTTGATGCTTGTGTTCGAACTACGGGATCTTCATCTCCAAGGCGCTCCAACAAGTGGTTTGCTATATCTTGCCTGCAAAAAATCTGAACAACTAGCCATGGGGGTGAGGACAAGGATTATCAAAAAGCTAACTAACTACCAGCAAAAGAAACATTGACCGTACATGCACTAGATGTGGAGATATGCGAAAAAGTTCTGACATAACATCAACAGCATTCCTCCTCTGTACAACATCTCCCGAAGCAAGACGATTTACTACTTCTTGAAGGCACCGGCTATCCGTGCTTCTGGTAAACCAACATTTAGCAGTCAGTCAGTCAGGTTTAAACTCAGAAGCATGGTTGTCAAAATCGCACGATTCACGATTCGATTCACGATTCTGTGCAAAAACGATACGAATCTATACGTGAATCAAGGTTGATATAAAATCAGAGGTGAATCGTCCGATTCATGGTTCGATTCGCGATTCGATTCCCGATTCACGCAAAAACGATTCGAATCTTTAGGTGAATCAAGGTTTATCACAACTTAATTCGACAATATGAAACCACTTTTATTATTTTGCCTAGTTTTTTCTCATAGAAAAGTAAGAATATGAGATCATATAGTACGGGAGATCATATTCTTTATTCAATGGAGACGAAACTACCATGGATATGTAATTTCATAAATCAATCTTTGGTTCTTGTATTCTCTAAATCATAGATCAGGGCACGGCTCTGGGGCTCGGACTAACCCACATACGTTGCCATATAAGCTAGTTTCCTACCTATTAGGCTACAAGCTTTATTTTGAAAGCTTTTTATTATGAATCCTTAACATCTATATGCATATATCAATGTTACTATAGTATTTATTTTGCTATGATGCCATGTGCTCATCAATTTATAGTAGAAAACAAACTTAAATATGTATTTCAGCTTAAATTTTCAATTTTACAATGTATCTTTATTATGTAGATACATAGATACATTTTCCAATGTATTTGTGAAAGTTGGACCAAATCGTTATGATTCACGATTCGATACGATTCACGATTCAGAAAAGGGTCAATTCGATTCGCGATTTCACAACCTTGCTCAAAAGATTAGAACATGATAATTTATTTCAATAGTGAAATGGTGAAAAGAATAAGGGATACATGGAGCAGTATTCGGCAATGAGTATAACAACAGCCCTGGCTGTTCCATCGCGTTCGTCTAGAAGTTGCAGTAGCAATGGCAATACAGCATCCATCTCTCTAGTGTCAGTGGGACCACTTCCAGCCAAAGAATAATTGGTTCTAAAGATGACCGCCTTTAAGAGGCAAACCGCCCCATCAATCACCTCCTCATCAGCGCAGTGAAGCTTAAAAAGAGCCAACGTGTGAGTGTGAATTGATACAATTGCCTTAAGTACACATGTTAAGATCAGATCTAAAACAAAACAACTAGAGGATAAAAAATCTAATGGCAGAATCTTAATTCATTCTCCACAAGTTAACTAGATTCCAGAGCTGTAGCTCATTGCTCTTTCTAACAATCAATCTGTCTCAGATGAGTCGAAGAAATTTGGCTTCTAAGGACAATTAGAAGAACCTGGTCTGTAACCACTCAGTCACTCACGGCTACAAAGAAAACACATTCTGCCCAATCAATCCCTTCTGAAGGTTGATACTTGTGAAGTGCAAAAAGAGATCCAAGGCCTAAAATCCATTTTCAATTTATAGTTTTTGAAACGATTTTGATCTCTGCCTTGGGAAACAGGTGTCATTCACGCAGACAGAAATATTAAAACAAAATGTATTGACAGCAAATCAAGCTCGTACAAACTGGACGCCATTTTCATGCAAACTTTTACAATTTTGCATTCAATGTTACATAAAACGATATATGCTTTTCCAATCAGGAATGTAACAGCAATAGACCAGTGGGGCATCAACCTGTAAAGTTTTCTACCAATTAACAATAAATGCATATTAGATATGGACAAGGGAGAGTATTCCGTGGGTATTCCAAACAGTGGAAAATGAAATCTTCCAAAAACAAATATAAACTTGGACAAGGAAATCTTCCGGGGAGGATCCTGTCAAGGATCCCGGAAATCCCGGATTGAAGCGTTTTGAAGCCCTTCCCGATATTTTTTTTGACGATCCGAGCCGTCCAATGTGTTCAAAAGGTGTTTTCCAAGGCCCACGCGGAAAATCTTCAAAAAAAAATACCGGGAAGGGCTTGATCCACGCAATTTTTCGCAAAAACTGCATATTTACAAAATTGTGTGGATCAAGCCCTTCCCGGTATTTTTTTTTGAAGATTTCCCGCGTGGACCTTGGAAAACACCTTTTGAACACATTGGACGGCTCGGATCATGAAAATTTGATCCGGAACTATGAGATCCGGACCCAAGGGTCCCGGACTAGAGAGTTCCTCTCTCTCTCTCTCTCTATATATATATATATATCACTCTGTGAACGCAATTATACAAACATTACCACAAGCATTTAATGATCTTGTGATTCACCATTTGACTTATGATTGGAGTATGTTCAACTTGATCCCTCTTCTATTTGGAAGCATATGTAAAATATCACCTTGCATTGAAGGCAAATGAACCAATGCCCATGATGTGGATATTGTAATACTTGCAACTCTGAGTCAATTCATGCTATTTGGCATCAAGTGAACTTTGGAGTACCATAAAAATCACCTTTCTTCTTAGCCTTCTCGTCTATAATTAATTTCTTTACAAGTAACCCTTCCCATTTGGAATGCCCCTCCTAAATACTTTAAAGCGCTTCATGGTTAAAATATGGAACCTTTTTCCGTTTTCCCCTTCCTCTTACAAGTCAGCAGATCTTCCGTGTTCTGATTGATTAACAGAGAAACTATTTCCAATTGTCTAACTTCTTTTCAAGAATTTAGCACCACTTAATTTAGCGGGAGGTACGGAACAAACATAACTAACAGAAAAAAAGGAAATACACACCATTTGGGAATCTTTTTTTTTTTTTTTTAATGCATTTTTCTCTTTCTTAGTCTTTTCTAAGTAAGGCTACCATACGAGAATGTTTTTCTAGTCAGACTTTTGTGAAATTGGATACCAATACCATAACATTCCATCATTAGAGTCAGAACTCAAGAACAAATTATGATTTTATACATTCACGGATTCACCCATGTGGTCATGTTGTTAAGTTAATTCTAGCATTCACTCATGTTGTACTTAGTCCTCTACTAAGTACAGAAATTTTGATAGTTTTGAAGAGAGAGCTTGCAATTTTGTATACTAGTGCAGAGTTGAAATTCAGCACGCACCTGTCTTTAACAATTCAAAAATATATCTACGTAGATATTGTCTACAGAATTTTAACTTCAAGTTACGCCGTGAGCCCATTCTGTTTATAAAATTTAGAACTGCAACATGGTTGACAGCACTGAAAAAGTAGTGGACTCTGAGAAGTTTCCATATCGAGATAAGTTTCTGTATGATTTGCAGTTAGTGAAGTGGTGATTTGGCGAACGTATGCAGAACCCTTAATTTTTACCAAAGAGAACTGGGCAGATTTATCAAACAAATAGCACTCCTTCGTAAATGTTAGGAGTCCATTCATGAGAAGGGGCTGGGAAAAGCTTGAACACGGACAATTCAAATCATTTACTGTGGACAACTGAAGCAAGTGTACCATAAACAAAGTGCAAAAACAATTAAACAGACACTCATGAGCACTTGAGTTCACATCATCAAGAAGCACACCTTTTTTTTTGGCGGAATGAAGAACCACACTAGAACTTAAAAAGAAACACAATATATTAAAACTGCCACAAAAAAAGAGTAAGAGAGGACACAGTAATCCTTAAGAGGTAAACCTGTGATATGCAAACATAAGATATCTACCTGTGATATGAGAACACGAGATATCCGCGACCCATCTTTTGACAACGTGTTCTCAAATCGCTTGTCGTCAAAATGCACCAAGAGAAGGGATAAACAATTTAAGAAAAACTTAATAGTCTCTATTCCACTCTCCTTGTTCTCAGTATACTCTTCAGTCTGGTTCTCTGCATAAAACTGTATATGATGTTTATTAGGACCTGCACTCCGTCAGAATCAAAGTGCACATGCGATTAAATCATATTAAATGCAACCTCGTTGCCTTATGTAGGATGTCAAGTGAAAGATAAATCCTACATCAATCTAATTTTTATTATGTTGTCCACCAGAAATCAAGAACCTGTAGGTAGCTCAGTGCCAATGTTTGGTTACACAGAACCGCATCCACAAAGAGCAAATTCGTTACCCAGTGACAGTACCCAGTAAATCATTAGCCAGTGTTGGTCATCATCCAAAAAGGATGAACAATACCATCTAAATGTATACAATAAGTTGCTGGCTGTAGTCTCGTAATATGCTTGGAGCCAAGACAAATATACCCAAGGTTTCAATATACGGCTGAACGAATAGCTGAAAGACGTTAACCACATAGATATGCTTCAAGTCTCATTGGAATGCAAGATAGCTAGATTTCCTGACGCAGCTGGACACAGATATCATGTC
Source organism: Vaccinium darrowii (assembly GCA_020921065.1). Classification (NCBI taxonomy): domain Eukaryota; kingdom Viridiplantae; phylum Streptophyta; class Magnoliopsida; order Ericales; family Ericaceae; genus Vaccinium; species Vaccinium darrowii. The sequence goes on from CM037161.1 coordinate 47,768,503, forward strand.
AACATCTACGTGTTTTGTATTCGATGTCAGATACTATGTCATAGCACCAGTTAAATATCTAACCACGGTTGTGGTGGGATCCTTGCCAAGAACCACATCGACACATGACGACTATGCCTAACAGGAAGAGGAAGAGCACGTAGGAACATAATAAACTAGTCAAATCTTGACAGGAACGAGAAGGGAGATCAGACATGATTGGGCATGACAATGGAATCACATTGGTCTTCAGTAGGTCGTGATCATGGCTGTTGTTTTGACATGAATTTTTGGCCTGGGCATGTGCTTTCTAAACATATCTACAAAATACATTCAGCACATCGGTACCAAAGATTCAATTGTGACACATATGTGATGAAATTGAGGACCAGGTGCCCATATAAACCCTCCTCCAAAAATAGGTATAGTCTTGAAGCATGTTCCTACACCAGGCAGGCACCTTTACAGAGCGAGCAAGGTTTCCTGATTAGATTTGCTCCAGTACGGAATAACATAATTGCCACTACCAGAATTCATATTTGCAGAATCTACTAATCCAGACACTCTCTGTTGAAGATATAAACAATAAAGTTACACCTCTCCCTAACAGCTTAAACTTTACAAGGAGTTGATGGTTAACAATCCAATACGGTAGGTATTTGAGAAAGCAACCGATCATGTGTTCAAAAATCACTGCCTGCCTGATAATAAAAACAAATGCACGTGCTTAGACCTCTTATGGAGGATAGCCCCACTACACTTGAGGGGGCATCTTGAGGATATAAATACTACAGTTACCCCCTCTCAGCAACAGCTTAAACTTTGACATGAATTGGTGGTTAACAATCTAACACATCTACACCTACTAATCCAGCCATTATTCCTACACCCAAGTATATTTCATACAGTCTTATCACTTGCGCATGTATAAACCACAAAAATAACATACAAACAGGAATTACCAAGCTGTAAAAATGCTAAGAACATAGGAGGTGAAGTTAACCTCAATCCCAGACAGGTATTGATCCAATAATTCTTTGTAGTGCTGAGAACTTTGGTAGTCTACTAAGTGCATCAATATGCCGTAATGTTTCCAACAAGAAGAGAGAAGCAAAACTCCAGAATTCAGCATATGTGAACCTGCCAAAACACAAATAATTATTGAGAGAAAATTACACAACGATGGGGATATGAAATGCTTTTATATGTAATAGAAGTAACACCAGCCTCATTTTGAGCATAAACATAACTCCCTTTTATGCTCTGCAACCACTTAAGCACTCTGTCCAATCCTTCAGCATGTAAAGACTGGCTTTTTCTGCTCCACTGCATACCATGATTATAATAAAACTGTTATTCAAGATATTCAAGCTTCACTGGCTCAACAGGATAAGAAATCAAGTTCTGCAGCAAGTTACATGCATTATGGAATCCAAACCCGCAATATCCTGAGTGTATTCTTTCTATGATGGATACTTTATTTCTCCATAGTGTATAGGGTTCTTGGATTTTATATTCTGAATTGGTCCTGATCATTGGTATTTGATGCTGGAAATTTTGTTTTCTTTTTTCTGTCCTAGCCCATGATCTAAATGAGTCAAATAATCCCTATTACATGATTTTCGGGGGTATCCGTGAATAGCAGGGGGATTTCCTGACATTTTTTATTGGGCGTCTTGTATATTTTTAATAAGTTCTTTTGTGCAGCACAACAGTAACCATCGGGAATATAATTGTAAATCGTCCAAGCATCAATAAGTATCTAGTATCTAATGATGCAAGTTTTTAAGCACCCCAATAAAACAAAACAATTTCTCAAGAACAATAGAAGGCGGTGCTTGTTAGAGAAGACGTAGAACTCCTTAGCGAAACCATAACAAAGAACACCAGAACACAAGAGTTCTATAAACTCAGGAAATAAATAAAGTGCTTTAGAACAATGAAACCCTACGCTCTATTTAAGGAATGCCGAAGAGGTGAATTATAGGAGTTCCATGACATAACTGGAACCAGAACAGGTTTACTTCCCATCAGATTGGAGGTTCTATGAAATAGAGGAACAGGGATCCTATCTGATTTTCAGAAAAATACGCCTTACGATGTCCTTGAAGACGCAAGCCTGTTCGGAAAAACAATGGCACGAAGGATATAATGACATGAATGGAACAAAAGAATGTCAAACTTAATATAACAACCACCTTCTATTCCACGGAGGACAGACATTATTCTCATGTCCAGAAAATCCGTAGCCTGGGGAACGTCCAGAATGGAAATGACCAAAACAGTTGGGCCAATTTCTCCACCCTCGTAACCAACATTATGTAACTCCTTCCCTTCGTTGAAGGAACCAATGGAGCTTGGTGCCAAAGGTTTTACCATAGCCATTTCACTATTGTTCAGAGAGCATTATGCGGGAAAAAAAAAAAAGGGTCGCAAGGAAAATTGAATGATTCCCAAGTATAACTTTGAAGTTAAAGTAGGTGGGCAGTAGGATTCAAATGCTTCAGACAACATCAAGTTTAAATAGACCATGCTATCTCATGTTGGGTAAAATTCAACCCCAAAAGCTAGCTATAGAAGCGCCCTCAAGCTTATATACAACACATTAGATTTGGAGCCAAGCAATTAGAGCTTTACACCCTTCTTCATGCAGCGGTGCTTATTTACAGCACCTATCACATGCAGCCAAAGGACACACATCCTGGCAAACTCCGGCTCTAATATACCAAGTTACACGGTTGGTACTGAGATGCCATCATGCTTAGGTATAGCACATTGATTTCATACAAAAGGCACAAGTGACTTCGATTTAGAGACCCATTATTACGTAATGACGATCCACACCTCCTTTGGAAGGAGTAATGGTGGCAAAAAGGCATGACAGAATTAGCACCCATGGGTTGGACAATTTACAGCAAAACAAAATGGTTTTCAATAAAGCCCTTCTTAAACTATGATAAAGCAACATAAAATGAGAAAAAGAAACTTGGTCTAGAATGTTAGAATTAATAGGACATAAGAGAAGAAGTTCATAAGGTAAACAAACACAAAACACTGGGCTCAGGGACTATGCTTTTGGCCTTTAAAATTACTGCCACTGAACACCATGAGATCAATAAAGGCAAGGTGTTACCAGTTATAATAAAGGCAAGGTGTTTCAATCAATGAGATCAAATTATTTATTTTCTGCTTGCATATGGCTTCGTCACTTTTTGAACAGAAACAAATTTCCAATGCCCCTAGAACACTGATGCATATTTCTTATTATCTATGTTTTCTTCAATAAAATGACAATTTAAAGGGAAAGGGATAAAAAAAAATAGAGTGATGGAACAATTTCATGCTTGCTACAAGCGAATATTCATGCGTATGAAGTATGACCCCAAAATCACCCAAGTTTTCCACAATATTAGACTTGCAGTAATCAAGAGAGGAATTTTTATACTATTTTCATGAGCGAAATAGGGAGAGGAGAACCAGCTCGCAACAGTCAACTTGAAGGCGAGCCCATGCGTCATTTTCCAGGTAATGAAGGGGATCACCCAGCCATAGGTAAGTGAGGATCCACCCATCCCTAGGTTAAAAAAAAAACTCTCCATACAGAAAGGCCACAATACCCCTTCAAGTGACAACTTTTTACGTTTACCGCAAACTAATGATGTCAAATGAGGCCCCCTCTGCAACTATGAATACTCTTTCCCACCAAGTAGATAAAAGCCGAACATATCTCCAAAAAGAATACCATAACTTGTTCCCACAAATCACCAGGTACCGCACAACAACAATTTGAGACAAAATTGTGCCTCTCCTTCAAAGTATCAGTTCTGATTTAACGACCCAAAAACAAACAGAGCAACCTTGGCATAGAAAATAGGGCTTCATTTGTTTCCAAGGTACAAATGCGAGCAAATTGCCAATCAGAAATATATACAACGACTTAACCTTGCATCAAACTGATTTGAGTTGTCTCTTATTCTCACCGCATTCCTCCTGAAGTATCTACCTATATAAAGAAGATCTTCAGAGTGCTAGGTGTTAGATAGCTTGCTAAATTGTTGGCCCTATTTCCTAACACCTTAAGATTCGGACTAATGGTAACTTAACACAAGGATCATCTCTGAGAATCAAAAAGAATGAGAGCTCCCTTATCCACCCCATTCCCATGTAGCTTGGGAAGTGAATCTCCTGGAAACTATCCCATCAGCACTTGTCGTGGAAAGATCTAACCCCATCACTAACCGAAGAAATAAATACGGTCACAACCACATCGCAGCCTCTGTTTATGGCTTTTGGCATTACAAAACCATTGGAAACACACAGGAGAAAAATAGGACAATATTGCAAAAAGATGACACCATCAAATCTAGCTCTCATAATTTTCAATCAAATAAGGGACCTAACGATGTCACACAAAAAGGGTGATCAAATTAAAGATCCGGTAGAGAATTTTGTAACATACAGCAATGAGTTTCTGCAGGAGAAAAATAAGTTCATCTAAATGATCCCAAAGCAATAACTTCATCTCCATTGAGGCTTCAGCAGATCTACTAGCTGGTTTGATTCTCTTTTCTCCAAGCACCCAGGTAGTTGGAACGCTCGATAAACTTGAATTCGATTGTTTAGACTTTTCATCTGGACCGTCGGAAAATAGATCTTTTTTTGCCAATGCCGTAGTGACGGCTAAAATGCAATCAGCGGCAGCTACTGCAAGGCGAGTTGGCAACTCAAAACCCCCCTGCAAAGCGCTACAACTACAAGGATCAATCATTTTAAAACAAAACATAGGACAAAGTTTTCAAAGAAACTTTGAGTCAACACTAAGCTAAACTAGCAACATTCCATCAAGAACTTCAGCATACTAAAGCACGAGTAAACGGCACATAAGCATAGCATTTGAGCTCTCAGATTGCCTGAGAGTATCTAATTAGTCAAGTCTCACAAAAATCATATCTTGGAGATGATTTTCATCTCAAATAGTAAACAAAAGATTCTTTCTATTCTTTTCCTAAAACCAAAGGTTATCTTGTCACTCATGAGACCAAGACAAGGGTCTCATATCCTCTCGGCAATGAAACAACAACTAAAACCTGAGCCTTATCAAAACTTTCACGAGTACCCTAGCACCAGTGCACCGCCAAGAATTGATATTAAGAACTAAACGAGCAAGTTAGCTATCAATTTCACTATCTAACATCGCAATTTTCGTGACAAAAACAAGCTGCTCAAACTCAAAAGACATCCAGTGAATTCAATGAGCCTGTTATAATTAATGTACTGACGACATGAATTATGTTGCACAAGTAAGTTTCACTTGTGAAAACAATGAGGTCCCACAGAAGATTTGAACAATGCAGAAGGTGTTCACTAGCAATGATTTCTGCTCTCTGAATACTGCTAGGCTTTGTAGCCTTATGTTATTTGACATTTTGACTACACTTTCGACTTGAACTGTTCAAATATATGCATATTCATCAATCAAGTTCTAAGACTTGTAAATGTCCCACCTGTTACTCATAACCAGCATTGCTGCCTCTGAGGTGGCAGGAGATACCACTCATATCAACAACTCAATAGTGCATCTAGCATCCCATTTTGGTGGTCCAAACCGAGAAGTGATGAAAATGCATATACCAAGTCCAACTTAATAAACAAAACAGAGACGCAAATAGAGCTCCCATACCAGAAAGTCCTGATATTGGGGAATAATAGAGATAATTGAAAGCAGTGTTCTAGAAGTCAGCCGACTAGTCCCCACCTAGGGCACTAGGCGGCCGAGAAGTCGGCACCCCTTTTCGCCCGACTAGCGCCTAGCAATTTTTAGAACAACAATTGAAAGTCTACGAATTAAGTCCAAAACAAAATTTACAAAACTCCCTGCACAGTGACTTAATGTTGAGCTGCTAATTGACTAGTTGCATAAAGTTTGCAAGCAAAAAGTTAAGTTCAACTGGCGTCAAGTTGCCTAACCTTCGCAGATGTGAACACAATAACTGGTATCACATCTGATAAGTTGAGAAATGTTTGTCAACCTTGCACAACTGGGGGACGGAACTAGCAGTGACGGACTAAGACACTCTGCACATGAACTAGCCAACCTGCTACTCTCTCCATGACTCATGCAACACAAAAATTTGCACCGAGAGGTATCCAACTGGCTGGTTTTCTTCCAATCCTGGATGATCATTTCATAATGATCTTAAACGAAGATTGTAACTTGGATCTCCTTAACTGAGAAAACCCTAATGAAAACATGTAGAAACTTATACTAAAAACAAATGCGAGAAAAGGGCAATATACACAGGAGATACGATTTATATGGTTCAGACACTGCCGCCTACATCCACATGAAATAGCACTCTCACATAAACCAAATGACAACAAACAATCATGAGGATGAAGAACGGAAAGAACTAGGGCTATGGGAATCACACTTATCTCTACGAGTGTTATGAACCACTATCTCAAACACTTCAAGCAGGGAAAGGAAAAAGAAAAGAGTTTGAGCAAGCGAAATCGCATAATGAATTATCTTTTTGAGATTAAAGCTTCCCTCTCTTTTTTTATTTTATATTTTCCTATTGTTTCTTTCACACAAAAAGGACAAAGAAGAATAATACATCAACAAACAAATCTTCAGCAACTTCTACACAACAGATGGTGAAGAAAAACACAGAGGCAGAAATTTGCTTAATTTGCAGCTAAAAGAGTACTTGTCACATGCCCCTTCAGTAACTTGACGTAAAACGATATACCTTCCACTGCATACAACAGATACAAGATGTCTGATACATGAAGAAAAAATCTTGAGTAGTGAAGAGTACTTCTCCTTTATTCCTGCATAAGAAAAACTATTCTATCACTCCGAGTAGATACATGAGACATGACTATTAAAATCTTTCTGCAACAGAAACTAAGAAATGCAAATATTTTCTCATGAGAACTCAGGACCTATACTTCTGACTACAAGACAATTCATTCCCTTTTGCCTTTCTCCTACTAGAGTCAAAATTTAACTAGAGCCTAACCAAATCGTTTGAAATAGCTAAAAGCCTAAAACACAGTATCCTTCAACTACCTGTTCAGCCTCCATTTACCAGTAAAAATACTGCGCAAAATACGGTATCAAACTAATCCAGACAAAGAAGTATTCAAAGACTTGAAATCTTACTAGCACGCTTGCATATTAGACAGTGGACCCGTATTGCATACAGTTAACTACATGAACCAGTAGAGCACCGAAATCATCTTTCTCTTGTTTCTTAATTACTTAAAGCCAATATGAGAGCACAAAACAAAACCCACATACAGCAACAGAACACGAAGCTTCCAAATTGATTTCAGGTGACTTTCATAATTATCCAGTAAAGCTGAACAACAAAGCTGGATAGAAATTCTTTGGAGGCGTCCCAAAGGAGTCTATTGCTTACTGCATATAAAAAAGGCTGGGCAGTGAACCATGAAATACAATTTTGAATGAACAGCAGCTACCTAATGCATATAAGAACATTCTCATCAGCCTCAACAAATTTCTGACTAAATTAGACCTCAAAAACCACTTTTGGTAATTAGGTAGTCACTTTTTTAAAGGCACACGGAATCAAGCTCTCTATTCTTAGGCCCAGTTTTTCAAAAGATTTTAGCACCCAGGTGCTAAAATCATGATATTTCAAATAAAAAAATGAAGTAGTTCCGTGTATCGTTTTCTGATTTTTTTTCGCACCAAATTAAAGTACACGAGGAGTACTTTAATTTGGTGCGAAAAAAATCAAAAAATGATACACGGAACCACTTCATTTTTTTATTTGAAATATCATGATTTTAGCACCTGGGTGCTAAAATTTTTTGAAAAACTAGGCCTTACTGTATTAAACTATTCTTCCTTTCTACTACTACTTTTGTATTCAAATATCTTTCTAATTTTTTTTTTCTTATATTTTTGTACTTTCAACCGAGCAGAAAAATTCTAGTACTTTAGGAATGGCTATATTTTAACGGCCGTACTTGCAACGTCTATAATCCAACAGTTGTATAGCCAACGGTCTGTTATCATAAACAAGGGACAGAATTCCTCATCAATCTCCAAAATGTGCAGATTGAAACAACAGAGAGGGAGAGAGAGTAAATGCTTCACCAGAAGTGGTAAAATTATGAGAGACTAGTTGTTGCCATAGATGGAAGAGAGAGGAGAGACTTTCATTTGGCTCCAAACCATGTCCCAGCAAGCGTAGAAGAAGAAAACAGATTGAGAGAAATAATAGAATAAGGAGAAGTGAGTGTGTAGTTTGATGCTGTTTTGATGAGTTACTGTAGCTTATGTACAACGTTGGTTCATTTTAGCAAGCCTCGTACAGAGCAAATGCTGGGGCTTTGTTATTCCTCACTGGTTTAGTTCGTAGGCGGGTTTGAGACTTTGAGTAGCCTGATGAGGATGCCCTAAAACAGATATTTATCTCCGCAGAGTACAGACTGAAACCGCCCATGCTCCTGGTACCCAGATTGCAAGAGATGCAAAGGGCAACGACTTTTGGTACCGTAATTTACACTATTGAAGTAATCCTTGATATCAAGGTTATAGCATCCACCCAAACACTGGTTGCTGCTAACCAATCAAAACAGATGTTATCTATGCTTCAGTTTTTGTCCTTTTTTTTTTTTAATCAGATCTACAATATAGTTGATAACCGCGAACTTGCAAAACTTCAATATGCAAGAACTCAATGTGATAAAGTCATAAACTCGAGACCACGACTATGATCTAGAGCTTGATTTTGGAAAGGAAAAAAAAAAGGGCAGGTTGACTAATCTTTTTGTCAATTTTCCTCCAGCGAATGCGACTCCTCTCTCTCTCTCTCTATTCTTTTTTTCGATTTTTTAGATGGGCTTTGAAATATCTTTTGCTCTCCATCTTGAAACTTGTGATAGTTGCGCGCACAAAAATTACGCTATTGCACTTCATTTCATAGGAAGATGAGTCCATCAAGTAGTATGGGTTCAAGTTCAAGTGCTATTGGCTTTTGTTATCTTGCTTCTTTCTATAAATTAACTACTTGTTATATCTAATGAATTATGCCAAAATTGTAAAAAGATATACACAAAAAATCATTGTACCCCCGCCGTACCTGTACCCTACTTTTTTGGGTTGTTGCCGTACCCCGTACCAATACCCTTGCTTCCTAGACCCCCATAAACAAACATTATTCTCCTCTTTAGTTACGAGCTCAGTCTTAAATAAGATAATTTGGCCAAAGCATACTTGTCAAAACATACACTGCCCTTTCAGCCCATATTTTGAAGTAAGGCAGGCATCATGAATTTTGTAACTTGTTAACTAGCTTCCGTCCTCCAAAAAAATGTTGGGGCACTTAAATACAACCCAAGTATCATAAAAGCTTAAATTATTTATTTATTTATTTATATTTTTTATTTTATTTTATTTTATTTTATTTGTGTGTGTGTGTGTGCGCGCGCGTGTGACCCCAAATTTTTTGTTGAAAAAATACAATTTGCCCCCTGTCGTGTCCCCCATCCGTGTCCCGCACGTGTCCCCGCCGTGTCCCCGTCAAAAAATTTGGGGGACACGCCACGTGGTGTGTCCCATACGTATTTAGGCATGTCCCCGCCATGTCCCCGTGTCCCATACGGCGCCTCCTAGGAGTGTCGGTGCTTCATAGGCGTAATCCATACCCACCAATCAAAGCTGGAAGGCATCAGAGAAGGTAGGTCTAGAGACGCGATTCATTTTTATAAGACGAAAATAATATGGTGGAAAATGCTAGTCTATGAATGCAGGTGGACCCCCATGACCCAAAGAAAAGCACCATACGTTTTCCAAAAATGAGCTTGAAAGGTCCGAAAAAAGTTTATGGTGTTGCATTGGAAAGCTACAAGAATGTGAGAAGCATCAAACCCTCTATATCGCCACCCACTCCAAATTAACATTTTTTAGTACCACGCAGCAAACACCCTTCACACACATCTTTGAAACAGGTTTGGGATACCCACATTATAGGGAAGTAAAAAGTCACATTTGACTGACATTATCCCCACACTTACAAGCACATATTACGCAAATGCAGGCGAAAAGGCACTTGTCACATTACCTTTATTTTTAAATTGCTTCGGGGTAATCTCACACGCTACAAGACCATGTACTAACATACACCAGCCAAGGGCAATATAACGGTCCTCTTTTCTCCATATCATGCTAGCCAGATTTGTTGCAAGAGCTTGGAAAAGAACTTCATCTTGAAAAAGCCAATCAAGAAGTATCAGTACTTGGTTGCCATACTTCGATTCTTTGTATTTCAATGACTGGGAAAAAAGTAGAGGGTATCATAAATTATGGACAGAATAAAAGATCAATGGAACTGCCGTAATAATAACAAAAAAAGGGTGCAAATTAAGATAGGGGCATAAAGAAGGAACTTGCAACCAGTCAAAGGATACGACAAGGAATGGACAGCATGCTATGCTGCAACGAAATCTATTGCACTACGTAAACCCAACAAAAGAGAAGAACGAGAGAGAGAGAGAGAGATTCAATAGGTAGTCATTAATGTAAAGCAATGGCAGAATAAATGGCACAAGTGGTACCTTGGGAAACTAAAACCGCCAAAGGGACCTAATCTCAGTACATGGTCCACGAAGAACCAAAAAACAAAAACTCTTCCCTACAAAACCATAACCCTTCTTTCCTACCCAGCAGCATGTGACCCTGGAAATTAGATCCCTAGTGATTTAGAATGAAGTAGGCCTTCCCATAGTGCGTGTGAAAGCTTCTTTATTGTTGGAGGGGGCACTATGGTGGGGAAGAGGAAGAGGAACTTTTGGGAAATGATCCTTTTTGTTTGAAGTGGTCAATTTGGCAGGATAGGAATCGGTCACACTTTTATGGATTGGAGGCTTGCAGCGTGTATAGTCTAAACAGTTATCTTGTCATGTTTTTTTCGGGAATCAGGAATGCAATCCTCTCTCAAGAAATTTCTAGATATGATTTCTTATACACACTGATGTGTCTAAAGCCTATCATGTTGTATACAGGTCACGGGTGGCCGTTCCTATGTGATAACTTATATACCAATGAATGTTACTAAATGAGCCATTCCATAAATCAACAGAAGGATCGGGCCTTCTTGTTGTCGGCCTCTTTTTTGAACAGGTGGCCTGGTCTTTATGAAATCTTATTGACTGATAAAAATATTACTATCATGCCATAAATCAACAAAGGTAAGGCATATATGCCTAGTCCTCAATATTTCATACATTTCCACACTACAAGATTCTCACTTCCTGACAACCAAAAATCAATATTGCAGCACCCAACTTAAAATGATGTTGACAAATTGATCATGGCATATGTTTAATAGCGAACTGCACCCATATTCAGGTTTAACTAACTGTAAGATTGAATAACGAATGACAAGTCCGGAAAGATACATACATGTTCAATCATGGGAACAAGAACATCATCCAATGGCTCTTCCCTCTTAGTTGCATCTGTTACATAAGAGTGAAGAATCCGTAGTGATTCTTCCAAAGAAACTGCAAAGTAATAAAGCTATTTCAAAAATGTTTCTATTTTCAATCACATACAATTAGAAAATTACATTATAAAGACACATTCTCCCTCTTTCACACGCACACATTTACTCTCTTTCTCTCTCTCTCTGTGGATATGTTTGTCCCTGAGACCTTCTCTCCCAAACTCTGCTAATATCTCTCTTTCTCTCTGTAGGGTTTTTTTTCCTTCAAATTCTCTTCTAATTTCTCTCCTTCTCTCTGCAGGGTTTCTTCTCTTCAAATTCTTAAACCTTTCCCCGTCCCATTACTAAAATCCAATCAAACTCTGCAAATTCCAATTCACCGGCTCTCGCACCCGGAAAATTATCTCTCTGCACCACCACCATGTAAAGCCCAAACTCTCGTACATTCCAATCTACCGGCCCTCGTACCAAAATATTATTAGTTGCTCCACTGCCACGTGATGCTCCGGACCCTTTTCTACGGCACATTGGCGTGGGCTCCACACCAAAGTATGTGGCTCCCACACCAATATGGAGGGAAATGGCTGCGGGCCACTAAGTGGCAATAATCCACGGGCACCTAATAATCACTCGTACCAATTGTTGGTGAACATTGACCAATTTTTTAAATTTGCGCAAAAAGTGCTATGATTAGTGACAAATTCTGTAATCGGCTAATCGCTCTAAGAACGCACCGATAGAGCTTCTTTTCGTGGCTGCTGAGTCGAGCCGAGAAATGGCGTCCTCGAGCTTCTTGGGGCGGGCGCTGAGAAGAGTAATCATCGCTCGACCGATTGTCGCCGATACCATGGAGTTCGATTCCGGTGACGTCCACATCGCCCGTTCATGTTCCATTGTGCAGAGATACTGATCAAAGACCCTAGTTTCTGATCAATTTCAAATTCAATCAGGTGTTCTGCTATTGATTGAGATGAACACACAAAGAAACTGAAACTTTACTGGTGTAGTTTGTCGAGTGAAGTAAAGATTTTGGGAGCCGATTGGTTGAAACTGTGAAACTGGGGTTTCTTTCCGGTACCTTCCAGGCTTCTAGCCAAGTCTCAGAAGCTGTCCACTACAACAAGCGCTCCAAGGAGAAACAATTCTTTGAACTTATTTTCACTTTTATCCCCTGAATTATTCCAAATATGTTTATGTCGGCTCTGAACTTTTGAATCCATCTACTTTAATCCTTACATTATTGAGATACTCCCTCCGTCCCATATCATTGGGTCTCTTTACATTTTTAAATGTCTCAAAAAATTGTTTAGATCTCATAATTCATGATTTTTTTGTCATTCCAACAACTTTGTTTAATAAAACTAATTGAGATCTATCAAACAAGATCCATATTGAATAGAAAAAACTTAATAAATTTAAAGTTATAGACAATTATTTGGGACGTCCAAAAAAGGAAAGGGGCCCAACAATATGGGACGGAGGGAGTAGTTGCAATCAAGTCCAATGCACAATATTTTCTCTCCAAGTAGATGCCTTTTTGTTGCATTCGGGTTTATGATGCCAAAGTAGAGGGAAAGTTTGAATTTTGCCTTCTCGTGAGTCTAGTAGATAATGTAAATGAGAAAGATGAAGAAAAAGAGTAGAAGACAAATACGGAAAAATTAAAAAAAAAATTTTAAAAAAAAAAAAACACATGCATGACCTATTTGGCAGGCAAAGAAATGAGGGGTTAAGGGTTTTGAGGGATAAGTTAATCCGGGCCTATTATTATCTATTGTTTGGTTCAATTGTCATTTAACTATTGGCTGCCACGTGTTATCCTTTTGACTTAAAAGGATTTTGCCCTTCTTATCCATTGTTTGGTTCAAATGTCTTTTAATTATTGGTTGCCACGTGTTATCCTTTTGACTTAAAATGATTTTGATAAACGTTTCTAATCAACAGACTTATAAGGATTGTAATACATGTTTCTATCCAACGGATTTGACCCTATTATATTGGCATGTGTAGTTTACAAGTCTGCAGTCACCACGAGACCCCCACGCACGCGCGTATAAGCGTTTGCTCCATCGGTGCCATAGTATGATTTGGCATTTAGATATCGGTCAGTGTTTGCTCTCTGCATCCGTTGCGGCATAAAGTTTATCGAATGTACCCATTGCGTGGTACTCAACTAGCTTAGAGTCGCCACTTGGTTTTAGAAAACAAGAAACCATCCGGAGATTCTGTTTGGGTTAGGAGCCAGGGTACGAAAAAGGGAAGGTGTTAGGCGCCCCTCTTCGCCCAACCACAAAGATTGGCATCTATTTTACTTGACATAAGGCTTTTCTGTTATTCAGTTTGATTCGCAATTACACTGTTTAACTAGCAATTAACAGATATGCGTGATGACAGAAAATTAAAACTATTTGACGGTAGGGGTTTAGGAGCATGCTAAGTACAGTTAATATTATCAGAGTAAGTTTTCCTGCGTTGTGCAGGATTACACATTCTTAGTCGTCTAAAGGCAGATCTTGTAGTTTCAAAAGCTTCCTCATGTCATGCCCCTTGATTCTTACCGTAGAGACGATTTTGTGATGTCTTTCTGATCCATGGCAGTTTGAACATGCTATTTAGTTGGTCCTGTTTAGTAATGGAACATAGTTCTCAATCCGGTCATTCTAGATATAATAATATCTCAGACATTTCTTCATGTGCTGTTTTATTTTGACTATTATGTTTATTGAGCTTCAAAGGAATTTAGCTATATGAAGGATCGCAATAAGTTCAGCTGCCAAATTTAGCAGCGGCTTGAGCATACTGCATACTACCTATAACATGCTGATAGCTTGTTGGTAACAAATTACAAAGTTTATACATTTTCGTCTTCCGTAGACATTTTGACATTTTAGTGACAACCTCTGTTGTCAGAGCAAGTCCAATGCTGGACTCAAAACTGGTTCTATACTCATATTTTAGAACCAGTGCCAAAAATCAAGCTCCACTGGGGTGTCAAAACAGGTTCCATTTTAGAACAAATCTAAAAGTGGTTCTAAATATGAAACCAATGATAAGTATACTCATTGTAAAGACCCGCAAATTTTGTGTTAAATAAAATAAAGATGTGGAATATATTTATTTTTAGCTACGTGGGTGATACCAGCTTAACTGTTATGGTTGGGGGACTCGAATCAATCTGATGACGTCACTTGGGATAGCATCGTAATGCGTGTCCAACTTTTGAGATTTTTCTAGACAATTCTGAGCACACGGTGACGTTGCCCACGATTTTCTAAGTCAGTACGAATATTTTGGTATTTTTCTGAAATCGAAACCCGGACAGTTAGAACACCGCGCAGAGTAAATTGTACTGCTTTAGTCTCCCTCGATTTTTGGGAGAGCTGCCAACACACTTTCTTTTCCCCCATGTGACCCCTGCCCCCTCCTTTCCCTTTACTTTGACTGGGAATAATTAGAGAAAAGAAGAAGAGAAGAAGAAGAAGAAAAGAGAGAGAAAGAGAGAGAGTTCGGCCGCCCCAAGTCCGGCCATCTACACCTCGTGGGATCATCATCTCCATCTCCCAAGCTTCATCTCCACATGTATGCCTATTCTCTCTTTCGTTTTTGTTGATTTTGTTGTACAAATTCGTGTATATGTACCATTATGTACAGTAGTTTGTTGCAGCAGACTGGGTCTCGGTTTTTGGTTGATTTTTTATTATGACACTAGACTCGTATACCTACGAAATGATGTATGGGATGTGCCTTAATTATTTCCAGAAAATATCAGTTTTTGTGATTTGAAATTGGTGTGTCGGTTGAAATTACGCGTAGGATGCGTTACGGATACATAAAAGCTTGGAGCTTGAGTTTCGGGAGTTCGGGTTTTGCTCAAAACCCAGTCAAGTAGGGATTTCTCTCCTCTCTCTATATATCTATGTGTTTAGATAATAAACTCGTGATTTCTACATACGATTTTCGTAGATGTTGTTGTACTGTGAAATTTCTAATTTATGGCTTGACCAAAAATTGGGGCTTTTGTGATATTCGTGTGTATATGTTATAATGCTTTCCTAGTAATGAAATTGGGATATTTATGAGTGTAATTGAGGCAGGGATTGATGAAGATGCTTACGGGTTTGACCCGTGATGAAATTACGAAAGTGCCCTTAATTGAATGAGTTTGGGAAGGTTTGACATGTTGAGTTCTTGGTAAGTGAGATTGTTGGTGGGATGTTTTGAATGTCTAATCTTTTAGTCTTTTAATTGAGTTGTTGGCTCGTGGAGTCGGACATGTGGTGGTGCTTGTTGTGGTGTGTTGTTGGTTGCGTGTTATTGGTATATATTGCTTGTTGTGGTGTGTTGTTGGTTGCGTGTTATTGTTATATATTGCTTGTTGTGTGTGGTTGTTTTTGTGTTGTTTGTTGTGTATTATTCCTTACATTCGTTAGTTGATTTGATTGTGTTGGAGTTGGAAATTGTGTGGTATTCGTTGTACATTTTATGAAAGGTTCTCGATATTGAGGAAATATCTATCGAAGAAATCAAAATGCGTGGTTATGTTGAGAAACTAGAGTGTTTGGGTGTGATGAGAAGTAAAATGAGTTGATTGTTAGAAGAAAAGACTAGGACAAAGTCGTGGTGATCCTAAGGTGGTGTTGAAATGGAAATTAAATGGTAAGAGTACTTCCGATCGATTGGAAACCTTCAAGCGTGGTTACGTATATGTGGTGTTGTGTATGCGCGAGGGTGTATTTATGTGTGTATACATGTATGTGTATGTATGTATGTGGCGAGACATGCATTTAAAGAAAGAATGACTTTTAAAATTGGGCTTATGCATTGTAGGTTCACTCACAAGCATGGTGCACAGCATATATATATAGAGTTTGTGTTAGGGATTTTTCTACTGGGCTAGTGTAGCTCAACCTATCAATTTTCAGGTATTCGATGAGGAGCATGGCGTGAAGTGCATTGGGAGTGCATGAAATCTTTTGAAGGCATCATTGATCATTGTTTCTTATTGAAACTTAGTAGGTACTCATTAGTGAGATGGTCCTGTATTTTATTAAAACTAAGATGGGTTTGTAACCTTATTTTTTTTTAGAATTGTTTGGAAGAATGTAATCAATTTATTATTTCCATTCATGTTTTCCAATGGGATAAAAGAAGAAGATTTATGAAACGTGGCACTTTATTTCTAAAAATGTTTACTTTTTATTGCTTAAAAATCCAAGGCGTGACACTCATCCTTGCCAGCACAGCAACACCAACTAATTCTCGACAGAAAAGTGCCGGATGTTTACCTGACACCGGAAAAATAGTAGGACATCCCAAAATAGAACTAACCACTGGAGAGGCAGTTCTATAATTTAGCCCAAGGGCACTTTTTGGCCCCAAATCATAGAACTGAGTATACTCATTTTGAAACTTGCATTGGATTTGCTCTCATCATGGAGAAATGCTACAATGCACACCCTCTAAAAATTACTCAATATGAGATTTTGTGACTTAAAATATGAGATTTTGTTGCTCTAAATATGAGATTTTGTGGTTAGAGATATGAAATGCATATGGAATGCACACTCATACGGATGTCCACAAAATCTCATATATGTCCACAAAATCTCATATTTGGAGCCACACAATCTCATATTGGATCCATGCGGACTTTGCTACAGTGCGTGCGGACCTCATATTTGGAGCCACAAAATCTCATATTTGGTGCCACAAAATCTCATATTTTGAGTCACAAAATCTCATATTTGGTGCCACAAAATCTCATACTTGGAGTCACAAAATCTCATATTTGGTGCCACAAAATCTCATATTTTGAGCCACAAAATCTCATATAGTCAATGGTCAAAGGTGGCACAAATTCCCACACGTCATACGTGGCGCAGTCTCGGCCGTCCATCCGTATGGGGTGCATACCATATGCTATCTCATATTTGGAGCCACAAAATCTCATATTTGGTGCCACAAAATCTCATATTATCTCATATTTGGTGCCATAAAATCTCATATTTAGAGTCAAAAAATCTCATATGGGGGTGTTTACCGTAGCATTTCTCCTCATCTTGTTAGCAGGACTCAACTATGCACTCCTGCAAATTCAATTAGTGCTTACAGCCAATCAGTTTTACCTTTTGGGTTTTTCTAATTGTACATTCCTTAGACTAGGTTTTGAGTGTACGAAGTTACCGGCTAGAGTTTGAGCTTTCCTCTTGGATGGAGGCTTGGTTAATTGTTGCTTCATTTCTCCTGAGTTGAATCCTTGAAATTGGAGCAGATTGGGTTTTTAATGATAGTTTTTCTAATTTTATTGAATTTCTTGAAAGACTCTTTTCTTCATAGGCGAACAAGGGTAGTCGAAAAACACAATTTATATGGGCATTGACTGAAGCTAAACTATTGGAGTGAAAGATCGCAAGAAATGCATATCTTTCCATACATTCATGTCTGTAAACTGTAGATAATATCGACTGTTCAGAGGGTCGAGGAATGGGAACTCAGAAGGTAGAATATGATTTTGCAATGCATAGTTTTGCAGATTTCCTTTTGTTTTTAGGCAGCACTATGACTCTATGTAAAACATCTTTAGCATAAAGTTGGGCTTCCCAGATCGGGAAGTTTGGGTGCGTTTGAGAGACGGAGTTTATAAGGGCCATAGGAGTGAACTCTCTAGTCAGCAATTCCCTAGATGTGGCTTTTTCGTGGGTCCTGCCATCTTCAAAAGAACCATTATGCCTAGCTCGCATGCAGGGGCATTCTTGCGACGTGGGGTTGGATTTCCATGTCGGGAAGCCCGCTAGTAAGCAATTGCCTAGATGTGGTTTTCTCGTGAGTCCAGCCTAACGTTAAATAACAGGACTTGATTTGAGAACACTCTTAATGGCCAGGATTTGTTTGTGAACCCACAAATCGGCACATGTATAAAGTAATAGCACGTCTAGGACTAGAAGGACTAGATCACATTCGAAATTTACAATTGTATTACTTTGTTTTGTAAATATCTCATTCACTTCAGTTTTCTATGCCAATTGAAAATGAATTAATTTGTTTCTCACACATATTATGTACCCTCCCAGACTAATTTTAATTCTGCTGCTATTTGACTCTCTTTGATCCGGGAAACACGAGGCTAGGACATCTACATGTATTTCCCAAACCGAAAGTGTTTTGGTCAAGTTCTTGCGCATTTTCTATGAACTTGAATTTTTGTACGGGCATTGTATTCGATAAGCCCTATAATATGGACGGAGTGAATCATCAAAGATGGATCGGAATTGGCCCGAAATGGACAAACGGCACTCCTGCAGTCCCTAATAGCTGCCTCCTTAAGTGAATTTCTTGTTGAGTTATTTTTCTTTTGTCAGGTGTGTACCTAGTTTCCTTTCCTTTGTGAGTTAATGAATTTAAGATCCAACCACGGCATTAACATACAGAGTTTTGATTCAACAAACTTAGGGAATTGACAATATTTCATTCCTTATTGTATTTGGTAGAAAGAAATGTTATAGACTTATAGTAGAGGTCGATTGCGACCGCCATTACAATATGCATATAAATAGAGAAAATTGGTCTGTTGAGTACATGGTTATATTCTTAGTCACATTATGTGCGTGCTCTTTCGAAAGCATCTTAAACTACTAAAATTCGCGAAAGCAAGAATTGACGCCGAGAGTTATAGCAAGGATTAAGAAAGCGAGCGAAGTGTACTACTGAATGATTATTTGGCATAGGGTATATCTATGTGTAAAGATGGTGATGATGAGGACTGAATGCTAGTAGCATTTAATGACCCATGACTCATTGTCATGCCTTTACAACTAATATCATAGCTTCATTAGGCCATTGATTTGGATATGGAAACCTTACCTTATTTTTGTGACAAATAAAGTTTTTCTTTCATTGCACTTTGTGTTTTCTAATGCAGGTTGTTTCAAATGATTTCTCAAATGTTATCGGCAGTTTTAAGCCGACCCGAATTGATTGGGACATAAGGCTCGGTTTGGTTTGATTTAGTTTATCAACAGGTGGTTTTGCTTCCAATTTACAGAACACTTTATCTGCAGCGTAAGGAAGGTGAGTTAAACCTAACTAAAATAAGTAGTTCTTTTGTACATATAAAATCCTAGGATAGATTACACAAAACTCCATTTGCATACCAACTTGCACCCCATATTGAACTACCAATCAACTTTCTACCGGACACATATTCATAGTGTCCTAATTATTAAACTCACTGCTCGACAGAGTAGTCAATGGATATATTTTTCGACACTATAAAGAGATGTTATTTGAACAAGTATTCCGACATCACGAGTTCGACGTGCGGAAACAACCTTAAGCTATTAGTGGAAGTCACACACTAATGAGTAGACCACCTGTTTTATTTTTCAAATTACTCCATATTTTATTCTCCTCTAGTCTTTTTTATTATGATTATTTTTCTCAGTCTTCTCTGGCCTTAATTAGAATTCTTGTTGTCGCATAAGGGGTTAAAAAGAAACTAATAAACCTTTGAGGCCCATAAACTACTTAAAAACACCTGAAGAGGTAGGTATGCCTGAAATCATTAATAAATGAAAATAGTACTTCTGAGAAGTCACAAAAGAAACGTTTAATTTTATTTGGGAGCTGATTTTGAAGCTCCTTTTTTTGATGCAGGTACTCCAAAATTTAATAAAGTTACAAAACTATCATTTTCAAAATATAAAAATTACTGGAGGAACTCCATCCCAAAATTATCTCCTCATTTACTTGAGGCACTCCTAACCGAAACTGCTTCACTCCTAACGGAAAAAAGCTTTTTGAATTCCTCACCGTTCCAAAGTATACGGCCAGGCAACACCAAAAAGAACATTCAATTTCACTTATATAAACATAACTAAATAGCCCTTCAAAAAAAATTAATCTGGAGAAAGCAAAAGTCAAAGGATTCAATTTCGACAAGCCATACAAGTCATTTTTTCCTAGTAGATGCATGATACTAGAGCATTTGAATTAAATTCATGACCAGGGATTTAAACACGGACAACCATAAGAACAACAAAGAGAGAAGCCTATTTGAATCCCTTTCTCCAGGAGGAGCACGACTAAGATTTAATAAAATGTGGACTCAATAGTTCGCAATCTCTAAAAACCTGACTTTGTCTCTAACATCAAATAATGTCTTCAACTTCTCATTATAGAAGATAAAATTTCCGTTCTTCAGAACATGAATCTCTTTTTTTTTTTCATTAATTCTCATTGCAGGTGTGAGATGATACTTATATAATTTGCATATCTATCACGCCACATGCAACAAAGAAAGATATAATCAATCACCTGATGGAACATAATGCAAGCCAGAGACGACGATCGGGAGTAGCTACTGGCGACGAAAGGTAACGGAGAGCGGCGCTTGATAGCTAGGGTTTGGGTGGGCGTCCATTTTTGTTCTTCCGTTAGGCGTTAACAGAGAACGCAGAGGAGAAGAACACGTAAAAAAAAATTGGAGTGCCTGAAGTAAAATTAAAACTTGCAAAAGGATGGTTTTGGAAAACCACTGTAGCTTGGAGCGCCTCCATCAATTTTTAGAGTGCGATTATCAATTTCCATTTTATTTTTCTTTTTTACTGGACCCTTCCAAACTTATGGCAAGCATTGTTTCAGGGGTCGAGTTCTTGTCCAGTGTTTTGACATCCAGTTTGGTCCATTTTTGGGTCTTTTTGGGTCCCTTCGAGGCCCACAACAATGATCGAATCGTTTATTTTGTAGGCCTGACTGAGTATGTCATTCACGCAAAAAGTTAACTTGATCAGATATTAATAAATATTGTAGATTTTTTTAAATTGAACATTAATAAAACGAAACATATTTGTACAAAAAAAAAAATTGAGATGTCCAAAAAACTGGACAGAAAATCGACCCCCATTTTAGAGTCCTATTTGCCAATCCCATAATTAGGTACTTTTGGCCACCAAAAACCATATAAATAGCATTGATCAATCTGTAAGACTGTAACCAAGTAAATGTGTGCGGCCCAATTGTTACTGGTTCAGCCTCCTACCGAACCCTCGGCCCTGATAAGACTTTTTTGTATGTAAATCTTAAGCTTTCATTCTTCATATGTTACATATTATCCAATTAATAGTGCACGCAAACTGGATTGGATATCTGATTTAATTTTAATATACTCCCTCCGTTCCAAAAAAGATGTCCAAAAACACTATTAATACCTCTCAAAAAAATTCTTTATTTGGTAATTTATGATACTTTTTATGATTTTAAAAACAAAGTTTTTAAAATTAAACTAAGTGAGATTTATCAAACAAGATCCACATTGCATATGAAAATCATTACATTTAAAAAAATATAAATAATTTTATAAGAGGTGTGAATAGTATTTTTGGACATCCTTTTTGAGACGGAGGGAGTATATCTATATTATTCAATTGATTGCACATATTCGAATATGGACAGGATCGAAATTGCTGGGTGCACAGTGCCCTCAATATAAATAAGAACTCAAGTATATCGAACGATTCCTGACATATCCGCGTCCAGTTCTACACATATGAGCGAATACGAATAGAAGATTAAACGGAATTTGGGGGGTGCCCCTCGGCCGTTCGATCATGTTTTGGAAGGCCCATACATTCAAGTGAATCTGAACCACTAAATTTTACCAATGATCAGTGGTTTCCTCGAAATTAAAACTTACATGTACCAAAGATTTTCCCAGTCGGGTTACCATTGAGATGGCTCTTGTTTGGACATTTTGGTTGTTTTATGGGTTAATATTATTGTAGTCTTTATTCTTTTACCGGCAAGAATATTTGCACTCTTACCGGTAAAACATTCTTACCAGTCAAAGAATAGTGTTATTGTCAGCCCAGTGAATTGATCGTAAAATTTTCCGTATTATTTATTGTTACCTAAGTCATTGTTGCTGCGATTTTCTTCTTTCGATTTCTTCTATGTTATTCTATCTGTTTGATTAGCATAAAATATAGAAAAGGACCAAAAAAAAATCCTTTATCACTCTAGGCACCGAAAGTTGAAGTTGTGGGTGATGATACTTTCTTCACCTTTTTCTTCACCTTTTTTTTTTCTTTTTATTCCTTTTCCTTAAACGAATAAAAACAAGGCATAAAGAGAATTTTTACCAAATTTTCTCCATTCTTTTCTTTACGTCAACAGACTTTACATATTCTAATCATGTTTTGTTCACTCAACCACGACCCAAAAACTAATAGCAGTTGATCACCATCGTCAAGAAATAGTAATCCACCAACAAGACCACCATCTGGTTTTGGAAAACAAATGATAAGAGTCTATGATCCATTATTCGGAAAACGATATCTTAGGGTGTCCTAGACAGCTTACTCGCACTTTGGTTAATTCATGAAAAATCAATTTCACCATCCACTAGCAAATATATAGAATTGGGGCAAAGTTGAATTTATCGTACAAGAGTTTATAACACCTAAGAGTTGATAACACCAAAGCAAATATATAGAGGAATAAAGCAAATATTTTTTCAAGGTAATTAATTAATATCTTGTGGAGTACTATACATAATTTGGATTGTTCACTCTATAATTTTGGCGAGACAACTTATAAAACAAAGTTCTTAATTGTAAACTCCAAGTAAGATTTCGCTTAAATTGGCGCACAATAATAACTCCGTCCTTGTTGGTCTATAAATGAGTCGAATAAATTCAGCAGTAGATTTGTTTAAGTTTTTTTTCTTTTGGATACATAAATTTGTTCAAGATTAAATTGAAACCTTAACGAATTTCAAGCTAGTTTATGCGGCAACCCAATGTCAAACAAGTTTTCATAGAATCGGTGTCAAGTTATAACCTGACTTTTTTAATATACTATTAACTGAAGTTTGAATTTGATTTGAAAGCTTAAAAAATGGCTAGAGTGTGTTCAAAAAATAGTTTGGACTTGGTTTATTATGCAACTGACCGATCTTCAACGAGCGAACAGGATCTCTAAAATTGAATTTCTCTAGTTTGTTTATCAGTCTTAGTCTTGATGGTGAAGTATCAAAATGTGAAGAAAAAAAAGTATGGGAGAGATAAAAATGAAGTACAAACATCCTTTTCGTTTTCTTGGTAGGCAATGGATTTCCAACCATGGGCCTACATGTTGTGTAGCGTCACATTGAGTTTGTTCTTATGTTCTAAACCAACTTCCTTTTTTTCTTTTTTACGGTCTGGTTGTTCGGGTTAGTTTATGCAACACTTTGATTAACCATTTTTCGGTCCGGTTAAAGGCAGTCTATCCACACCTGAACTATGGAACTTTACAAGAAATTACTTCTACTCATTTCTTGCGGCATGGCCTTAAGAATCAAACCCTGGTCAAATCCATCAACTAACCAACCGGCGGGAGTAACCTAGGGGTTAAAAAATCATCTTTTCTTTCTATTGAAATCCACAAGGGAAAACATAGAATGACATGGGAAAGGAACAAAAAGATATGGGAATATCATTATTCCAAGTAACTATAATAATATCTCAAAAGTAAGATTCACAAATCCTAGGCAATAGAAAATTTAATTTCACCACCTGCAACTGATCATTGGTTGAATTACACATCCTCCACAAAACCTAATTTTTCAACTTTTGGGACTTGGAATCCACCAGAGAACATGTTTCTTGTGCCTCCTAGTTAATCCACTAATCACATGGAATGAAAAAACAAAGGTAGAAGCTTTAACTATAGACAAGACACGTTATAAAAAAGAACAGGGATTAGTTGGCCCGAACATGCTGAGTTATTAATAAAAGTTCAATTTGGAAAAATAGTGATTTTCCGTGTGTTGAATGCAAAAGGGTGCCGGGAGCGCCCAAGCCGGCAAAAACTCGAAACGTCAGCTATAAACGTCTCAACCATAAATAGAGGTTTTAGAAGTAATATGCATTTCTTCCCAGCTTTAACAAAGGAGTTCAAACTCCCCAAAAATTATTTTCGAGACATGAGCTAATGAGCTATTAGCAGAAGTCAGCGTTTTGTCGAGGAGTAGCAAGTAACTCATACAACAGAGGCTGGAAGGTTAGTAGATGCAAAGACTCGAACTCGAAACCTTGGTGAACTTGAAACAAGCACCGGAGTAGCTGGGCCAGCTTGCATGTTCAGACTTTGGTGTTAATATAATAATTTCGAAGCTTCAACAAGAAGTCCGATTTTGTTTGTCCTCATTTTCATAGGGTTGCAAATGTGAATGCCCGTAGAATCCATTCACGTTTTGATAAATTACTTTCCGGTGGGACTCACACTTTCTCCGTCAATGAAATTGAGGATATTATTCCACCCGTTTAAGGAGGGTGAACAAAATCATTTTTCCCTCAAACAACAACTATGAAGCATAACATGTCAAGTGCTCATATCAGTAAACTTCAACTGGATGTAACAACAGCAGAAGTACCAATGTACCATCATCCACTATTTCCCCCAAAATATACAAATGGATTAACCAAAAACAAAATAGAAGCTGCAATATATGATTCTTGACTACATAGACATCAGTTTCTGTTCAATAGGCAGATTTAGCCAATTATAGAAGGGGGTAAAAAAATGACAATTCTTAAACCTAAAATCAGAAATACTGGGATAAAAGGGGCTTCATACTTTTCCTAAGAAACCCATTGAATTTCTACCCTTAAATTCAGCTGTAATAACAAATGACATCAAGAAAATTAACCTTTCTGTTCAACTAATCTTCCTTTCTTGCTTGCTTTTTTGTTTTTGTTTTGAACCACTCCTTTCTTTCTTGCTTTCCTCCTTGTTACTGTCAGCTCCCTCTACCCCCCAACACCAACAAATTCCAAAACTTCCAACCAAAAACTATGTATGTATTGGCTACTGGTTACCTCCAAACAAGCATATGATCACTATTTCACTGAGCTATGGGCTCATCAAGCTGCATTTTCTGAAGCCAAGTCCCCAAAACCGATTGGTCAATCGGTTCAATCTCAGAGTCCAATTCCAACCCTTCACCCGAGGATCCAAAGCTAGTGCCTAAGACAATTTTTTCAGGATTGTCCTTTACTTCTTGCGGAGATTCTTTGACAAGTGATTGAACCCACGACAAATCTGGCTCCTCTCCTCCTCCTCCATTATTTCCATGCTCAAACGATGAAGATCTCCGAAGCCTACCACATTCATCAGCATTGATGGTCCAATCCGGCTGCCCATTGGAAGATCCCCATTTTGCCCAAGAATCACCATTTTGGCCAACAATGGCAGCAGAATTGGAGCCAAGATCATGGGAACTAAGGCTGCGAAACTGTTGTTGCATGGGAACTCGTGAACCCATCGGTGAGATCGACTCAACTATCCGAGGGGACATCCTTCCAGAAGATTGAACCCCAAACGAGCCCTGCAAAAGAGGGTGATCCATAGTTTTTGGAGAGAAATTAGTATTATGGAACTGATTGAAAACCGCGGACTTGTGTGTAGGGGAGAAAACAGCCGAAGATGCCAGCAACGCCTGGTCAGAGTACCGCGGAGAAGAGCTCTCTGCAGAAAATAGATCTTCAAGGGTTGGACGGTTTAAAGAAAGAGAACTCATTCCCGGCTGGGAGAGCCGGGACAGTTCATTCATCAGTTGTTGCTGCTGCACGTCATAATCAGAAAACAAATCCAAGTCCTCAACCAAAATGTCTCTTGCATTGAGAGATGCACGCAAACGACTAGACTGAAAACAACCCATGTTAGAGATTCCGTTGGAAGGCGGAGACATGGGTGGCGAAAATGGTGAGTGGGGCATTACAGTATAATCAGAAGACCGAGGGGATGGAACGGCGGAACCGGTGGAAACATACAAGGGCCTAAGTTCCTCTTGTTTGTGGGCGAAAAAACACACCCTTCTGTTGCAACTCGTTCCGTCTTTACAAAGCCGGGTTCTATACTGAGCCGGGTGGAGCCAACACTCGAAAACACCATGAGCATATTCGCACATATCGCCTCTCCTACAAGCCCCTTTTCGAAAATCGGGACAAGGGACACAACTATAATGATATTTCCTCGGATCTCTTCTTCGGGCATTTTCACCCGGATGAACAAATGGGCATTCCGTCCAATCATGGGAGTAAGCCCGTGAACAAGGCCGGATCTTGAATGAGAACATACGGAACTCATCCGTCGAATACATGCCATTCTTGATATCCGGCAGTGATGGGTCGATCGGGTATTCTTTCTTCTCCACAGGGTAGGAAACCGAGACATCAATGTACTTTGGACTCTTGGGGGAAGAATTCGAGTCCGATGACAAGGATCTATTGTCCGGGGATAAGGAAAGTGGTGGAGAATTAGAACGCGAACTTGACATGGGTTTTGACACCCTTAGGAGATCCTGTAGCACAAATTTCAAATATGACAACTTTGGTGACACAAGAATAACATCAACCGGCAAATGACCGTTAGCATCGGTCAATCTACGATCAGCACCTGCTTCTAAGAGAAGTTTCACAACCTCAACCACGTTTTCAGAACCACCCGAAGCAGCACAATGAAGGGCGGTGGGCTTATCAAGCCCACTAGTTCGATTCACATCGACACTGGACAAAGAAAGAATCAGTTTCATGACGTCGATGCTACCATAAGTAGAAGCAACCATTAAAGGAGTTCTATGGTCAAGGACCATTTGTTTTGACCCCTTCTTCTTGCGACCATACCATAAACCAACCTCATCAATACCCGAAAGATCATGCTCAATGGACTTTTTGAAGCCATCGACATCGTTGTTAGCTGCAAATTCAAGGACATTGGCAATAGTGTCCTTGGTTTCGACTGTCAAGTTGTTCATCTCTATGTTAAATTGTTCATCGCTCTGATCTACAACACCTGCTTTCATTTGCTAAATCCAACTGGAAACAAAAACAAAAAAGCCAACAATCAAAATCAAACCTCGAACAAACATCAATCATACATCAGAAAACCATATCAATTCCAATAGATATATGCCATGCTTCCTTACAATTTATCTTGATCTATTTCACTTATCTCCGGAAAATGGATGAATTCCTCTTGTTTGACGAGAAAAGAGTATTTTGAATGGCATGTACTAGTCCTCAAAAACTACTAACCGAAATTGAAATTTAACGACGAAGAAGGGGGAAAAAACCCAATCCGAAACGTATATGGTTGATAGTTAAGTACTGATAATTCACATCAAAATCTAAGAAGGCATAAGCAAATACAGGTATACAGCAAGAATAAGGATATTACAAATTGTGATGACTGAAAAGTTTGAAGGTACTAATGCAGAATGCGAAATGAATTAACTTGTTAAATAGATTTAGACAGAGGGCTGTATTAAGACAGTGCCAAAATTGGACAATAAAAAAAAAAAAAGCATATATCTAAAACGAATCGATGCAAAATGGGAGGTTTCAGATTCTAAGGATTAAGAGAATCAAATAAAAGATAGGATAAGGTTTGTTATGCAAAAAAAAATAAAAAATCTGATTGACAAGACTGTCTAAAAGCATCCGATGATTCCCCACAAAACATGGAATCAACATTCAGATTAGTGTTTTTAAACATTAAGAAGAATATGACCTGTTTGGTTGGTGAGAAACTCTTTTAAGAGTTAACAAACAGAAATCCTGAAGAACAGGCTGAATTTTTCTCAAAAAAATTGCACACAAAATCAATGCAATCGATTCTCTCGGTTTCTTCGCAGTTTCCAGTGTCCTTATCTTTTTTGGTTTTATATTTCCTACCCTTTAAGCTACTCCATTAAGGTATCCGTTTGGTTCACTTGTGCATTTGCTAAAAATAAGAAACAAACAACAATTACGCAAGTGTTACCAAACGGGCCCTAACCCAGGCTCAAACAAACAAAAATAAAACTGTGGCTTGATTATAAAAAAAGAGCTTTCCTTACCAAATTCTGGGAAATCAAGACAATATAAAGAAAACCATCGAATTTTCCTCGTAATTTTCTCGAGAACCAAACATGTGACAGAGAGAAAAAGAATCTCATTCTAAGGCTAAATAATAAACCGCTAATTTCAAGGAAGTGAAAAGACTCAAATTCATCATTTTAAGTTGAAGGAAAAGTAATTCATCAAACGGATTTATATTCTAGACAGTAAAAAGAAATGGAAAAATCACAAACTTTATCACAGATTAAGAACGTAAGAGAACAGAACACCACAGCGCATGAAATAACTAAAAGTCCCTTGCCCAAGAAATTATCACAAACCCATTACACAATCATCAAAGAACGATCAAATTAAGTTTTTATACATATACCCACATTAAAGAAACTACAGTAAAGCATTTAAAGAAACAGGAACGATAAAGAATCAAGATACAAGTGCAGAAAAAATGCAGAGAGAGAAACTGAACAGGTTAAGAAGAAAGAAAACATGAGAGAGAGCGAGAGAGAGAGAGAGAGAGAGAGAGAGAGAGAGATTGTTACCCAGTATTTGTACTCCCAGCTAAATAAGAACAACAAAGCAAGAAAGGCTCCACCTTGAAGAGAGAGAGAGAGAGAGAGAGAGAGAGAGAGCTCAGCAGAAATTAGATGAATAAATCAAGAAACAGAGAGAGAGAGAGAGAGAGAGAGAGGGTGGGGGTTATATGATGATGAAGAGAGAAAAAGAACGAGAAAGTTGTGAGCTGATGACGAGGAGAATAGAACAGCTCTGCTCTGCTTATTCTCCTCCCTTCGCCATTTTCTATGCCTCCTCTCTCTATTTTTTTTTAGTTGGGTCGCCAATCCAATAAAAGGTTCACAATAATAAGGAAATGATTTTTACGCCCTCTTTTTTTTATCTTGTAGGTATCATATGTAATTTCGGAAAACGAAAACCATTTATTGTGTCATGCAATGTGTCATTCGAGCAGTTTATCCCGATATCCATCTCAGCCCTTGTAGACTTGAACTGTCCATTATTGTGATGAAATTCGAACCATTAATAACTTAGATCAACGACTCGGCAAAAAGACAAAAGAGATGGTGCATTTATATAATACTTAAAAAAAAAAGGTGTAGTAACTTGGAACAAGGATTTCATGTACCCATCTTTTGATTCTTCATCTGACATTATAACAAGATCAATCACGGTCTCATTTAACCGCTCGAATCATCAAAGTGTTAATCGTTCATGCAAAAAGATTTATTGATTGGACATTAATTAAGACTTACTCCGAAATAGTAGTGTATTTGATCAATTAGCAACGAGTATATATACATTGCAATTACTTTTGCAACAAATATAGTCTGTTATGAGGAATGGCCGTATCAAAATTAACTTGATATTTTGCATAAGTAATTGGCTTTGCGACCAAACTACAAACAAGATCAATCATAGTCTCATTTAACCGCTCGAATCATTAAAGTGTTAATTGTTCATGCAAAAAGATTTATTGATCGGACATTAATTAAGACTTACTCCGAAGTAGTGTATTTGATTAATTAGCAACGAGTATATATACATTGCAATTACTTTTGCGACAGATATAGTCTGTTTTGAGGAATGATCGTATAAAATTAACTTGATATTTTGAATAAGTAATTGGCTTTGCGACCAATGTAGTTTGTTCTAATGGATTCTCCGACGTCAAATCAACCTGATTTTTACATAGGTAAGATATAGACATATCGAAACTTATAAAATGATAGATTGAATTGTGAAAGGTAATTTTAGTCAAATTTAATTTACATTAAATGAGATACTAGCATATGAGAAGATCTTCATTGAATGACTTGGGTTTTCTAAATCACGATTGAACGGTGGAGTTTGTTTAATGTGAATCTATATTGATGATCATAACCGTTACTTTGCCAAATGCAGTTTAACAAATACTATTGAGTACAATATTATTAGTAACTGATCATTCCAATTACAAGGTTGAAAAAGTATTTAATTAGGCATCTATCCATATGTGATCACCTTACTATTTTACATGAATCGTTTATTGGTAAGCGACATAATATTTATGTGGTTTGAGACTCACATCACCGAAATAAATTTTGAAGTGAGACTGAGACACGATCCCAGTTTAGGATGATAGATGACCATCTTCTATGTTGGAAACGTCTTAATAAGAGGAGGGGGAGTTGAAGATCTGAACACCACTGTCCAGATCTCCAACCCCTGTCCCCCCCATACCTCCACCGTTCTCGCCCTCGGGATGTTTTTGGATCTGACATTGGGTTGATTTTGGGTGTCTCTGCCCCCTCCAACTAATAAAGCTCTCCAATGTCACGGGCGGTGGCTATGGAAGCTTGTTTTCATCCGGGGAAGCGACTATTCAGTGAACTTGGTGGCACTCGGCGTAACTCGGGGACACACAGCGGGGCGACTCAGTGGGCTCTCAGATGTACCTGTTTTTTGGAACTCGGTATGGCTCAGTGTTACTTAGTGGGGCGAATCAGTGGGTTTTCAGACGCACCAGTTTTGTTGAGTTTCTGATTAATTAGTTTTTTGTTCTTTTATTTCTGTTTTGTTCCCAATTACTTTGCGTTGTATTGTGTATGGATGGAGCTGGGAATTCTTTGGAATTCTCTACCACTACCACTTGAATCGGATTCATCATTCCGTTCCCTAGGTGTCGGGTCTGCTTCGGCAGGTGTGTATGCGAGTCGGTGGCCTTGTAAGCCTATTTGCCGTTCTCATTTCACTTGCTAGTGGTTAGGGTTTCATTCATGTATTTCGTTGTAATCGGTGCCAGATGGCGTTTTAATACGACATACTTGACGTGTTTCAAAAAAAAAAAAAAAAAAAGTCTTAATAACGGAACTATTAATGAAAAAACGTATAATTATAGACTACAATATTCATGGGGTTAGTAGTGATCAGTTATTGTACTGTCTATTTGGGTATTGTGCAAATGTAGGTGCAAATTTGTGCATGTCTTTAGCTTTTTTTTCCTTTCAAGAAAATAACATCAAGATTAGTATAATCTGTTTTCAAAAAGATACAAACAGTTAGATTAATGTAATCCCTTTTGGGTACCATATTTTGGGTACTAATTGAGGTGTCATCATTGCAATGTGTAGAACGTGCTCTAGATGGGGCGTATCGGTAATAAAACATAGGGAAAGGCTACCTCTTATGAACAAAAAGTTTTGATTTTTTGTAAAAAAGGTTACGTTTTTTTTTTTTTTTAAATGAAAAAGTTATGAGACGTACCAAAATGTATGAATTGTAAAAAAAATGTTATGAATTGCATCTATGAAAGTGACGAGTTTTTAATATAAAAGTTACGAAATACTAAAAAATGTTATGATCGCCATGAAGGGGTGCAATATGGATCATGCACATGGTACGCATTTTTAATGTATGTGTATTGTAGGCATTCCCTAAAATTTAGGCATGCAAACTAGCCAAGCCGAAACAAGCCAAAAATCGAGTTCAAGCTTGACTCGTCAGAAACAAGCCGAGCCTATATAAACGAGCGAAACTTTTGCGAGATTAGCCGAGTTTTGCTGAATTCATTTAGTACTAAACAAGCATACAACTCAAGCTCAAGTTCGACTCGATTATTAAACGAGCCTAGCCAAGCAGAGCTGAGCCTTAACGATCCGAGTCACGAATTGCTCGCAAGCAGCTCGATTCGTTTACGGCGCTACCTCCATCACATGATACCCTGGTACCAATAAATGATCGCCAAAGCATTAGTGATAAGAGATTAAGGCAATCTAATGGCGTCCACGTGGTATTGGAACATTGGTTCGGACTGTTCGGTAATTAAAACCTTCAGTTATTGTAAGGACCAATTTAAACCCGCGAAAAACGTCACAGTTTAGAGTTTAGGTAAATTCAACGGTTTAATATGAGAAGCTAGTAATCCAGTGTGAAGATCCCTACCAGAATCGTCTACGCATAATGACATGGCAAGAGAAAGGCGGTCTTCATTTTGACACAATGACGTGTTTACCCCGGTTGAAGTACGGAAACCTAACACGCGGCAGGGACAGGTGGACCAGCACACCAGAGAAATAAATTCAGCGCGTTGGGAACTGGTTAACGAAGGTGAAAAGGTTCGAGAATTACCGGTTAGGTAAAGTGAACTGAGGGGATAGGTGACCGGTCGAAGCGGTGATAGCGCGTTAAACTGGATTGGAGCAGGTGGGTGGCGTCCGCCAATGAGGAGGCTCGAAAGCGTAAGAGAGCGGATTTCAGGGCAGGAGTCAATTGTGGTTTAATATGGAGTCAAATCCACGACAAAATATTTGGGTGCGTGTAGGGTATGACCACGTGGTGTCCGACTACGAATATCGGCTGTCTAAGTAGTATTTTGAATGGCCTATTTCTCTTCTTTTACTCTTTGTAACTTGGACCGT
This sequence comes from Vaccinium darrowii, assembly GCA_020921065.1. NCBI lineage: Eukaryota > Viridiplantae > Streptophyta > Magnoliopsida > Ericales > Ericaceae > Vaccinium > Vaccinium darrowii. The sequence goes on from CM037161.1 coordinate 47,801,254, forward strand.
CCAAAAGTGACCGTACAAAACACTTTTGGACGGTTGAAATGCCTGATCGGACACCACGCATGTTTTTTGCCGAATCCACTGAGGGCTGAAAAGCGTAAAAACATGGGAATTGTGTATAATATTTTTTTCCAAAATTAAAAGAGAGTATTCTTTCCACCGCCGGCGGAAAGAATATTTCTTCCAAATCAATCACAGCGATCCGTGTGATTGTACTCAGTCACACGGACCGTTGTGATTGATTTGGAGGAAACATTTATTTCCACCGCCGGCGGAAATAACTTATTCTCAAAAACAATACAATGAAACAAATATCTGAAGCAAATAAGGGACATAACTCATAATTAAGGGTACGCAACAGGTAATCTCATGTAATTTTTGTATCATGTTTTCAAAATCCTAGTTATGAATTTTCACGACATTTTTCAACTTTCGAGTAATTTTTGTCGTATCTCCAAAATCTTAGTTACGAATTTCCACAACATTTTTCAACTCATCTAATCTTTTGTGTCATGTTCTGGTTGTGTTGCCGTGTCATGTCACAAGTCTTACTATCTCCTAGTTTTAGCTAATAACTCTTTTTTAGGATAAGATTAATCAATCTTTGCTTTCACAAGGATTCACCTTCCACCATCTCATATGGAAGTGTACAAAGATGAAATGTTGAGGAACTCCAGCTGGTTGATATTTATTTTTGAAGATATCTATGTTGTGACAAATGAGTTCCGATAAAGTATTTCGAACTATATTTTTTCATTTCTTACAAAAAGAGATGTTCAAAAACATGTTAACCGGTATCTGCTGAACCTATTTTGTGTGACTATTATTGTCAATGAAAAAATGAACAATTACGATCAATAAAATAGACTTCATGAAAGGATCCACGAATGCAACGGACGGCTCTCTTAAGGATCAGAGGGGATCTGATTCAAAAAATATTCGGGAAAATTTGGGGTTGTCCCTGTCTGACTTATAAGGATATTGATGAAAGAATAAAAGGGAAAAATATTAAGGTAATAGTAAAAAGGAATTATTGTGTGTAAGAAAAAAGAGAACCCTCATAGGGGAACTATGATGTGGTGACCTGGGCTCTTTTGAGACTGTTTAAAGGTGAAAATGACTTCTTCTTCTTCTCTATTTTTTTTTGTGGGAATTCTTTTGTCCTGGACAAAACTTTTAGAAGTAAATTTTCTCAACAAACGAAATTAGAAAATAACATTTTTGAGTTAATTGCAAAAAAATTCACTAAAAAGGCAGCTTTTAATTTCTTTTGTCCTTTTTTTTTTTTACTTTCTTTTATTTTCCTTACCAAACCAAGCGTTATGTTTCAATCAATTGGAGTCGGTTACATAAATCGTTATTTTTTCTCGTTGACCTCTCTATCACTGCTTTTTTTTATTTATTTTCCTCGTCGATACGAATTAAAAAAGTGGAATAATTTTTATTATAAAAGCAAAAAACCCATCTTGAAATCAACGTATATGCTAATAATAAAAGAGAATTATTCAAAAGAATATGGTAAACAATTGAAACAGATAAAAAAACACATAAATCAAAAGAAATTTTGGGGTCGGCCTATGGGGATACCAGGAAGCAGCAGGAAACATAAGAAGAAATGACTTTTATAGTCAAACTGATAGATAGAAAATATAGGGAGAGAGAAATTTAGGGTGTCCAAAACACTTTTGGAGCCCTAAGATGCGCACTCAGACACAACGTGTGCAGTACCCTATTTGCACCCAGAATTTTCTCCGAGTGAAGAGAGAAGATTATGAAAAAAATACTTATAGAAAGCTTAAATAGAACAATATATTATAAGGGCATCCTTATCTGACGCACAAAATAAACACCAAATTTAACCTCAAAAACACTTTTTATAATTTGGCAAGTCACTTTTCAAAAAAATCACAAAATCAGACTCTCTATTCAAACTTTAACAAGTCACTTTATCAAAAACTCACATAATCATACTCTCTATTCAAAGTTTTACTCTTCCCTCCCTCCTCCTCTTTTGGTGAGTGAACAGTAGGTCACGGGCATCCTCATTAGCCTTCCTAAATTAACTTTTTAGTTAAAATAGAGAGCCAACCCCCCCCCCCCCCCCCCAAAAAAAAAAAAAAAAAAAAAAAACCCTCAAAAAATCAGTCTCTCTATTCTACCTCATCAAATTATTTTTGCTACAGTACTGCACCAAATTTGGTGCGGTACTGTTCACGCACAAACGTGTCGGGGGGGCGGGGGGGGGGGGAGTACAGTGACCGAAAAGGTGTAATTTGGTGGGAAGTTTTTTTTTATATATAGATTTGAGAGGAATAGTTTAATATAGTAAAGTTAAAATAGAGAGTCTGATTTTGTGAGTTTTTGATAAAGTGACTTGCTAGTTTATAAAAGATGTTTTTGAAGTTAAATTTGGTGAAAATTTTGGTTCTTCTAATAAGGATGCTCTAAGGGCATCCCCATTTGGCTTAACAATTTAGCTTTTAAGTTAAATTGAGTAGCCAAACCCCCCAAAACACACCAAAATCAGGCTCTCTATTCTAACTCACCAAATTGTTTTCGCTACAGTACTGCACCAAATTTGGTGCGGTACTGTTCACGCACCAAACTTTTTTTTTTTTTTTTTCGGTTACTGTGTTGCTGTCTGGCGTTAACCAAGGTTGCTGTCTGGCGTTTCCGGTTACTGTTCATACCCGTGTAGCCTTGTGTGTGGGGAGGAGGAAGGTTAGTGGCGGGGTCCACTCCTTTGTTCATACACGTGTAGCCTTCCGTTCATAGCACAAGTGTAGACTTGTGTGTAGGGAGTTTTTTTTTTTTTTATAGATTTGAGGGGAATGGTTTAATATAGTAAAGTTAAAATAGAGAGTCTGATTTTGTGAGTTTTTGATAAAGTGACTTGCTAATTTATAAAAGGTGTTTTTGAAGTTAAATTTGGTGAAAATTTTGGTGCGTCTGATAAGGATGCTCTGAATTTGTTAAGTTACTGTAGCAAAGTTAAGAAATGTTCAAATTGGCGAGTTGGTTTGGTGAGGTTGATTTTTGAGATTTTGGAGGAGTTTACTCTCTACTTTAACTTAAAAGTTAAATTGTTAAGCCACATATTGATGCTCTTATTTTATAAAGGCGATTGAGTAATACTGTATTTGATTTGCGCTTAGGTTATCGTCCATATTTACTATGATAGGAGTAGCAGGAACTGGGGTGGGTGCGGCATAGTGTGCTGTGCAATCTATGGCGCGACCGCGCCGGCATCGTTCTGATGATCAGAGACGTTCACCGCATAGAACTAGTCGAGTACTATTAGTGCATAAAAAATTAACTCGATCGGATATTGTTAAGTGCTCATCAGAACACATATAACTTGAAAACAAATTATTCCTAATAGATCCGAAACACTGGACCAAAACCACTGAAGCCATTATTTTCAAGTTATATGTGTTCCAATGAGACACTTAATGATATCCGATTGAGTTAATTTTTAGGACACCGGAAGTACTCAACGAGTTTCACGCGATAGACGTCTCTGATCGTCAGAACAATACTAGCGCGGCTGCGTCATGGGCCGCACAGAAAACTGCGCAGCACCCATGCACCCTGGTTCCGTAGTAGAAGCGTAGGACGCCTAATGCTAGTAAAAAAATCTTACTAGTCGTGGAATAAAAATTACTGAAACAATATTATAAAGTTTTTATACAGAGAATCCTAATAAAGTAGGAAAATAAAATCAACCAAAATTGATAAAACAATAGTTGTAATTAAAAAGTCTTGTTAATCAGTATTTAATCCTAGAGTAATAAAAGTAAAAAATATTACGAATCTTGATCTACATCAGACACATCTAAAAAAGTAAAAAAATATTTCGAATCTTGTCCTACGCCAGTAACACCAGACATCTTTTTATTCTTTTGTTGACGAGAAAGTGGAAGAACAAACTAAATATCTTTCAAGTAGACTGATGAATTATAATTCTAATAGACATGTTTTACTACAACTGAGGGGGGTGTTGTGCAGCCTCGTGGCGAAGCCGCGCCGACATTTTTTCAACGATCGGAGACGTTCACCGCGTAGACCTCGTCGAGTACTACAAGTATGCAAAAAATTAACTTGATCGGATATCTTTAAGTAGGTTATCGGAACACAAATACTTTGAAAACAAATGGACACAAACACTGGATAAAAACCACTTTTTCATGTTATTTGTGTTCCGATGAGGCACTAAAAGATATCCGATCAAGTTGATTTTTAGTACACTTGTAGTATTCGACGAGATCTACACGGTGAACGTCTCCAATCGTCAAAAAAATGCCGGCGAGGCGGCGACATGGGGCTGCTGTGCATGGGGATGCACAGCACCCCCCAGGTTCCGTTTTACTAGATCCCATCCTGATTTACAAACTCTTGAATATACGAGAAAATAGAGAACACCGTGAAAAACCAAGGAACTTGGAGATAAATTCTGAAAACATATGGCAATAATATTGTATTATACTAGTTTTGCTCTAAGGCTTATTTTATATAAAATCTTAATCCCAGTATTAGCAGAATTTTAGTTAATCGAATCTTTAATAAAGTAGGAAAACAGTGTCAAATATAATAATAAACCGTAATATTCACAATCTAATATAATCATAATATTATAAAAAAAATCTTCTAGACTTTGTCTTACTCCCTCTATCCATTTTTAAATGTCTAATACGAAATGTCATGTAATTTTGGTTTTAAAAAAAACTAATTCAGTGAATAATTTTTTAAAAACTGATTTACACCAAATTAAAAATTTCCATTAGTTTTTGAAATTTGGTTCGCAAAATTTAAACAAATTTATGCACAAAAAGAGTATTTTATTTTAATATATAGCATGACTTTTCGTAGTTATAAATACTTTAAAAAAAGGGATTAAACGAATGCATCATATATAGTTTCTCTCAAGTTTTATCTGTTGATTTCTATCTGAATAAGCCCTAACTAAAGTAGTCCCATGGGACAAAAAAGAGAGTTTCCGATCGCTGTGTGCCTGTGTTTATGTTAGAACACGACCACACACTAGTGAAGTTTCTTCAATAATCCGATTACAATGGCAAGTTAAAAGGCATCTCCAACCCATGCACTATTTTTTCATGTTCGGAGATTCTGCAGTGCGGCATCTAATCCGTTGATCTCAGTAATTAAAGGCTCGGATTTTCATATCGGAAATTAACTGCTCGAATCATGCAAGTGCTGAGATGAAATTAGAACCATTAATTGCGCGATCAACAGCTCGAATGCCGCACTATAACCTTGTAATGCGGCTCCTCACTACGTGATTCCCAAATATTCCTCATTCTCCTCCAATTCATCCTTTGAAACTCTCCTTCATTTTAGAGGATGGAAGTAAAAAAAAAATAGAGAATCATCCTCTATATTTTGGAAAAGAGAACTTTATTCCTCTATATTTATATAAAGTCTTTATTAGATTAGTACTATTAATGCTAGCTATTCACAATATCTTTTCAAACATATAAATATTGAATGTATGTATTATTTTATAAAACGATAATTTCAACCAATTGAAGTTTTGCAGGGGATGAGAGGATTGTTGGAACTTTATATAGCAATATAGAATGATTTTTTGAAGAAAAAGAATAATAGGGTTTGAGTTGAGATAAATGGTGTAAAACTTTATAATCATATTATGAATGAAAAATCTGATTTTGATCCTCTGAAATAGAGTTTTAGAACCTCACGAGTATATTACGTTATTAAATTATTATTTTTGGATATTTACACAATTCACTTTAGAGCATGTACAGAACAGTAAAAAATATATTAAGTTTTTATTTAAAATAAAAGTTATTTCATAGAAAACAAGCCACAAACAGCCTAGCCATCAACCTCTCCAATTCGCAACTATACTTTCTATCTCCTCCAATGCTCTGTTTCTCTATCCACTAATCATTTATCTTCTCAATTATTTAATAAGAAGAAACAAATTATTATTTTTGAAAAATTTAGTGTAAATAGGTAGCAGTGTCGGTGGGCATGTTTAACTAAAAATGTAAATTTTATTTTGAGTCAAAATAGATAGCATAATTGTGCATGCTCTTATGCTTTCAAAACTCCACTGTCGTTTAGAGCATCTCCAACTCATGGTTTTAAATAGGAGGTGTCAATTTTTTTTGGAATTTTTTAATAAAAGCCCATTTGGGGTGTGAAAAGTTGCTTCAAATTTGGCACAAAAGGGGATTTGAAGCATGCATGAGAAAGACACGTTGGATTGATTTCGTATGCCTATTTTGACAACTCAATTTGTCATCTCACTTTTTGACATATGGGTTGGAAATGCTCACATTGTTTTACTTCTTTTAGGCCCTCCTAATAAAGTATAAGGGAGTGCAATATTTATTTCTCACTGACAAGGGGTAACGGAATGTAATAAGTAGCTATTTCACATGGGTTTTCTCACTGCAATAAGTTTTCCCCCATTAATGTGCATAATATTCACTCTAATTTGATTCTAAGTATTTGATACACTGGCGATCTCTAGTGAATGTGGGTGTGGGTTTTCTCTTATGTTTTGAAAATCGGATGTTCAGGCCAGCTTGCGCGTACCTCGACTAATTCCGGGACTTGGATGTAACGACCGGACGTTAACTCCAGTGACCTCAAGAGTTTTGATGGCAAGGGGATCGAATCTGTGATCTTAGGTGAGAGCAAACCCCTACGTCCCAAGACAAAATCACTTTGCAACCCCTTGGGTTTTTTTTTTTTTTGAACAGACCCCTTGGGTTTATGGATGTGGTTTTTTGTAACCATTTGTTCTGATCAGCTTGAGCACACTTCGACTAATCCTAGGGGACTAATCCCACGATCTATTAGCGGGAGTCCCATTTAAAGCCAAGAGCAAAGCTTCGTATGGACTGACCCTAAAAGAGTTTGTAACACCTAAGATGTTTCGAATTTAATTAAAATCTTAGGAGGGAAGAAATCCGTTAGACAGTACAAGTCTTCTAGAGTTCTAGGGTCGCGCCTGTGTGTTCAAGCTTTCATTTTCAGGGCCAAGAGATGTGGAGATATTGAAAGAGGCCAGGCATAATTTCACTGCAGATTTGGATGTGTAGGACACTGATTTCAAAATCAGTATAGTCGACAAAGATTTGGAACCAAGTAACCAACGAACCCAAAATGCACGAATCTTACCCAAAAATAAAGCAAACTTGCAAATTTTAGTCGTAGGCCAAGTTGTGTTTTTTGGAATGTGACATCAAAATATGGCCTTCCCTTTCTTGGTAACTAAAGTGGGTGCCGCAGCCCTTATCCAGTGGCACACTTGGTAAAGCCCCCATTGTTTGGATGGTTTCAAGTTTCTATCACAAGATGGGTTCCTAACTCTATTATTGCATTATTGTTCATAATTTTGTTTTGTGAAAATTTAAATTTTGCTATTTTTGCATCGAGTTATTTTAGATAATTAATTTAGGCTTATCGACGAAAGGAATCTAAAACGTAAGAAGCTATAATTCGATACTATGAAAAGTTCACTGAAGACAAAAATAATACCAAATGGCCAAATTTTTAATTTTTTAATTTTACAATTTCTTTCAAGTCTGATTTTTATATTTTTAGTTTTTCAGATGAACTTGTCTAGACAAATTAATAATCTAAAAAAATTGGGAGAACAAATAAAAGATCATTTAAGGCAAAATTTTCATGCAAAATAACCTAATAGTCACTGTGATGAAAGCTTGCATGCCCGATAATTTGGACGGTGGGACCCATTCCAAGAGGTATTGGGTCAAAATTTATCCAGATGGGGATGGCTTCAACCATCAAATAGGTCAACGCAATTTTTGGTAATTCAGTACCCGTCCCAATTAATCATCCAATTAGGAAGAGCAGGCGCCGTGCCAATAAATTTGGCTTTTTGTTTTTCAGCTTTCTAGTGAATAGAATGACTTGTTTTGAAAAACGTAAAAAAAAAAAATCCCAGAAGCCTATTTTTGTAGATTATTAGATTATTTTTTTTTATTCACAAATTTCTTAATTTGGTTAATAATTTATAAATTTTTAGATTTCTCTCGTCGAGACAAACCAATAATCCAAAAAAAAAAAGACTCAAAATTAACAAATATAAATTTTTTTGAATAAAAAAGAAAAGAAACTCAATTAATTATTTTGCCTATCGTCGTTCATCAGCAGAAGATTCAACTGAAGTCTGGACAAAATTTTATCAACCATGCTAGAACTACACTCATCTTACACAAACCCATCTAAAATTTCACTGTGTAAGATGGGTGTAGACGTGTAGTTCTACGCTTATTGAGATTTTATATGGTGAATGTCAATGACACGTATTGAATTGTGACTTCAACTCGAGGAGGGCTATACTGTGAGATGGGAAATTATGGGTGGGCGAAACTCAAAAATTGATTACACTAATTGAATTCTACTAGAACAGACTTTACAAATTATAGAATTAATTTCGAGATACAATCGAATAGTAGTTAAATGGCAGTGAACCCTAAGGGTGCATTTGGACAAACTTTTTAGAGATTTTTTTCACATGATTTTTTTGTTGTTTTCTTTCACTTCTTACAAGATTGGGGTAACAAAAAATTGCATTCAATTTTTTGTATCCATAAGAGGAATTGAAAAAGTATAAAAATAGATACTGTCGTTGAAAAAAGTTAGTATAAAATGACATAAAAGACCCAAAAAGACAGTCTGTATTTTTACACATATTTTTTTTCAACTTTTGTCTATGTTTTTGTACTTTTTTTTATTCCCTTTACTGACACGAAAATATGATGTGAAAATCATACCCCAATCTTGTAAGAAAAGAACGAAAACAACTTTTTTTAAAAACTGTGCAAAAAAGTCCCAATGAAGTTCGGCCAAACAGACCCTAAGTTAGATTAGTAAACTGTTTGCTATTGCATCACCTCAAGTCCATGAGCTCACTCCTGGAATAATAAAATGGAACATACAAACGTGGCCAAGTTGTAACCATGGACCAAGCAGACTGGGCTTGAACTGGGCTTACCTTGATACTGGGCCTGAATGTAAAACGTAACTCAACTTGAAATTGGGTTGGTCTTATTTTTTCTTTTTTGAACTGCAAAAAGGTAAGAGGTGACAACCAGCGTAACAATTCCCATTAAGCGTGACCATAGGGGCTCCCGACCCGCTATGAAATATTCAGTTCGAGCCATAGTTATTGTTCGGAAGGACAGACTGTCACTACAGCACCACCTAAGTACAAGATGGTATGTGGCACTCACTCTATAAAGACAGGCTAGGGCGAGACTTGAAACCGTATCGTATCTGAGGAGTGGGCTACCTATGCCTTACCATCCAGGCTACTGCCAATTGGGAAAAGACAATCTTGAGGGGGGAGAAAAAAAAGAAATCCACCAACACAATCAATGCTCCCTTTGAACGGAACTGTTTTAGATTGATCCAGTGCGGATGCAAAGACTCTTTTCTTGATCCCAAAATTTTGGTAAAATGCAGGCCGTTAAAAAAAACAAAACCAAGTCAATTAATTGGTGTCGGTTACATGAAATATGATCATATCCATTCAGAAAGAAAACATGAAGGTATATGTTGCTATAAAACAACTGAAAGGATTTATAGAAGCATAGTTAATTTTTGCCACTAAATACAGAAGACGATTATTAGTGTTTTTTCGGCTAAATATTGGAATGTTTATTTTTTTAAATTCAAGTAATTTTACTTATTACTACGTACTATTTTTCTAGTGAAACACATTTATAAAACATTGATTTTCAGACGATATTACTAGTTTAGATGGGGTCGCCTTTGAATTTGCACTAAAACCTATAGAAAAAGTGGTTAGTATACATTCTCTATGAATTTTTATGGCTCTTTACATTTTAGGGTGCATGGTACACCCTTTACGAATTTTGTGGCTCATTTTATGAATTTTTGTGGCCCGACATATAAACTTTGGGGTGTTCATTTTATGAATTTTTGAGGTTACTTTAAGAATTTTTGTGATGTTTTATGAATTTCCTTGAAAAAAGAAGGCACAATGTCTGAAAGACTGCTCAAAGTTACGAATTTTTGTGCAACGTACTGTTTATAAATTTTCAAGGTGTCATTCATGAATTTTGGTGGTATTGTTTATGAATTCTTATGTTCCAATATACGATTTTTTTGGGTGTTCAATCACGAGATTTTGTGGTGATTTACAAAATTTCGAGGCCCAAAATACAAAAAGACTTACTGTACAGAGTCGGCCATGAGCTAAAGCTCGAGATGCAGCCGCTTTAAGCCCCCAAATATTTATAAATTTTAAAGGCCTCTCATACTTTGGTACCTTTACATTAGTCTAACACAAAGGTTTCCCTCCTTTTGTTTTTGCTTTAAGTCCCCGAAAAATCAGAGCCGATTTTGATATACCGAAAACTAAATTTTAGGAGTGTTTACCCGAAGCCTGTCCTAATCTTGAGCTACCCAATAGGCCAAAAGTCAATGGGAATATTAGGAATGATGGGTCCATAGCCTAAAAGCTACTTTAGTGGATTGCATGCACCTGATCACGACCTCTTTTTCTGGTTTCCTTTCTTCACTTGCTACCACTTCAGTGTATGCATATTATCTATTATCTAACCTAACCCCCAAAGAAAGTCGGAAAGCTAGCCTGGGATTCTCTTTACATCTTCTCTTTTTCCGATATTCGTATCATGGGAGCAATTATTTGATACTAGTTCAGAACACCAGTGGATCTGACAATTTAAGTTGAGTTAATGGATAAGTGCTTAAATGTACCCATTTAATTCGCTTAATGTACATTTGTTATGTCCTTGATTATTATTATGTTATGTCTTTCATTATATTTTTGTGATTGTAAGTTGCAGAAGTAGTGTGGGTATCAAATTTAAAAGTGTAAGCTAAACCAATCTGGAATCCATTCATTATTGAAACAATAAAGATATGGGTATCGGGAACTGGGGAGGTGCTGCACAGCGTGCTGTGCGCTCATTTCGGCGCTGTGCCTGTACCGTTTTGACGATCGGAGACGTCCACCGTGTAAAGCTCGTCGAGTACTACAAATATACCAAAAATCAAATCAATTAGATATCGTTAAGTGCTTCATCGGAACACAAATAAGTTGAAAAAAATTGGAACACACATCTTGAAACATTGGATGAAAACCATTGCAATTTGCAACCATTTTTTTCAACATATTTGTGTTCCGATGAGGCACTTAACGATATCCGATTGAGTTGATTTTTGATACACTTAAAGTACTCGACGAGCTCTACGTGGCGAATGTTTCCGATCATCGAAAAGGTACCAGCACGGCGCCGAAATGGGCCAGCACAGCACATTGCGCAGCACAGGGCTGCGCAGCACCCCCTGTTTCTGGGTAACGAAATTGTACAAATTCATGCAGGGCTCACTTTTGAGTCTCACACGAATGGTCCGAACCGTTCAATAATTTTAAAATAATTTTTCGAGTGTCCTTATCCAAAAATCAGCTCAATTGAATATGCGAAAGTATTTGATCTAAACTTCAAGTTTTTCATTGGGAAGATTCTGAATTATAAAATGAATGACTAGAATTATTAAAATAGCTAGAGCTGTAATGATTCCCATTAGCATTATCTGATTAAATTCTGTAACATGGAATGTTTGTTCCACCGATTCACCTGGTTTTTGCCTTTGAATCCTTTCTTTATGCTAATCATTTGAAGCATGACCCGTGTGAGTGACAGCTTGGACATTTTTTTTTTTCTCTTCTCTTTTTTGTTAGCAAAAATTTTACTTGGACACAATTACACACTCAAATTTTGGTGGGGTAGGGATTTACACACTCGAGTGTATACACAGTTTGTGTTTAAAAATTGCAAGACCTTTTGTCAGAGATATCATAAAAGTAGCATTCGAACCCAAAATTTATCAGAACTTATCTGCTGATACATGACCATGTAGAGTTCTCAGTTCTCACGGCTCTTCTGCCCAAAAGCTTTTCTTTTTGAACGGCGAAAAAGTGGAAGGGGACAAGCAGTGTAACAATCCCTTTTATGTGTGTGACAATAAGGGCTTCCGACCGCTGTGAGATGTCTAATTCAAGCCATAACTACTGTTCAGAAGGATAGACCATCACCACATTACCATCTAGGTACTAAATGGACGAAGAGTCCTTCACGCTAGTCCTGTAATTGGCGGGGCTCGAATCTCGTGGGATCGTGTTCTGGAGGGAGGAACACTTAAGCCTACTCACCCTTGCCATCTAGACTGCCACGTTCGTGCTCTATTGTCCACAAGCTTAAAATTCCCTAAATGTGCAAGTGAAGTAAACAAGCATTTTGAGGGCTACACAACTTGATTGGACCCTAAAAGGAGATTCATTTTTCGGAAGGTTGTCATAAGGACAAAAATGGCCTTTAACTTGGAGACTAATTTCTAAAATTATTTTATGTTCCAAAAACATTAGGAGGTGAAAAATCATGGTTTGTGCACACGAATTTTTATTGTTTGTCTAAAATAAGGATGTCTTTAAAACACAACTCGAAATTTAGAAGTGAAATTTATATGAAATGAAAAGAGCATATACATATCATGCTAATAGAAGAGATTATGAAGAAAGTTATCGGGACTAAAAGTTGTTTGTCACGTATTTAAAGCTTGTAGATGCTGCGTTTTTTCATCGTATGGAGAATAAGGAGCTAATTTTTACACTTTATATAAGAACCTACGAGGAGAATAATCAAACTTTCAAATAAGTTGACTGGTGATGAAACATGAGTACATGTTTAATACTTGAAAATCAAACATAAGTCAAAATTAACACACTAGCTCCTTTGACCTTTAGTTGCTTTATATTGAATTTACACAGTCTGTTTAAATAATGTATGTATACGTCGATAACCTTAAAAAAAAAAAAAAAATTGTATGGGATTTCTTCAATTTAATCTTGCTTATTCGCTTGGTTTTGTTTTTTGACTTAGACAAAAAAGATATAATTAGCAAATAACCAATATTTTCCAAACTCAATAAGAACGCAATGAGAACGTCAGTTACTTGAAAATCATGCCTGTCGAATACAATCTGATATATTTTCATAACGCATTGGCATTGAGAAAAAAATGATTTTTACAATCTTTGTTCTGCAAATCAAATCAAACGTTAGCTAATGAACAATTGAACATGATTTCAAAAATGATCAAATGTCCTCAGTCAAAGATGTAAGTACATCTGTAAATAGGGGCTAAGGGAGACCAAGACCTCACCCCATTTGAAATTCCCATGAATTATCTAGCATTTTTTTTTTTTTTTTGTTATGGTACTAAAGGTTTATAGGGCGAGACTTATAAAGGTACTAAAGGTTAAAAATACTCCTAACACCACTCATATGCAGCGAGACTTTTGTTTCGATTCTGACATAAGTGTGGTAGGGTCCCTTACAAATAATGATGCGGTGTACCAATGGGGCAATATTATTTGTGGAGTTCATTTCGGAGTCTCACATGAGCAGTTTAAGCCATTCATTAATTATAAATAAGTTTTTGTATGAGCCTGAAAAAAAAATCAATTCAATTGGATAACTCTAAATGCTTGATCCAAACATTTATTTTTGATTTACGGACTTGTGCGCATTATTTTTGCGTTTCATCAACATGCACTCTTTTTTTCCAACTCTATTCACGTGAAATCACCGATTGCCCTCTATGAGGAAAGAACTTAATTAAACTGTAAGAGCAATTTTATAATTTCACATAAAAAAAATGTGAATAAAATGACGTGAAATCATCATGCCCCTTATGCCCTAGGCGACACAAGTGCTACAATAGCCGGTATAAAGGGTCGCGATCCTGCAAGCGTTAGCTAACTCCAAAAACCCGTCCTCAGGTTCGTAATAATTTTTTAAATTATTTTTCCGTTAATAATTGCAAATTACTCTCCCTCCCGACATTATAAGAAGTCTAGTCCAACTTGTGTCCTATAGGCTACAGCTGACTAAATGGAAAAAATATTCTATACTTACAAAAGTTAAAAACCACTCTCTTTTTATTTTCTTTACCGAAACAAATATGAAACCCAAAAAGCACATAATCTCTCTCTCTCTCGCTCTCTCTCCTCTGAATAATTCACATGCTCTCTCTCTCTCTCTCTCTCCCTCCCGTGAGTGTTCTTGAACTTCAGTGACTCCCAGTCTGCTTCTCCGGCGACATTGCGTCCAAATCTGAACTGTGGGTTCAGCTTGTGCTCTCTTTTCTTGGTGAGTCCAATCTCTCATTTACCTTAGCTTTTCAAGTAGAAGTGTACTCTCCAGCTGGGTTAATCTCAGAATATACCTCTTTTTTAGCGACTTCTTCATTTCTAGGGTTTCACACTTCATAAAAATCTCCCCATTTTGGAAGCAATTTATTCTCTTGGTATATTTATTTGCATTTCTGGACAGAAATAATCCCTGTGCTTAGGTTGTGTTTGGGATAGGTGAAAAAAAGTCGTTTTTAATTTTTTAATTTTTAAAAAAATAGTTTTAAGAAAAGAGTGGGGCTTTAGAAAACCTACGCAGTATGGCCTGGGAGGTAAGTTTTTCCTGCTAAAACAAAAATGGCGAACAGGGAGGGGGCCATTTTGTGCTATTGGGGGCCATTTTGTGCTATTTTGCAGACCAAAAAAAAAAAAAGAAAAAGAAACCATAAAATGGACAGCCCAAACACTGCCTTATTTTGTGTTTAGGTTTTAGGCATATACATACATAAAGACATGTGTATAATGATCCTATTGACATTTGTCTACCTGTAAACCATTGCCAAATGATGTCACTTTTGAGCTCTGAAAGTGATTGCATATGCCCACATACTTCACCTTAGGCTGAAACGGGGACTTGGGGTCCCATTTGTACCGAATTTTCAATTCAAACCAAAAATTCCATGCGTGTTCCAATGAATATTAAGGTTATTGCTTTCCGATTAGTTAGTGATGGTTCAGTTTTGAATTTTCAATCAATCTGCTAGCAGTCTATTGTTTGTTGCTCACCTGCCAATTTTCTTGTTGGACCATTTTAGGAATTGCCCATGGCGTTATTCAACACCAGGATTCTTAAACTTCTGATGCTTTGAATGTCATTTCAGGTACCATTATGTTCTATTCCACATTTTTATTTCTCTCACATTTCTTTGCACACAGGTATAGATGTGCTCAATTTTTTTTGTTTATGATGTGTCTTGAAAAACCTTTAAACTGGGAATTTTGAGCCGATGTTACTTGCAAATTGTGATAATGCGGTTCAATCTTTCAATATCAATGGAAAATTTGTCTATATAGGCGGAAAATTTGTCAATATTGACGTCTTGCTAGTCATATTCAATCTTCTTTACAATTGCTTGGTCTTGAAAACCTTGAGGTTAGTGTTTTAGATTATGGTGTTTATGGTAATGAAAATCGTAAAGAAAAGATGAGCATGATGAAGTGAAAAGCTACGTTTGTTTATTTGGTTTTGTTGTCATTTTTCATTTCCTTTAGCGTATTTATCTGTCAATCAATCATACAAACACAGCCTGACAGTTTCCAACTTAGTTACCTGTTTTGATCTAATTATTTCTGGTAAGTTGAAATTATTTGTAACTTTATAATTCATCGTTAATACTTAATATGCAGAGGCTACTGGTTGTCATTGTTCTTATGAGTGTTCTGCGTTTGTAGGCGTATTCAAGCATGCTTGGGAACAAGAGAATACGCTTGGATTTGTCCTTCCAACTCTTCATCTCAATCAAGTTCTTGCTCTTTTCCGTTTCCATCTCTCAAATTCCATTGGGTTCGAAACTTTCTGTCGTAGAAAACAACCAATGGACGTCCTCCAGTGGGAATTTCGCAATTGGGTTCTTTAGCCGTTCGGCTCAATACAGCGTTGGGATCCATTTCAATTCGAACTCCATTCCAAACAGTAAACAAACCGTGGTTTGGGTTGCCGGAGCTGACTTAACAGTGGGCAATAATTCATACTTACATCTAACCCAAAACGGAGAACTGGTTTTGTTTGATTCCAATGGAGGATTTATTTCTTGGACTAGCAACACTACGAATTCATCCGTTGCTTCGGCAGTTCTCTTAGACACTGGCAACTTTGTTCTTCTCAACAAAAAGAGAGAGATTGTTTGGCAAAGCTTTGACACACCAACTGACACACTCCTACCCTCTCAAAATCTCTCTGTTAACCAGACGCTTCGCGCTTCAAGTAGAAATTCCATAGCAAGTTACTACAGTCTTCACATAAAAGACCAACTGCAACTCCGGTGGGAAAGTAATGTCGTCTACTGGACTAGCAAAAGCACTTCTCAACCAATTTTACAAGCCATTCTCAGCTCTGATGGAGCCCTGCACCTTCTTGACCAAAGATTGGAAATAGTTTGGTCTGTTTTTGGAGCTGATCACAATGATTCGGATGTGAAATTCCGGTTTCTTAGACTGGATGCGGATGGAAATCTCCGGATGTACTCATGGCTTGATGTACCAAAGACATGGACCCCAGTTTGGCAAGCTGTGGAAAATCAGTGCGATGTTTTCGCAACTTGTGGGCTTTGTGGAATATGCGTTTTCAATTCGTCAGGGTTTCCAGTTTGCAAATGCCCGTTTACTCCTACAAGTGAACCTAGCCTGAAGTGTTTGGTTCCATATGGCAATGAATGTAAATCGGGTTCCTTCATTACAAAATATGAGCACACATTTTTGTATGGGATTTACCCGCCAAACAAAACGGTCACACTAGCTAGTTTGCAGAAATGCAAGAGCTTGTGCCAAGAAGACCCTCATTGCACTGCGGTGACTTTCACAAATGATGCCACTCCACAATGCCGGATTATGAAAACCCAATACATTACAGGTCAATCCACCCCATCTTTGAGTTCTGTATCTTTTGTCAAGAGGTGCTCTGATCCGCTTGCTGCTTTACCTATTTCCCCGGCATCTTCATCGTCTTCCCCGGTATCTTCATCGTTTTCTCCACAGGGGTTTTGTATTCCTTGCCTAATTGGAGTGGCATTGGGCACATTTGTTGCGTTTTTTGTAATTCAGGCTGGGATTGGCTTCTATTGCTACAAGAGAAGGAAATATATGAGGAGGAAAGCTTCTTTAGCTTACGCCAATACTAACTCAAAAGGTTTGATCTCATTTTCCTTCTCCGAAATCAAAGAAGCAACGGCGAATTTCAGGCACCAAATTGGACCAAAGATGTTTAAAGGTGTGCTTCCATACAATCAACCAGTTGCAGTGAAAGACATCAAAGAAGTAGATATTGAAGGGAGGAAGTTCCGAAACACAGTTTTGAAAATCGGAAGCATTTGCCACAAAAACCTCATTCAGCTCGAGGGTTACTGTTGTGATTCGAGCCATAGATATTTGGTCTATGAGTTTGCCAAGAATGGTTCATTGGCAAAATGCATAGAAGATCCTAAGATGTGCAAGAGGTTGACATGGGGGAAGAGAATGGAGATATGCTTATCCGTCGCAAGGGCAATTGCGTACTTGCACACGGGATGTAGAGAGTTTGTAAGTCATGGTAATCTAAAATGCGAGAATGTGGTTTTGGACGAAAACTTCAATGCCAAGGTGAGCGAATTCGGGTTAGGTAGGGATAGAGTTGGTGGAGAGAGAGATGTGAGGGATTTTGGTGAAATGTTGGTTGAACTGGTAAGTGGGCGACGAGAGGGTGGTGGTGCATGCGAGTGGGCTTATGAGTTGTGGGGAAAAGGAGAGGCGGAGATGGTGGTAGACCGAAGGATAGAGGGCGGTTTGAATTCGGAACAATTGGAGAGGGCATTGAGAATTGCATTCTGGTGTTTGCAATTTGATGAGGAAATGAGGCCTTCAATGGGGGAAGTCCTTAAGGTGTTGGAAGGAACCTTGACTGTGGATCCCCCTCCTCCCCCTTTCATTTGCCGGAACCGACAAGAGGTAGAGGAGTCATCAGATTCTGAACTAGAGCATAGAATCTAACCCTAAGTGGAGATTTATTTCATTTGCAGGTTTTTTTTTTTTTCCCACTCTCCTGTTTGTATAGTGGAGCTAACCCCACTGCTTGAAGTGTTTTTGCAATGGTATGAAATTTTGGCTCATACTTTGTGGTTGCCATTGCAAGAAATGAAGTGTTATGATGTGGCCATCTTGACCTTTTTTTTTTTTTTTTAAAACTTTCATATCCTGCCCTATAGACTAAAATGGAGACTAATCTTTGCCGTCCCTTGTGGGGACTAATCTCACCATTCTCTAGTGGGCACCAAATAAAGCCGGGAAAAGTCTCGTATGAACTGGCCAAACACAAGGATTAATAGCACACGACTTCAGACTGAAGGCATTTTAAGGCCCTCGTTGCTACGTGATTGTAACTTCGCCAACCCTAAGTATTGATTAGTTACTGAACATTACTTTCTTACATTTTCTCTGTTTGCATTTGGTAGATTAAGGTTGTTTTCTGGTTTTTTGCCTGGAGTCCTTGCAAATCTACATGCTATCCTTCCTTCTCTTTTAAGCATGTGTCAAATCTGTCATAGGACTTTTGAAACGAACTCCAAAAATGTAGTTTTTTGTTAAATGAAATTCAATTGACTCAGCAGTGAAGATGCAGAAATCTTTAATCAGAGTTGGTAAAATAGTAAAATTTTATGTGCAATGAGTGAATTCCGATGTTGGTGGAGATCTATCAGTAGTGTGTGTGTGTGTTTTTTTTTTAACTGGCAATCACTACTGGTTTAAAAAGCAATCTACCTTGAAATTTGCATATGAATTTTACTTTCCTCCACAGTGGCGGCTCTAAAAGTTTTGAATAGGGTGTTTAAGATTTATCTCAACTCTTAACTTATATATACCCATATTCATATAGTAGTGAAAATAATGTGACCAAATGACATGCAAATATACAAGATGTCAAAAAAAAAATTGTCAAAATTTTTTTTTTTTGGGTGAAGTCTGTATCCTTGGGACAGAGAAAATTAAACCAGGGCACATATATATTAGTATTTATTGTAGAAATTTGTAGGGCGAATAGGTTCGCACTGATTTTTTTTTATATAGAGTTGTTTGTCGCTTAAAGTTAAGTCCTAAGACGATATCAATGCAATATGTATTTATTTCTCTCAACTTCTCTAATTTTTATCGTTAAGAGTTTGTACTTTGTTTTGAGCTGATGTAATCAAGGGTTTCATTGTGAATTGCTAGAATTGATGAGTATACGTAATATAAGATTAAATGGTCAAATAAAACCCGATATAATTTACACGTAATAGAAAATATAAAAGCTTTAGAGGGTTCAATTGACTATTTATGGAAAGACGTTAGACTAGTTGGATTGTTTACGCAAAATAGATTTGTGGATTGATTTGTTGAGCTTGGATGTACATAAAATAGATTTGTGGAGCCTTAAAAATAGATTAGTGGATTCACTTTAAGGCTCCGTCCCACCATATTAGGGCTAGGTCTGATCATCTGATAAAGACAAAATTTGAAAACAAGTTCTGTTTATTCTTTGATCAATATTTCAGTGCCCAGTGCCATTGGCTACAGAGTAAAGTTCGAGGACCAAATCAAGCTATCGCATTAGCCGCCGTTGTGATTTGAAATGGCAAACTTCTTGACCTCTCCAATTGCTGTCACGAACTTCCTTCGAATTAGCCGCGCAATAGTGATAGAGCCACACATTTTCAACCACACCCCCACATGTGGTGGGCCCCACCACATGTGAGAGGGTGTGTGATTGTGTTGTTGAAAGTGTGTAGCTCTAGCATTTTTGGTGGGTCCCACCACATGTGAGAGGGTGTGTGGTTGTGTGTGGTTGAAAGTGTGTGGCTCTAGCATTTTTGTTAGCCGCCGTTATCGCGACCTCTCTTTTATAGCCCTGGCTCTCGTGTAACCACCATTATCAATTTCTGCTATCTAGATCCCAGTCTAAATAAATAAAACTCGTCCAAGCAGATAAATAAAATCCCAGGAAAGAACAAATCCCACTGCCGAGCAAAAAAAAAAAGGAAAGAAATCCCACCAATTGAATTAAGCGCACATTTTTAAGTATATCTGCCACGACAACATGATACTGATTAGCTAATAACAGAAAAAGGAAAACACAACACAAATTTCAAACCAAAATACTGTTGGCTTCCACAAGGATTTGATCAGCTCTCAAATGGAATTATGATAGCAAAATCCTCTTCCAAAGTTTACATCTGATTTGCAAACCAAAGCAAGAATTGGAATTGCTGACGATCATTCGCAGCAACAAAATGTTTGGTACTTACTGAATCTTCTTAACATCAGACTTTAATTTGCATCCCAATGAGAGAATTTTTGAAACCAGATGATCTATCTCTTCCTCCTTTTTCTCGTACACGAAGAAAACAATGAAGGCAATAGGAAGTCCTACAATGATGGGAACACAAAGTTTGAGTCAGGGCTGTGATCCTCTTCTGAAGAGAGACAAAAGTGAAATGGAACATTCAAAGTTGTAAATGATTTTATATGGGTAACCAAGACTGCTCTAAACAGGCCAAGAGAGAGGAAAACCGAGAAAATTCGAACCTATAATAAACAAATGCTGCAGCGAAATGGCACCGAGGAAGCTGAGAATCAATAGAGAGAGAACCACCTGTTCATCACCAGATTAAACACCATCGTGAATATAGGTAAAGTCGCAACTCGCAACAACTTCAATGCACATATATAAGTGAACCCTCATCGCACAAAACCGCATGCTCTACTTCTGTTTTTTCACGTAGTGAAAATATGAGGGGTTTCAGTACTGCAGTCACATACCCTTAATTATATACTATTTATTCACTGGTTTTGGTGTAGTGGATGGTTTTAGTTCCGCTCAAGCGGAGGAATGTTTAATACTAGAAGCATCACAATTTTGATCCTTTCAGTATATCAACTTCATGTCTGGAACACTAGGAGTCTAGGACACTCTACCGGCTTTGCAAGTTGTTACTCTGATGTTTTTGAAACCCTCATATTTGAGTCAAGAAAGTACTACTTCTATACTAGGACAATTACGCTACAATCTTATTTTTTCATAAAAAAAAAAAGAAAAAAAAGCTACAATCTTATTTTATGTAATTTTCTCGTGTTCTTATTATTTAGCATAAGCTTAGCAGTGTTCTATAAGTGGACAATTAAGCTACAATCTTATTTTATGTAATTTTATCTTGTGTACTTGTTATTTAGCATAAGCTTAGCAGTGTTGAGCTTTTCAATTGAAGGCTTACAATGAATCAAATCTGGTCTTCCAAATCAACTGTATTGTAGGTGATTACATTAATACTAGTGTTGAGCTTTTCAATTTTACCTTCATAGGTTATTACATTTTTCAAATCCTTTCATCAAGTCCAAGAATCCACATCTGGTCTTTCAAATCAACTATATAGTAGGTAATTGCATTAATACGTGTATTGCACTTTCCAGTCAGTGAATTGGTGAATCAAGACATTTCAAGCCTTAAAAGTCTTTTTCCTCACGTTTTCCTCCTTTGGAAACAAGAAAAGCCACAGTAGACTTTTTAGATTAGGGTTGGCAAATTAGATTAGGGTTGTAGGCTTAGTTGCACGAAGCGGGAGTGGGAGCGGGAGTAGGGGCGGGGAAGTGGATGATCATAGAAGCGTGGGAGCGCCGTCGGGAGGGTTTAGAAAAAAATTAATAAAATATTTTTATGTCTTTTAATATAGTTAAATGTCAAAAAAAAAAA
>CM037161.1:47823029-47974121 GCA_020921065.1 Vaccinium darrowii
CTGTAGCTGATCATAATGGGCCACAACTCCTCCATCGACCAATCCAATTTAATAATTAGAGTGTATGTACATTGCTATTTCATATCTACTACTACAAATTGAAAAGTAGTCATATGTTTATGACATATCATTTCCACCATACATATTAGCTAAGCTAAGCTAGTAGAATGTTAATTAATAATTCTGAAACGAAATACAGATTGAGAAGAGATAGGGAATCAAGATTGTTATTAATAAACACGGGTAAGTAACGCCAATCAGCCTTCTCGGCGCTTAGGTGCACATGCATGGGGAGCAAACAGTATGAAATATAGCAAGTAGCCCGTGCCGTAAAAGATGAGTGCTTCATGGATTTGAGTACACAATGTCACTCTCTACGACCACTCTAACAATAGACTTTTGCGTGCAATGTCGAATACCATAAAAGACTTAATTGAGACCCTCCCTAACATCAAATAATGAAGAACGTCACTGTCTTGTTCTCATATGTTAATTTAATGTTTTCCCTGTTTAGTAATCTAACAAAAATTTCATTTTGGTAGGTATCTCGTTACTATTTTTGTCAGGTTGCACCCTTTTATTTTTCTCTCCATAGTTAAAAAAAAAAAAATTCAATTTGGACAAGTGAATCATATACCCATTATGTCATTTTATCAATTGTTTCCAATTAGAAATTTGAGAAATTTGTCATTTTGGTATGTATATTACATTTAACAATATTGATATCTTTTTTCTCATAGTTCACGCTTTTTGATTTTTACATGCTTGGTTGAATTTTATGCAAACTTGGCAATTTTGAAAAGTGTATCATACCTAATCTGTTAAACTATCATGTGTGTTTATTGTTATTTTTCATATGAAATGGAAAGTGTAACAAATATGTTGTGTCAAAATATTCAATTCAAAGAGCTCGTGTTGTGCAAAAAAAAAAATTAGAATTTGCAAGAAAGAAAGGTAATTGAACTGAGTCAATATGTCTACAATATTTCTCCATATTTTGAAACTCAAATCTGGCGTTCTAAGCCAGATGGATTTTAGAGCTTGATTGGAACATATTTTTGTAAAATTACTAATGAATGTGTGGTAAACAACTTTGCAGGTTGCTTTCCCTGTCCTAGAACATTTAACTATTAAGGGCTTGCTTGAGGTAAAAGAGATTTGGGATAAGCAACCAGTTCCAGAACCAGAAAACAAAGCTAAATCCTTCTACAAACTTATGTCCATCCGTGTTGAGGATTGAAACCAATTGGTGCATGTATTTCCATCCTATATGCTTCCTCAGTTACAAAATTTGCAAAAACTTGTGATAGCAAATTGTAAGGAGATGGAGGTGATAATCTCAAACAAGTCCGAGGAGAAAGAAGCGACCAACAATCATATCATTCTATTTGCTGACTTGAAGACAGTGATACTTCAAATTTTGCCTAATCTCAAAAGGTTATGTTCTGAAACACAACTCAGTTTCACCAACAAGGTACAGAGATCTTTTCTCTTTTTCACCTTTTTAGGTTATTATGGCCATGAAAAGCACCTAGAAGCGGGCACATATGCATAATCCTCTAGTTTGATTAAGATTGGATCCACAATTGATAATCCAAAATTTAGGTAAAATTATGTTACCATGTAAATTTAACAGAAATATTAAACTATCTAAACCAAATCACGAGTCAAGGAATCTGTAGCCGAACATAATGGGGCCACAACTCCTCTATCGACCAACCCAATTTAATAATTACATTGTATCGACATTTCTATTTGATATGTTCTGCTACGAATTGAATTGTAGTCCTATGTATATGACATATCAATGCCACCATACGTATTAGTTAAGCTAGAGGAATGTCAATAATTTAAACTCAAATAAAGTTTCCTAAAATGATTGTTGTTATTCGTGGCTTAGATCCGCTCAGGGGAAGTCCACCAAGCCCGCAGGCTTGGGCATGCAACTCTCAGGTTGGGGCAACCAAAAAAAAAAACTAGTATCATAAAAGTTTAATGAAGTTTCCATAAATGACGTGAAGTGTTAGCGTGGTTCTGCTATCATTTTTGTGCTTGGGCCCAGGGTGATTGTCGCAGAGAGAGAGAGAGAGAGAGAGAGCAGAAGAAGAAGAAGAAGAAGAAGAAGAAGAAGAAGAAGAAGAAGGAGAAGGAGACCAAACTGTGGGTTGATTGGGTTTCAGATGTGGTGTTCCGTTTGGTTATGGGCCTCGGTCTGGGCGTGTATGCCCAGTCATTCATATTGGCTTGGCCTAAAGTAAATAAATGAGAGACTCTAGTTGAGTAACAATTGTCTAACTGGTCCAAAAATTCATCCATTGTAAGAAAATATTGGGGGCCACTAGAGATTTATTAAATTGCTAACTTCAAGTTCTTAAAATTATTGAAGATGTACATAAAATGAATCAAGCACGCCAAAGTGTCGCACGACACCTTGAATTCACTTAAACACGGGGGGATATGTGAAACCATGAGATTGATAAGTTAATTGTGTTTGGTTTAGAAAGTGGGCTTATTGACTGAGGGACAGAGTGTGGCTCCCATCCTCATAGTTTGCTATCACCTACATCACTGTTCCAACTCCTAGGAAATTCGAGGAGTAATATTTTAGGCTCCGTTTTTGTCTGGCGTTGGAGTTTCT
The DNA here is from genome assembly GCA_020921065.1 of Vaccinium darrowii. NCBI lineage: Eukaryota > Viridiplantae > Streptophyta > Magnoliopsida > Ericales > Ericaceae > Vaccinium > Vaccinium darrowii. Next base: position 47,825,668 of record CM037161.1, read on the forward strand.
TCTCCTTTATAGGCTTTTGTGTTTTGTAGCCCAGAGAGAGAGAGAGAGAGATCGGTGAGGTTGAAAAGTAAATCGCAAATAGATGAGAGAGTGTTGTGAGATTTTCACATGTAAGCTCGTCTATTTATAGTGCGTATCCAATTAACCTCCGTGGAGTACCCTGAGTATGGAGAACCATTTATATATCTTGTGGTCATCTGTGTTTCGTTTGGTTTAGTTTGGGGCATAACAATTGGTATCAGAGTCCGAGTGGTCAAAACACTAATCAATGCCTGTTTTTCTATTGACTGATCACATGTTTACATTGTTTGTTTCTGTCGATTTTCAAAATTGCTCGAAAAAGTGATCAAACGAGTCCATCATGTTTGTCTCGATGAGGTCTTGGAGTGAGAATAGAAAGAGCGGGTGGGGGTAGTTTCGGGAGAAAAAGAAGAGTATAAGAACAGAGAGAAGGAGATGTTCTGGATAGGTGCTGATAGGTTTATTGTTACCAATGGGTGGATTGGGTTTCAGATGTGGGGGTGGGTGTTTTTGCTTGTAGGCCTTGGTCTGGGTATTTATGTGCTAAACACGGCCCAGTCATTCAGTTGGGTACCGGTAGTGCCCATTGCCCCATTTTCTTTCCAACATTTGGGTCTGCTGCCCCAAGGTACCACATAATTGTTATCTCCCTGATCCGACCTGTTATTAGAAATGTAAAACTTGTTATTAAAAATTCTCCTATGTAATTTTAACTAGCATGAACCCGTGCGATTCACGGCTATGTGCACCTATGTATATTATCCGAGAACTATAAATTCGTAAAATATGAAATTGAAGAAAAACATAAATTCTACTTAAATTAAACATAACAGAACTTGGAAGTTGAAAGTTGCATTAAACCAAATCGAAAAAGGCCTAAGGAGTACCCAAATTAATAGTCTTTCTCTCCTGTTTATATTTTGCACCTATCGAAGAACACAACACGACACTTATATGCTATTTCACTCGTGTACCCGGGTTCGATCGGTCTAGGGGAGCCCACTTCGATGCCAAAATCACAGACTTAAACTGTCAATCATGATTCTTTCTAAACGAATATTAATTAAGGCCAAACCTTAAATCTCTTGAACTTGAACATCTTTTACTTTCTTTGATGGAGTTGAGACTTGAGAGTTATTTCTTTAATAGGGTAATGGTGTTTTTCCTCTCGCCAATATTAGGAGAGGAATAGGAGGAGTCAATGTGATACATTATCGGTTTTAACTGGTATTTTTTGGTAAATTTTTTCAGTTGTAGCCGAGAGGAGTGAATTTCACTGTGGATGGCCTTTTGAAGTATAGATATTAGCAGTGATCCCAGGCTATGCATCAAAACTAAAATCAAATGGAAAAAACGGTTTTAGTACACATTGTGTTAATATTTAGCACGATGGTTAAATTAGACTGGATTACGTGTCATGGAAGAACCATAAAAGTTTGTCCTAATATAAAATTCCTTCTTATGGTGTTATACGGGGCAACATTGAATCCGTGGTAGATCTTTTGTTGCTTACAGTAACATCGACCACTTTTGCTCTGCTATTTAACTTTGGGACATTTACCATCAGATCACCCTTGGATCCCATAATTACCACCAGGTCAAACCCAACTCTGAAAAATTCACATCAACTCCCCAACCCGTATAAAAATGCCTAAATCATAGGGTACCCTATGAAAGTGCCTAAAATCCTAGGGTACCCTATGAAAGTGCATAAACCACTAAACCCTATAATAGGAAAGTGCACCCTTGGATCCCATAATTACCACCAGGTCAAACCCAACTCTGAAAAATTCACATCAACTCCCCAACCCGTATGAAAATGCCTAAATCATAGGGTACCCTATGAAAGTGCCTAAAATCCTAAGGTACCCTATGAAAGTGCATAAACCACTAAATCCTATAATAGGAAAGTGCACCCTAAATCTAAACTCTAGGGTACCCTACGACTAGGGTACCTTTATGACTAGGGTACCCTATGAAAGTGCCTAAAATTCTAGGGTACCCTACGACTATAGAGTACCCTATGAAAGTGCCTAAAATCCTAGGGTACCCTACGACTAGGGTACCTTACGACTAGGGTACCCTACGACTAGGGTACCCTATGAAAGTGCCTAAAATCGTAGGGTATCCTACGACTAGGGTACTCCATGAAAGTGCCTAAAATCCTATGGTACTCTATGAAAGTGCCTAAACTACTAAAACCCTATAATAGGAAAGTGCACCATAAACCTAAACTCTAGGGTACCCTACGACTAGGGTACCCTATTAAAGTGCCTAAAATCCTAGGGTACTCTATGAAAGTGCCTAAAGCACTAAAACCCTATAATAGGAAAGTGCACCCTAAACCTAAACTCCAAAAAAGAGTGACTTGCCTTAGTGGTAATTAAAAAAAATGACTTACCTTATTGGTAATTAGACATCTCTTTTCTAGACCTAGAGGTAATAATCCCTTTAACTTTAATTGCAAGAAATTCCTCCTTATGGTGTTTTGGCCCATCATTTCAATGCTGTTGTTTACCTCCCAGACTCCCACCATAGGATTGGCAAAATTGTTGATTGGGGTGAGGCAATGTGCTTCATGAGAATTTGAAGGCTTATTTACTTTTTTGGTCTCCAATATATTAGGAGTGGCTAATTTGGTCCCCAATGTATAAAATTGTCCAATTTAATCCCCAACATTTAAAATGTGTGTCGATTGGTTCCCACCTCTAACGCCGTCCCTCTTGTTTGTTAAAACGGAGGGTATCAATGATATTGCACCCCCAAACACTACAACTAAATAAACTAAAACATCAAAAAAAAAAAAAAAAATCCTTGAGCAACCTAGCCGTCTTGTCCAATGTAATCCTAGCTACCGTCGAACCTCATCCATCTCCTCCCACCTCCCTTACTTCTCTTCTCCTCCCTCACCTCCACTTCCTCCTCCCCCTCTTTATCTCTTCTCCCATCCCTGATTCCCGAAACCTCGACCAATTTGTCTCCTCATTTGCTCTAGGAACTCTCTATTTTTTAAAAAAAAATTTGAATGCCACCGTGCTGGTGACACAGACTCTACTCCGAAGCTCACGACGCTGTGGACAAATCTACAACTGTTTCCATTCTTGCAGTAACTTCTAACAAGTACAAACAAGGTTTCCGCCCATACCCAAAACCTGGGTCCACGTCAGGACCCAAAAGTGGTTGGGTATGCTGAGATGAGAAAGGAGATTAGGCCGTAGAGTAGAGTTTTCATGTGAAAGTGGTCAGAACGGAGACGGAGAAGACGACGGCAACAGTGGCATTGATGGAGAGTTTGAGGCCAAACTCAGATCTTTTCTTGCTTTGAAGACCACTGAGTGGACTAGTGATTCAGGACCAAAGGCTAAACAAATCATCTCTTTCTCCACTTGGTCTTGAATTAGGAGACCCATGATTTTTGAGGCATTTTCTAGGTCTAGGTTTCAATGTCAGACAATTTGTTTTTTAACACAATTATTTGTTTTTGTATTTTGTTTTTTTTGTAGTATTTTTTTTAGTTGTAGTGTTTGGGGGGTAAAATACCATTGATGCCCTCTGTTTTAATGGACAAGAGGGACAGCGTTAGAGGTGGGAACCAAATCGACACACATTTCAAACGTGGGGGATTAAATTGAACAACTTTATACATTGGGAACTAAATTGGCCACTCGCTAATACATTGAGGGACCAAAACGGTAAATAAGCCGAATTTGAAAGTTCTTTGCCGGGGGAGAGAAAGAGAGAAATAATCATGTTCTCTCTCTAATCGAGAGCTTCTCTGTAAAACCAAAAAGATCTAAATTAGACTCTTCTTTTTCCTTCCCTTCCCTTCCTTTGTAGAGTTTCACCGTCCCATGGCAGGCGGAATATTGGGAGGCCACCTCTGTTATTGACCTTCTTTTCTCTATTCTCTCTTTCCTCCTCTTCTCTCCAACTGTTTTTTCACCGTTTCCTCTTACATCCTTTTTTTAGCTCCGTGCAAACAGATCTGGTGCCTCCTTGCTCTCCGGCATCGTGTTTCTAATCCTGCGACTCATTGGATGTTGGAACTTATGGCTCATATGGTGTGTATGAGAGGCACTGAGAAGTTCCCGGAATCGATAAGCAAGTTGGGAGGCATGTTGGAGGAGTCGGTATCGATACATGAGTTTCACTGTATCGATACCGGGGCAACAATGAGCGAACAGAATGTCTGGGTATCGATACAGGCTTTTCCCTGTATCGATACCGAGAGGCTTAAAACGTCAGCGGACGGTGTTGTAAGGGCATTATAGGTATTCAGGCTATAATGTTGAGTTAGGGTTGGAATAGGAGTAGCAGCCACATATAAATACTTCCTATTGTAAAACCCTACAAACCAGATCATCAATAAACGGCTATTCTGTGTGCTCCCGTGGACGTACCCGGTTTTGGGGAACCACGTATATCTCTGTGTCAATTCTTTTACTGTTTAATACTCGAATATCGTGTGCGTGTGTGATTCGATCCTAACAAAGTGGTATCAGAGCTCGGGTTTGATTGAACACGCGAAGAACGATGGCTTCGAGTTCGTCTGTTACAAAGTTCGATGTGATGAAGTTCGACGGGACTGGGAATTTCGGACTATGGCAACAGAGGGTAAAAGATCTGTTGGTGCAGCAGGGATTGGTGAAGGCATTAAAGCAGAAACCAGAGGCCATGTCGAATGACGACTGGGAAGAACTCCAGATGAAGGCGGTGAGTACGATTCGTCTGTGTCTTGCAGACGATGTTATGTATCACGTGATTGGTGATGAATCGCCGGCTGGGGTTTGGACGAAACTGGAAAGCAGGTATATGTCAAAGTCGTTGACGAATAAACTGTTTTTGAAGCAAAAACTATTTGGGTTAAAGATGATCGAGGGTTCCGACCTTATTCAACATATTAATATGTTCAATCAGATTATTAGCGATCTGCTAAGGATTGAAGTGAAGTTCGACGAGGAAGACCAGGCGCTGATGTTGTTATGTTCTTTACCGGGTTCTATGGAGACTCTCGTTACAACCCTACTCTGGGGGAAAGAAACCCTAGAATTGGAGGAAGTCACGGCAGCCCTGCTTGCGTACAATCAACGCAGGCAACAGACCGAGGGTATTTCGGGTGAGGGGCTGGTGGCAAAAGGGAGAGAGGAACGTGGCAGAAAATCGGAAAGGGGAAGAACAGGAGCGCGTGGGAAGTCTAAGTCAAGGGGCAGGACTCCTGAGCCAAAGGAGTTAAAGTGTTACAAGTGTCACGAAACAGGACACTTCAAGAAAGACTGTCCATACAGGAAGAAGAATGGGGGAAAGGGAACCTGGAAGGAAGCTGGACCATCGAAATCTGCGAACGTTGTGGAGGAGTCATCGGATGATTGTGATGGTGATATGTTGTCGGTGTCAACGAATGCAGAGCACGGAGCAGACTCATGGATTCTGGATTCAGCATGTTCTTTTCACATGTCGCCTAACAGGGAGTGGTTCGATACATACAGGTCAGTGAATTGTGGTACTGTTCTAATGGGTAATGATGCAACATGTAATGTCATTGGAATAGGCACAATGAAAATTAGGATGTCTGATGGTGTTGTGAGAACTCTTGGTGATGTTAGGCATGTTCCAGGCTTAAGGAAGAATCTAATTTCGTTGGGAACCTTAGACTCTAATGGCTGTGAGTATAAAGCAGGTGGTGGAGTCATGAGGGTAACGAAGGGTGCTCTGGTGATTATGAAAGCTTCAAAGGTTGGTGGGAATATCTATCGTTTGATAGGGAGTACAGTTGTAGGTGGAGCTGCTGCCACTACAGCTAAGGATACTGATGATACCTTGTTGTGGCATATGCGGTTGGGGCATATGGGGGAACGTGGGATGCTAGAATTACATAAAAGGAAGCTGTTGAAAGGGGTGAAATCGTGCAAACTTGATTTCTGCAAGTTCTGTGTTCTGGGAAAACAGTGTAAGGTGCAATTTAGACATGCAGTGAATAAAACTAAGGGAATACTTGACTACGTGCATTCGGATGTTTGGGGGCCAGTGAGGGTAGCTTCGAGAGAGGGATCTCTGTATTTCGTGACCTTTATCCATGATTTTTCGAGAAAAGTTTGGGTGTACTTCATGCGGCACAAGTCTGAGGTTTTTGACAAATTCAGAGTGTGGAAAGCTGAAGTGGAAAATCAAACAGGGAGACGAATTAAATGCCTCAGAACAGACAATGGGAAAGAGTACAGGTATGGGCCTTTTTCTGAAGTTTTGTGAGGAGCATGGGATTCAGAGGCACTGGACTGTTAGGAAGACACCACAGCAGAATGGGGTGGCAGAGAGAATGAACAGAACTATAGCAGAGAGGGCACGGTGTATCAGGTTGAATGCAGGGCTTCCAAGAAATTTCTAGGCAGACGCGGTGAGTATGGCAGTTTTTATTATAAACAGGTCGCCGAGTACTGCTCTGGGTAGTAAGGTAGCACAGGAGGTGTGGATAGAGAAAGAGGTAGATTACTCAGGTATGAAGATCTTTGGTTGTCCAGCCTTTGTTCATGTTCCAAGTGATGAGAGGTCCAAGCTCGATGCAAAGTCCAAACAGTGCATCTTTCTTGGGTATGAGAAAGGTGTGAAGGGGTATAAGCTGTGGGATCCGGAATCAAAGAAAACGGTGATCAGTAGGGATGTGGTATTTGATGAAGCTTCTATGGTCAAGGCACATCAAGGGGTTCTGAAAACTGAGGCTGGAGAGGCCACCAACAAACAGCAGCAGGATGTACAGATTGAGCTGGAAAGTTGTGACACTGGGAATCCACCGCCAGTGGGACAGGTTGATCAGCAGCAGAAGGAAAGCATAGCCACAGGGAGACCCAAACGCACTATTAAACCACCGGAGAGGTATGGGTTTGAGGATATGGTTTCATATGCAGTGTCGACCACTAGTGGGGATCCGTCTACTTTTCAGGATGCTATCATTAGTCCTGAAAGGGACAGATGGATGGAAGCCATGGTGGAGGAGATGGAATCATTGAAAAAGAATAAGACTTGGGAGTTGACAGAATTACCTGAGGGAAAGAAAACAGTGGGTTGCAAATGGGTATACAGGAAGAAAGAGGCTGTGTCAGAAAAGGAAAGGGAGAGGTTCAAGGCTCGATTAGTTGCAAAGGGGTACTCACAGAGGAAGGGGATTGATTATGATGAGGTATTTTCTCCAGTGGTAAGGCATACTTCAATCAGGATTATCTTGGCATTGGTGGCTAGCTATGATCTGGAGTTAGAGCAGCTGGATGTGAAAACAGCTTTTCTCCATGGTGATTTGGAGGAAGTTATATTCATGGAGCAGCCTGAGGGGTTCAAGCAGCCAGAGACTGAGCACCTAGTCTGTAGGTTGAAGAAGTCGCTATATGGGCTGAAGCAGTCTCCGAGACAATGGTATAAGAGGTTTGATTCGTTCATGATCCGGATTGGGTTCACACGCTGTGAGTATGATTGTTGTGTTTATGTTAAGAGTCTTGATGATGGTTCCTATATTTTTCTGTTACTTTATGTGGATGATATGCTTATTGCTGCGAGAAGTATGGTTGAAGTCAATAGGTTGAAGACCTTATTGGGAAATGAGTTTGACATGAAGGATTTGGGTGCTGCTAGGAAAATACTTGGGATGGAGATTCGCAGGGATAGGTCAGCTGGTAAGCTGTGGTTGTCCCAGAAGGATTACGTGGGGAAAGTGTTGGAGAGGTTTGGTATGGCTAATGCTAAACAGGTCAGCACTCCATTGGCGGGTCATTTCAGGTTGTCTACAGCACAATGTCCGGAATCAGCTGAAGAGATTCAGGATATGTCAAACGTGCCTTATGCGAGTGCAGTTGGTTGCTTGATGTATGCGATGGTATGTACAAGACCCGATTTGGCACATGCAGTCAGCACAGTGAGCAAGTACATGGCAAATCCAGGCAGAGAGCACTGGAAAGCGGTCAAGTGGATATTCAGATACTTGAGAGGTACTGCGGACCATGGGATTATGTTTGCTAAGCAACGGGATCAGATTTCAGTTGTGGGGTATGTAGATGCGGATTATGCTGGAGGGTTGGATGACAGGAGGTCTACGACAGGGTATGTGTTTACTTTGGCGGGTGGACCAATTTGTTGGAGATCCATGGTACAACCTCTAGTGGCTCTATCTACTACTGAATCTGAGTACATGGCAGTGACTGAGGCTGGGAAAGAAGCGTTGTGGTTAAAGGGTTTTGTGAGAGAGTTGGGCATAGATCAAGGTGGAGTGCAGCTGTATTGTGATAGTCAGAGTGCCATTTACTTGGCTAAGCATCAAGTGTATCATGCACGGACCAAGCATATTGACGTGAGATTTCACAAGGTGAGAGAGTTAATTGCTATGGGTGATGTGGTGTTGGAAAAGGTGCACACTTCTGAGAATGCAGCTGACATGTTGACAAAGGCTGTGACCGCGGACAAGTTCAAGCATTGCTTGGACTTGGTTAATGTCTCCAGATGCTAGAAAGGAGGCGTCCTCCTAAAACTTGTTGGATCGGTGTGGTTATCTTCTGAATGGGCGAGAATATTCGCCAAGGTGGAGATTGTTGGAACTTATGGCTCATATGGTGTGTATGAGAGGCACTGAGAAGTTCCCGGAATCGATAAGCAAGTTGGGAGGCATGTTGGAGGAGTCGGTATCGATACATGAGTTTCACTGTATCGATACCGGGGCAACAATGAGCGAACAGAATGTCTGGGTATCGATACAGGCTTTTCCCTGTATCGATACCGAGAGGCTTAAAACGTCAGCGGACGGTGTTGTAAGGGCATTATAGGTATTCAGGCTATAATGTTGAGTTAGGGTTGGAATAGGAGTAGCAGCCACATATAAATACTTCCTATTGTAAAACCCTACAAACCAGATCATCAATAAACGGCTATTCTGTGTGCTCCCGTGGACGTACTCGGTTTTGGGGAACCACGTATATCTCTGTGTCAATTCTTTTACTGTTTAATACTCGAATATCGTGTGCGTGTGTGATTCGATCCTAACATTGGAGATCCCCAATGTCAAAGCTCTCAAGCAACTTCAACGGTGCTGCTTCCGATGACGAGGGTTCGCCTTTTGTGCTTTGGCGTGGTTCCGAGTGGTGGCAAGTTGTTGGCCTTAGGTTTTACTCTTATTCTTTTTCTATGTTTTCTAGGGGTGAAACCGATCCGGTTTCGCCATATATACAAGTGAACGGGAAAACTCAGTTCGGGGAAACCATAGAACCGAAACTGGTTTTTTAGAGGTTGGTTCAGTTCCGTTCGGTTTGTCCCACTTCGTTCTAGTTTAGAGGTCGGTTTAGTTCATCGGAGAGACGGTGAGAGAGTGAGAGAGAGAGAGAGAGATCAGAAGATTCAAAAACATACATATATACACCAGATGTACAGATTTACAGGGATATATACGTACATATATATAAACACATATCAAGAGAGAGAGAGAGAGAGAGAGAGAGAGAGAGAGAGAAAAACGAACAGATCTTGCTGAGAGGACGACAATGACGATGATGGACAGGCCACCTGGAACCGAAAACGTGAAATGTTAAGGTTGAGTTGGGGGAAAGGATTTGGGAAGTCCTGGGTTAAGTACATATAGATAGTACTGCATTGCAGGTAAATACTCGTAATAAATATATTTCTTTCCCACTTAAAACGTAAAGCAGTTAAGACCTTGGCTCCCTCGCGTGATGTTGGGAGTTTGATCCCTGCCCCTTATTTTTCAAGTTATATATGTATACTGGTTCGATTCACTTAAAATATAAAAAAAAACCCCGAACCGATTTTTAAAATTTCAAATTCACCCGAACCGCAAACCGAACCAACCAATGAAAAAATTGGAAAAAAAAAATGCCGGTTCAATTCGGTTCTTCGGTTTGGGTCAGTTTTCGATTTTTTATTTTCACCCCTTGTTTTTTCACCATGGTAGTTATTCACAGTAATATCAGCAATGTTGGGTATATGTGCATTATGTGTACATGGAATTCAGGACAGAAGCTAGAATTAGGAAAGAAGGAAGTACCCTACCTGACATTTTGAGAGTGCAATGTCACTGGGCGTGTCCAGCACATCAAACAATTAAAAGTCCTTTCTATTCCTCCCTCTGCTCCAATTTGTCCATACCTATACCTGTTTAGATTTTTTCGTGTCTCAAATGGTTTATTCATTTGACTTTCAAGAATGAATGAAATTCCTTTTTACCCTTGTTTTTCTAGGGTAAACTAACTTTTCAAAAAAGTTTGAGGGACTGATGTTGAAAAGTTTAACATTTTTAAGTGTAATCATTGTGCCCCTTTTATTCTTGTTTTTCTACAATAAAATAACTTGTCACGCTTGTGTTTATTTTCTATAGGTTTTGTATTTATCCATGATCCTGTAGTACAGCTTATGGCTTCCTGTTGGTATTAAAAGTAGTAATATATATCCATTGTCCTGTAATCCCATTGGGTTAACATGCCTCAATAGTTGTCACTTCCGACATTATAATATCAATTTTTGTTGCAGGATGCATTTCCAGTGTTGGAGATCAATACAATAGAGGTAGCCATAAAGGTTAGGATTTCTAACTTGGCCTTGTGTGACTAACAATAAACACTTGTCTTTGAATTTATGAGAAACTATTCAACTATAATCCATTTTTTAAAAACGCTACACCGCACCTCCTTAAAAAGGGAGGTGATGTACGTCCCATTAATATTTGTTCCACATATGATTACATCAGTTTTTGTTGCAGGCTCTGCCATGGTACAGGGCGCCCGATACATCTAGTATCGATCCGGATTTAATATTTTTAGTCAACGGGACTTCTAGAAAAGAGGTAGCCACAAAGGTAGGATTTCTAGCTTGGTCTTATGTGACTGACAATAAACACACGTCTTTGAATTTATGAGAAACTATTCAACTATGCTCCATATATGGTTTTTTTTTTTTTTGAAAAACGCTACACTACGCCCCCTTGAAAAAAGGTGTATGGTACGCCCCATTACGTAAATTTTTTGTACAAGATATGTATAATGTTTACGCAATTGTTACGCATGGTTATGATCAAGTTACCGATTTTTGTAAATTCACTATTCACACACTATTCATGGTAACCTTATTACACTTGGTTTTGATACTTGTTACGACCCGTCACTAAAAAAAAAAAAAAAGAGTTTTAATGGCAACAACGTGTAACTAAACCATTTCCGTATTACCAAAAAAAAAAAACAACGTGTAACTAAAAGTGTATTGCTATAGAATTAGTGACAACTTATTACAAAAAGTTGTCACGAAATATTTTAGCAACACATTTTTAGTGACAACCTAGTGACAATAAGACAGCAGAGAAAGCCAATTTAAGCAAGGAATTCATAGCAGAATTTAGAGCTGCAGTTTTGTATAAACCATGCCAACTCCTGAATAAAACTCAAGTTACCTCTTCTTACTCCACATCTGTCCAAAATACGCCTGCCATATCCACCCAGAGAAAGGACAAGCAAAAAATAACAGACAATGGCTTTCTTCTCCCCCATCACAAAGCACACCAGAGGAATTAGTAATAGCCCTCCATCGTGCGAGTCTAGCTTTAATTTGGTTCTCAAGTGAAACCTTAAGGAACACAATGCCAACTAACAAGATTCCTCACTGTTCTTAGAGCCTCCCAAGCTGATTTGGTCACTGGTCGTAAAAACTACTCCCCATAACTAGTTAAGGACCAATAAACCATTTACTCCATTTTCTCTGAACATCAAGCCAAAACTTCACATGGTCCACATATAATGTTTTGTATGACAATCCTTAAGTATTACGTTGTGTGTTTAGGTACATTCCTACTTGATATCTTTGTAATGTTCTCAATAATCTTTGAAAAGATGTCAAGGCAATATGTCTGCAATTTGTCTTTGAATATTTATCAGAAATTCAACATGCATGATGCTTCATATCTAGGTTTCTTCTTTTTGTTTTGTTTGCTTTTTTTTCTTCTTTCTTTTACTTTGGAATAGGAATCTGGTACTAGTAGCAAAGTTGAAGACAACAATGACCATAATAAAGAAGAAGAAGAAGACGGCGAGGAGGACGTCAAGAACGCTGACAACAACGAAGGAGGGAGAGGAGGAGGAAGAGAAGAAAAGGACGACGAAGGAGGAGGAGGAGACTGAAGATCATATTTCCAACCTTGATTGATCTGGCGTCCCTAACTGATAATAATGGTACGGCTACGAATGACCGTCTTAAGTTACTTTTTGTGTTGCTATCAGTTGTCTTTTCTTTTTTTCTGCATTATTGACCGTCTAAGCCATAGCATAATCGTCACTTGCTTTCATTAAAGAATTTTCATAATATTGGTCTTATTTATTTGAGATCAGTGAAGTAGGATACACCTTAAGAAGTTTAGAGACAACAAGAATTCAAATCGTCCAACTTTTTTGTTAGCCTAACCATATGAATTAACTTCGTTTCCTCTCTCCTTATTCATTTTAATTGCAGAGTTAATTGAAGTAAATCACACTATAAACATTCTTGTGCGAAATTATGTGAATATGGTCGAATAAGTACAATCCGGTATTTATTTTTTATTGGTGCTCCTCGTGTAAACCCGATGCCTCAACTTTCTGTCACTCATTAATCTTCAATTGTGATATTTTATTCTTGAGTCTTGCAAATTCAAGATGTCAAGGTGTTCAATCTGCCAGATAAAGATGACCACTTATTTAGTTGGTCTGAAATAGAATACAAAATTCAAAGCAGTATACGTTTCTCCTTCCCTTGGAATTAAATTCTAGTGTCAATAGTATAGTTCTTCCTTCTTACAAAGGGTGTCTTTTTTTTTTTTGGTTCTATCAAGTCCCAATGTGAACTTTATGACTTAAAATTTCAATAATGATTACAATCAAAATATTTTGTGCAACTATGAACCTCCATGCATCTTGCACAACTAATATAACATGAAACCTAATGTTGTGTTTTACTTTTTTTCCCTTCTTCATCAGTACTTTGCTCTGGAAGTTATGTTCAAGTAGCAGGGTAGAAGATTGTGTTGGAGTTCCTCATAATGGCAAAACTTCTTGTTCCTTGTAATAAAATTCAAGACTCACTTGACGGTGGGGCTTTTCCCTTTGACAGGTATGAAGGAGAATGTTTTTTAATTTCCAAGTTTGTTGGTGTTTTCAGCTACAATCAACAGTTTCCCTTTAATAATTTCCTACGCGAGCTTGGCATCACATTGGAAACTTATTTGTCCTTTGTATTCACATGTTTATGTTGCATGAGGTGGTTTTTCGTGAACAATATTGTTGGAATTATTGGTTGTGGCTCCCATCCATGTGAGGGAGGGGGAGACACATGTATACACACATGAGGCCATGTGAGGCCATGTGTGATGACAAGGTGAATGACCTTGCCATGTGCCACCAAAGGTGGATGATTCCTTGAGCATGTGATGCTCTTTGTTGGGCTATAAGTATAGCCTTTGCCCTTGTATTTGGTATCACCATAGGAGTGGTCTTGTGAGCTCCGGAGAGGGAGCCTTGTTTGGGTTCTCCCGGAGAGGGAGACTTGTATCTCCATGAGAGAGATTTGTGAGGCATGTTTTGTAGAGCAATCTGTGTAGAGAAAAACAGAGAGTGTAGTGTGTAGGACACTTGTAAACCTCGGGTTTTTCCGGTTAATGTATTGTTGCTCCGGTTACCTCCGTGGACGTACCCGATTTTGGGGAACCACGTAAAATATCTGTGTTTGGTGTGCGTGTGTTCTTTGCTTGGTGTTTGGTCGGATCCGTTGGGGCACGACAAGTGGTATCAGAGCTCCGGGGGCCAAAAACAGAGCACAGCACTTGATCGGACATTCTGTTCGTGATCACGTTTTTCGAAACAGCTCGTAAAAGTGATCCAATTGATTCATCTTGTTCGCCTTGAAGAGACGATTGCAACGGTGGCGGTCCGGTCACCAGACGATGAACAGGGACGCCGCACGCGCGGCTTGAAGGTGGCGCGTGGAGGCGCGTCCGCCTTATACGCGGCGTGTGCCACACGCGCGTGTACAGAGGTTGAAGACAGCCACGTGGGCGCCGCGTCAGCGCCAGGTGGAGCCACGTCAGCGCCACATGGGCGCCAGGTCAGCGCCACGTGGGTGCCAGGTCATCGCCACGTCAGCACCAGGTGGGTGCCACGTGGGTGACACGTCATCGCCACGTCAGCAGGAGGCTGACGTGGCAGTCCAGTGGCAGTCCAGTCAGCAGACCGACGCGGTTCAGCCAGACCGGCGGTGTTGCTTCGGTCCGGTTTTGTCAGACCGGCGGTTCGGTGTTTGTCCGGTTCAGTAGACCGGCGGTTCAACCTGTTTTTGGCCGGTTCAGTTCCGGTTTTGGGGTTTGTTGAACCATGGTGGCTTTGGGTGACCGGTTCATCTCGGTTTTGTTTGGTTCGGTTCCGGTTCGGACCGGTTCCCGACATGTTTCGACGTTCTGGATCCAATCGTGCGCTCTGTTTTCTGAGATTCGATCCCGAAGTTGCTGTCCATCTCGTTTTGTGTGCCAAAATCGCGTTTTCAGGCGGTTTTTGGGCAATTGTTGGCCGATTTCAACAAGTGGTGACTTGTTTCTGACTAAATCAGCCGTTCCGGACGCAACCGTAATGTTTGTTTTGCGAGATCCCGACCCGTTTGTTGTCCAGTGTTCTTTTGGAGCCTTGAAACGGCCGTTTATGGCGTTTTCGGGCTTGGGGGACTTGTTCGGGATGCTCTTGTGATCGACTCTCTTGTTTGTAAGGATGGTGTATCCTTTTGTTAGCGGTGTTTTGGAAGTTGGAACCTGTTTGTTGCCTTTGTGAAGCTCGTTGGAGGATTTGTTTGTTTTTTGGGAAGTCTTGGTGTGAGCAAGACATGTCTTGGTGTGAGCAAGGCATTTGGTTTGACCTCCTGGAGTGGTTGGCACGGTTTTGTTTGTTGTCGCTTGTTTGTGACCGTGGTTGCTAAGCCATGGCTTGTTTGTTCGATAGCTTGGTAAAAACCGTTTGTTCGCGGTTTTTTCTGATGACGGAGATCTTGTTTGTTGGTGTTCATCATTTGTCCGCCATTCGGTAGAGTGGTATTGTTGGATTTACCTATCAATTCCTTGGCGTTTTTTGGCCGAAACGCAAGTTGTTCTTGGTGGATGCTAGCCACATCTACGGGACTTTGGCGATAGGTGGAGTCCGTTCGTTTTCATGGTGAAGCCGTTTTTTGTTCGGTATGGACCGGACTTGGTGTGTGATCTCGTCATGGCCATTCGTGGCATTTGTTCTGTTTGCTATTGGAACCTGTGTTTGGTAATCTTGCAGCGGTTTGGATTTGTTTCTGGAAGTTGTTTGGAACTTCAGAAATCTGGCTCTTTTGTCCGTCTGCATCGGCGACATGTATTTTGGGATTTGTTCTGTACAAGAACACAGTTCCGCATTGGCTCGGATCTACTCCTTGGTAATTTGTTTTGCACAGAAATTTGGTGGAGATAGATCTTCTGGAGGCTCAGCCGAGTCTCACTTGTATTTGGTATCTGTTTGGTTAGCCTTGGAGATGGTGAAGCATCTCAAGGATTTGGTTGGTATTATCGGAACCGGCATAAATCTTGGATTTGTTTGTATCTGTTCTGGAGTTTGCTCGATACTCCGGAAATCTGTCTCGTCTGAAGTGTGTTCCGGTCTTCAGAAGGAGCTTGTTCCGCATTTGACTTTGCGAGAGTTGATAGCTCTCTTGCCCGTGATTTGGTTCTCTTGTTTCTGGATCAAGTTTGTGTTTCGAGAACATTGGTATTTGTTTGTCCGTGGTTGTACGGACTTGTGACGACAGTCGTTCGAAGATTGGTTCATGGATTGTCGCCAAGGTGGAGATTGTTGGAATTATTGGTTGTGGCTCCCATCCATGTGAGGGAGGGGGAGACACATGTATACACACATGAGGCCATGTGAGGCCATGTGTGATGACAAGGTGAATGACCTTGCCATGTGCCACCAAAGGTGGATGATTCCTTGAGCATGTGATGCTCTTTGTTGGGCTATAAGTATAGCCTTTGCCCTTGTATTTGGTATCACCATAGGAGTGGTCTTGTGAGCTCCGGAGAGGGAGCCTTGTTTGGGTTCTCCCGGAGAGGGAGACTTGTATCTCCATGAGAGAGATTTGTGAGGCATGTTTTGTAGAGCAATCTGTGTAGAGAAAAACAGAGAGTGTAGTGTGTAGGACACTTGTAAACCTCGGGTTTTTCCGGTTAATGTATTGTTGCTCCGGTTACCTCCGTGGACGTACCCGATTTTGGGGAACCACGTAAAATATCTGTGTTTGGTGTGCGTGTGTTCTTTGCTTGGTGTTTGGTCGGATCCGTTGGGGCACGACAAATATTTCTTAGAGCTTGGTTAACAACAAATGTGGGATGAGTTCTATGATTGTACAAACAATGTTTATGAACTCGTGAACTTAGTTAAAGTGTAAGAAGTGTGTTTTTATGGTTTTGTTATAGTACGTACTTTGCAATCAAGAAGGCAATGACATGAACGTCATTATTTTATAACTTTGCAATCGAGAAAGCAATGAGATGGATGTCGTTATTTATAGATTCACAAGAACGACAGTGGAAACCAAGCAGGGCCACATACACCCTAACTACGGGGATAGCAGTCTATGTTGTAGCACACGTGCCGTATTCGGCCAATATCAATCCCATCCAACCTTTGATTATTTGATCTCAATCGTTTGATTTCTTCGTAGTGTTGAGTAAGTGATCGGTATCTGTAACCATATCGACATGCATGCATGAACCTTATATTACCCTTAAATATAGTCTCATTTTTCATTTGCCCAAATTGATCTATGGTCGTCACTCTGCTATTCAGCTAAGCCGAGGATGTTCCTTTCCAACTCTATTTTTGTCACTCTGCTATGGTTGTGGCCTCCACTTGATGGAGATGAAGATACTCACCCTGTTTCTCTAATTGTTAAGTCTTCTTTCCAAAGCAGGGTATAAAAGTTTCCTTTTCCCAAATTATCACTTCAGGGTACCTCCAATGGCATAACCAAAAGTGGATAACCAAAATTTGTCACATTAACTTTATGTTATTCATTTAAGGGGTTCTTAAGCTTATTAGCAATGTTGAGGTCCACACTGGCACAATCAAAATAAGTTGGCAAAAAATTCAAAATTAATGGTCAGCTTTTTTTCTTCTCCATCTAATGGTCTACATTGGATAGCATTATAATAAAATAAGAGAATATGGAGAACATTTGTTAAAATTCTTTAAGTGACCAACATTGTGAAATATGTCACACCCCAAAAATGAGAAGTGACCGGCCGTGAACCACAAGGCCTCAACTTGTGAAACACGCAGCCTAAAATAAAATAAGTCATCAAACATCAAATTAATCTTTTTTTTTTATTTTTTTTTATTATCAAACCAGCCAAAGCCAAATAGATCCCAAATCATATCCATGGGGCACAACCATCCCATAAACCATAATGATAAGAATATATCACCAATAGAAAAAAAAAGAGTTCTTGATCTCTATAGAAAAAAGGTTTAGCAAAATGCGGAAGCGATAATAAAATTTCAAAACTAGAATGCAACATCCTATGGAGGTTGACACAATAAATCCCCAAGACGCTGCCAAGAGTCCTCACCTATCGACTTTATTTGCCTGAAAATGATGTTGGAATAAATCTGTCAGCTGACAAGCTCAGTGAATGACAAACATGTATATTAAATAAAGTTCTAAAGCATGGATTAAATTAAAAAACCATATCATCTTAATCTGGCACAAACGACGCAAGATAAAATAAAAATAAATCTTAATGGTGATCACAAAATGATATCCAATAACAATGGGGAACCACAACCAATAGTACCATGGCCAACAGAACAATAATCTCAAAATGGATCCAATATCGAACTTAGAGTCACCAGGCGTTGGCAAACCGTGGTACTCTTCCCTAAGTCGATCCGGCGAAAAGACAGCCGTTGAGCAAAAGGGTCACCGGCCTAACCCGGGTCTCTTCCCTAATGGCCAGGGTCACCTATATAAAGGAATAATTTCCCTGGACTTCCAATAATAAAAGTTCCCAACAATATCCATAAAGTTCTCACCAAAAAGAATACATTTTATCGCGTGCCAATTTAGAGAACCAAACATAAATATTTTCCAATTAACAATTCCAAATTCTTTAACAAATAATTTAAGGGACACAGGAAAGTTTGAAAGTACGTAACATACTTAATCACTCACCTGAATCCAAAAGTAATGCAACTCCAACACGTCAAAAAGAGACTATCCTGTACAAAAATAGAGAGTACGAAATAACTAACTATTCGAATACCAGGACACTGAATATATATATATATACACAAAACCTCACCTCCAAACTCCCGGACCCTGTCAAGTTCCGGACCTCCACCTTCCCAATTTTTTTTTTTGAAAATCCGATTAGGGTTTTTGTGAAAAACAGCTCCGATCAAGCCCTTCCGGGTATTTTTTTTTGCCAAATCTTCGCGTTGGACCTTGAAAACACCTTTTAAACACATCTAACGGTTCGGATCGTCGAAATTTGGTCTGGAAAGTCAAAAATACCCCTAGGTCCGTAACTTAACTAAGTTAAGGGAGTTTGGATAGGAAGGAGACTCTCTATATATATATAAAGCTAGAAATTTCATATAATACCCAACTATGCTTAATCCTAAGTCACCACTCAACAGTAGCCTTATGAATATACAAAACCCAACTTCAATTTTTAACTCCAAGAATTTGTTTCTACGTGCCCCATTATTTACTCCAACTAAGTCCCTTCCAAACCACAATCGACACATGTATCATAGATTATTAATTTCTCATTGCTTAATAACTCCTCAATTCCCATATATGCAAATCAGAAATTCATACCCCATATATTACCGTAGGTGACCGACACCAATTTAACCACTGCCAGTACTCTTTCTGATTCCACCGAACATCAATTCTGACAATACCTGTCGCATATGCACACACGGCACCCTCTCATTCTCTGATCCACCAACTCAATCCATAACTTCAAACCCAAAAAGAAAATGTGTAAACCCAAAGATCTGTATCTATCTATCAAACTGTATTTCCCGAAAATAAAAGAAGCAATAAAATAACTAGAATATACTCACCACAAGGAAGATGAGAACAAGAGTGTGAGAACCACCTCAAAAGAACCCCTTTTACGGCAGCAGCTGCTGTTCGATCTCTTTTTTTTGTTGTTGCCTTTTTCTCCAAAACCCTACAGAACTTGTGAATATATGCCCATGGTCTAACTCTATAAAACCCCCACTAACCACGTCATCCTATATATTAGCTAAGTAATTAATTACAAGACCCACACAAAATGCAACTCTAATTACTATATAATCTAATCCTCCCTTAGAATTTAAATACCACCAAACACATGCAATTTACTAAAATTACAAACATAGCCTCACAATTAATGTAACATCAATAATACCTATAGCGCGTGTAAAATAATTAATTAGGACCCGACCATAACGCCCAATTGTAAATAATGCTTATTAATGATAAAAATAAAATAAAATAAAATAAAAGTCTAGGGCGTAACAAAATATACAGTCACATGCCAAAGTGGAGTGGGTTTCACCTACTAATAACAAAAAGCATATGGAGTAACTTTTGGAAATAAGACCCAATATTTTTTTGTTATTAAGATAAATGTTTGCTAAATCTAGTTATTGAAAGGCTCAAATTTTATTATTGGTTAAGAGGTTGTTAAGTTTAGTTAGTCCATTGTAAGCCATTTTGTAGGCCAAAATTGATAACTTTGTAAACTTTTATGCTATTTGGATAACATTAGAAGAGATACATAATTCAGAAACATACTTCAAACAATTTTCAAATTATTAAATTTCATGAGAACGAAAATCATGGCTCCGCTCCACCACTGGATGAATGGAGTTTAAATTCACTTGCATGAAATTAAAAAGGTTATGTGTTGAGTTCGCGAATCGCAATGCAACCCAATGGATAAAAAAAATAGTGGATGGATAAGGGGAAAAATGAAAATATTTTCCTTTTCAATCTAAAATACCTTAACTTTTAGTGATGACGAAAAAAGAAACAAGATGTAGTAAAATAGAAGAAAAGAATAAAATGCTACGAGGTTATCGTACAGGTGCTCCATTCACATGTGTGTAGAGATTTTGACCTGTGAGGCTGTAACACATCAAGAATCTCAAACTTTAAGAGGCTCACGCATGGACATTGTAATTTTAACCTCTTATGTAGGGAGTACAAATTAGTAATTAACTGACTAAAATTAAAATCATGCAATAATAATTACAGAATTAGAATTTTTACGAAACTGACTGGGTGTTGGGAGGGTAAACAAGTAATTAAGGAGGGAATTAAATATGAATAGGAGTTGGGGTGGTAATAAATAATAGGGTTGGAGGGTTAGAAGGGGAGGAGACATAAATATGGAGGGTAAACTTTCGGGTGCCGAATCAAGAATGATGTGTAGGCCTGAGATTCGTTATTCGAGCCCAAACTCATCCGGCCTACGTCGAACTTTAAGTGCAGGAATAATGGGAACAAGGAAGTGATTTCATATTGTTGAAGGAAACAACGTTACGCCGAAAAGAGATGGGAGATGGGTAAACCAGAAATGGGCTTATGGGAGGGAGAAATGAAGTACTATAGCAAATTTGTTAACCCATTTGCATGGTTGTCTACTCCTTGGGAAAGACTACAATACACACCCCTTTATTTTAGTGTGTATCATATGCACTTCTATAATAGTTACGAATCGATTACCTCTTAATGAAAGTTACGATTTTTTTATTTTTTTTTATAAAAGTTACGAGACGCACAAAAATGTTATAAATTATAGAAAATGTTACGAATCATATTGCTGAAAAGTTACGAAACACTAAAAATTATTACGATTGCCGATGAGATGACACAATATAGATCATACAATAAATGCATATGATACACACCTTTAATAGATATGTATTGTAGCCATTTCTCTTTTCAATTCTTAAGAATGTGCAATAGTTTCAAATAGGTAAACTAATTAACTTTTTTTTTTTTTTTGGCAGAGTGGGTCACTCAAATTTTCAATAAAATAAGGGTAATAATGAACTTGGAATTCGAATAGTCCCTTGGAGTCACTACAACAAAATCTATCTACCGCAATGAAAATTACTGATGAAATTTGTTTTTCTTGCTAAAGGGGGGTCAATTGTGCGAGAAATTAAATATTGTCACACAATTCAGTTGAGGTGATCAAAATAGGTTAGGAAATTATTTTTCATCACCCAAAGATCCTTTATGCACAGAGGAAAAGGCAAATTTGTCATTAAACTAAGAAATTTTTACTAATATACAGGCCACGAAGTTACCATTTTCCTTGCAAATAGAATCCTTTCCCTTGTAAGAGTGACTTTATAAGTGTAAGCTCACGCGCTGAGAATATAAAAATCTATGGTGGAAAACTCCCTTTTTGGTCTGCAATGCGTATCTCAAGCTTGTTTTAAGTTACCATTTTCCTTGCAAATAGAATCCTTTTCCTTGTAAGAGTGACTTTATAAGTGTAGGCTCACACGATGAGAGTATAAAAATCTACGGTGGAAAACTCTCTTTTTGGTCTGCAATGCATATCTTAGGCTTGTTTTTTTGGAATGTTGAACGATTAATTCTTTGAAGGTTTGATGATAATCTTTATAGAAGTCTTCTCTTTATATATACATTCTAGAAGTCTTCATTTTAACTGTCCAATGTTTATCTTATTAATTTCCTTGTTTTCTCCTTTACGGTTAAAAAATCGATAGGATATTCTTGATATCTTTTGTGCCACAAAATCATTAAAGCATACAGAATATCTATGAAGGAAAATACATCAGTACACAATCACCATAACCAAGAAACATTTGAATAACCCAGAAGTATTTGCATTTATTACAAATCCTCTTCATACAGATTTACAAATCAGGAAATCGACTATTTCCAATTCCTCTGCAATTTTCAAATTCAAAGCGACAAATGATAAAGGGAGTTGATACTGACACTCTTCTTTTCTCTGTTGGCACTCACTTTTTTTGTCTCTATCCATAAAATGCAAGAGTAACTTTGACTAATAGAGACAAAAAAAGAGTGCCAATAGAGAAAAGTGGAGTGCCAATATCACTTCCCATGATAAATAAAAGTAGAGGGAGAATATATTTTGCGTGATTTGATAGATGAAAAATTCATTGTAAATATGGTAGTTCCAAGATTAAATTAAGAGAGAATCGAAATGAAACACAGCAAGAAACAAAACAGGGCTTCCCTGTTTTGTACCCCTGTTTTGGCATAGTCTGGACCAGTACCCGGTCATCGTGCCGGAAGACTGCTCCTCCACCCGGAGCCACGCCCTTGCTTGGATTCTTTTTAAAGCCCAATCAATCCATTTAGTAATATTTATGGCCCAAGACATGTTTTCGGCCATTTCAAAACCTGCAAGCCTATCAATACATTTGATCCAAGAAATAATATAATTTTATATTAAGGAGGTGTTATGCTAAAAATGTTTTAAAATAAATTTTATGTGATGTATTTTGAGAGAATGACCTGTCTTAATTTTTGAAAAAAACTGTTTTTTGTTAGTGGAACACCCCTAAGTTTATTCAAGTTAGATATGCTCAAGCGTAATAATTAAGAAGTTCCAATACTCATTTATAAGCCCCGAATAATAATAAAATATTAGCCCAACAATAAACTATACAAGCCGAAAGATCATTATCTATATCAAGTTCAATTAATGAAAATAGCCCAATAACAATGAAATTGACACGAACTTTTTTATTATCTTAATCGAAATTCATTCTAATTATACATCATCATCAAAATCAAATTCCTACCAGTTCAACTTGTGAAGCAACACCTTAATACATACTATTCGTAAGCGTAACTTTAAAGACAACTGAAGTCTAACTTATTTTTCTAAAGAGCCAGCCAATTAGAGCTTCACTTGGTCGGAATTAATGACAATTGTAATTGGCAGTAAGTCACCTTCGAAAAACTCTGGCATCAATCTGATATATACGTAACAAATTCCCTATCATTTTATTTCAATAGTTCCACCCTTTTTTGTTTTTGAAGAAGTACTAAAGGATTTTTCGGCAAATGCTAGTTTTGATAGGTAAGGTTCAACTGCAGCACTTGCTCAAATACTGAAATAAATCTTATTGTTAAAAAAACCTCATCACACTTTTAATCATGCTCATATCGAAATTAGTTTTTGCTCTACGTTTTTTTCTAAACTTTAAAAAAAAAAAAAAAAAAAAGAAGAACGAAATTTTTTCAAGGTGTTCTGTTTTTTTTTTTTTTTTTTTTTTGTGTGGCTTCTATGGCAATTTCTCTTTAATACTGTCACTTACGTAATTCTTTCTCAGGCTGCAACAATAGTTACTAAGGTGAATTCTCACCAAATGGGCAATTGGTGGCACTTATGCTGTTGAGTTCTTGGATGCCTCACACTTTATTCTGGAATCGAGTCTCATTCTCCTCTCTCACATGTAATAGATTAGGAATAACGAATGACAAAAAAAAAAAAAAGAATTCTCACCAAATGGCAATCTTCTAGCTAGGTACTGTATCGTAATTGGTCAATGGATAATGAAATCTTCACATAATAAACTATGCAAGTGGCAAGTACCGGCCATGTTATTCTAGTTGTGAAGCATATAAATCTCCTAATATATATTCATTGGCGAAACAGATGTCTGACTTATTTTTCTAGAGGTGACAACCAATTAGAACTTTGCTTGTTGGGAATTGAAAAATAGTCATCTTCAATAAACTTCGGCAATCAATCCAATATTTAACAAATGCCCCCTACCGTTTCTGTTCAACAGTCTCCACCTCTTTAGTTTTTGACAAAGTACTATAGGACTTTTCCAACCTTGCCATTTGTTAGAGTTTATCCCACATCAGTTATTTATAATCTCCAAAACTCATATATGAATCTGGACGGCCTGTCCATTCATAACTCATAAACCAATTGATTTTGGGTTCGAAATAAAAAATTTCACACGGCTCAAGAAGTTGAAAGAGTTTTCACACCACTCATGAAGTTGAAAGTTGGAATTGCAATTTCAACGAATGCTAGTTTTGATATGCAAATTCAACTCCAGAACTTGCTCGCATATTGAAGTAAATCTTATTGTGTTAAAAGAACCTCATAAAAACTAGGACTGTTGAAGAAAACGCGTAAATCCGGTCCAAACCGGAGTGTACATTTTGGATTGAAATCGTAGATTAATGGTCTGGACACGGGTTGAAAAATAAGAAAACTGTGAGATACAGTTTGGTTCACGGATTTTTATTGGGGGAACCTTGAATTAACCGAACAGGATCGTGAGATATTTATAAAAAATAAATGACAATAAAAAATATACCTATACAGAATATTTGGTGAATAATTGTAATAATTTTTTAATTATTCTGGTACAATTATTTACTTATTTTTACAAATTGTTTTCAACTATTTACCTTTGTGTGGTATAGATTAAAAATACAAAACTTAAGAAGTATAATTTTATTACTTCGGCCTTTGGGGAAAAAACATATACAGATGGATTACAGTATTATTCATTTCTACCCTTTCAATGCTTTCATTATATTCTCTGGCGAACCCTAAAAACTCTACAGTTGATATTAGTTGCTGTTTTTATTTCATGGAATTTGGAATTTGGAATTTGGTTGTTGAATCTGGAATTTTATGGAATTTGGTTGTTGAATCTGGAATTTGGTTGGCTGTTGATGTATCCGTGAATAATACCAGAACCGAACCGTAACTCATGGATTGGTTCGGAACTGAACTGCAAGACTTTTGGTCTGGACAATGATTGCATTTTCTTAGAACTGTGACTCGCGGTTAGGTCTTCGAATTCATAGTAATCTAGACCAATCCGAATCATGGACAACCCTAATAAAAACCCTCTTCACACTATCATTGATACTCATATCTAAATGAGTTTTTAAGCTGCGATTTATTTTGAACTTGAATAAACAAAACTCAAACTTTCCAAGGTGTTTTTGTGGCTTTTATATCAATTGCTTTTTAATGTTACAACTAATTTGTTTCTTTCTCACTGCGGCAATAATGATTATCAAGGTCAACTATCAACAAGTAGCAATATTCGCTTTAGGAACGATTGGCCAATACGTAATGGAACCTTCACATTAAAAATGCAAGAGCCGGGCACTTCCATAGGAAAATAGGAAACTATTCGGCGTAAGTATTTGGGAAGAACGAGTTATAGTTAAAAAATATATATATTCTAAAACATATTAAAAAATATATTCTCTCCAACCAACAATGTCGTTCGACTTGTGAAGCAATATTTAATATTCTAATATGTGTTTGTTGGAATAACTTGTAAAATGACTAGAATCTTACTTATTTTTGTACGAGAGTCGAGAATCAATTAGAACTTCACTCCTTCGAAATTGAAAATAGTAATGGGCACTCCGTCCCGAAATGTTTTGACAATAGATCCTATATTTAACAAATTCCCTCCTGTTTACTTTCCATAGTTCCCACCTCTTTTAGTTTTGGACGAATTATTATAGGATTTTTCCAATCTTGCCAACTGAAGCTGGAAGTTGGAAATCACAATTTCAAAAAATAATTCATCAGTATTTTGAAGTGATTCTTATTGTGTTAAAAAAACCTCCTAAACTCCCCTTCCGGCTAGCACTTGGTATGACACTGAAGTAATTCTTATTGTGTTAAAAACCTCATAGAAGCCTCTTCGCACTTCGATTAATTCATACTCATATCTGAGTGAGGTTTTATTCAATTTAAAACTTAAAATACAAAAGCTTGAACTTTTGAAGATTTTCTTTTGGCTTTTGAATTGATTGCTCTTTAATAATGCCACTTGTTAATTTCTTTAACAAGCTTTTTTATCAAGGTTAACTCTGACGAAGTGGTAGTTTTTTAGGTGCTATATTGTGATTTCGCCAATACATAATGGAATTTTCACATCAAATATGAAAGTGTCAAATACATATGTAGGCAAATAGGAAACTACTTTGTGTCACGTTGTCTGATTTGTAATTTAAGTAATTTTTAATTCATCATTACAACTCATCATTTTATTAGCCAGAAGTCAAATGCTGAGATGCCGACTTCTAATACGATTTTTTTTCCCTTTAAACTAGTGGGGCAGTTTTTAATTTTAATGTAGGGATTCAAATAATAAAAGCTTGTGTCCATCTTCTAATACGATATGTCCTTGAGGGACGGCATGCCCTGCCAATCTAATCCTGTTGTACGGCATTCTAGTCGTCTGTCTCTGTCATCGATAGTTCAATTCATAAGATTTAACAAACATATGCCTATTGATTACTGAGATGGACAACTTGGATTGGGGGTTAGTAGGACCTACGTTCGTCAATACGGATTGGGAGTTGGTAGGACATACGTTCCTCGATACAGCAGAAGGATGGACAACTCCCCCCCTATGCAGATCTCACTGTCCTGAGTGATCATCGCCCTTTAAAGCTTTGAACAACTCCTTTTGTTCTTTAACCCAAAAAAGGATGGTTCCAGGAAGCTTCCTACATGATTTGTTAATTCCTTGAAGAGAGAGAAAGAGACATTAGAGAGAGAAAGAGACTATATACATAGTAGATGAAGAAAAATAGTATCCCAATAAAAGGAAAAACCAAAAAAAAGTCACCTAGTCACATTCCTCAATGCACAAAGTCCATTGAGTTAATGGGATTCCCTCTTTGTCTATTTTGAACTCTTCTCCAAAACCAAAAGTAAGGGATAGAAAATTCGGGACTCCTGAGCTGTCGGGTATGGCGCTTGGCAGAGTACACAACTAAGCTATTTGGTAATTTTTAATTCAGCATTACATCTCATCGCTTGGTTGGCCAAAAGTCAAATGCTGAGATGCCGACTTCTAATACGATTTCTTTTTCCCCTTAAACTAGTGGGGCAGTTTTTAATTTTAATGTAGGGATTCAAATAATAAAAGCTTGTGTCCATCTTCTAATACGATATGTCCTTGAGGGACGGCATGCCCTGCCAATCTAATCCTGTTGTACGGCATTCTAGTCGTCTATCTCTGTCATCGATAGTTCAATTCATAAGATTTAACAAACATATGCCTATTGATTACTGAGATGGACAACTCGGATTGGGGGTTAATAGGACCTACGTTCGTCAATACGGATTGGGGGTTGGTAGGACATACGTTCCTCGATACAGCAGAAGGATGGACAACTCCCCATAGTTTTAAATAGCGGTATCGGTCGCGGTATCAGGGTATCGGGATATCGGTATCGGGACATATCGGCGATACGTCGCGGGAATCGGTTGTATCGGCCATGAATTTTTTTAAATCATTAGCAATATGTATAAAACTTGATTGTACACTCTTTTTTTTCTCTCATTACCTTAATTAGTCACATTTTAACCAATCCTAACACATACAAGTGAAACAAACCGCCACAATATCATACAAAAATAAGCACCGTGACCTAACCCAATCCCTGCCCAAAACTACAGTCTATCACTGTCTCTATGTAAGTTAACAAATAATATATATATATAATAATAAAAGGCCAGCTGTTAACCAAAATGTAGGGTGAAGGGTGTACGTTAACAAATAAAAATTAAAAAAAGAGGAGGCAGTCTATCACTTTCACTTTTGTTTCTTCCCACACCTTCTTTCTTCTTCCAAGAGAGCAACTGAGCAGCACCAAAATCCCATCTCTCTCTCTCTCTCTCCCTCTCTCGCTCTCGTTTTCTGGAAGACGGAGGCCTGCCTCATGCCTTCAAGATCCAGGAGCCCGATTCCCATTGAAGGAAGGTAAAAAACTCTATTCTTCAAGCCAAAACCAGATCGACCAGCCATTAATCCTTATGGATCTGAATAATTTCGTTTAAATTTGTGGGTTTTTGTTTTGTTTTAGTGTATATCAGTCATTTGCGGTTTCCTTTTCTTCACGGACCAGATTCGCGAAATGGGGAAGAAGGCAGAAAACTGAGAATGAAGGCGTTCTTTTTTTTTTTTTTTTTTTCCCGTCTCGGCCGATACTCCCTGAATCGGACTCCGTCTCGGCCGATACACCGGTACGTATCGGGAATCGGCCGGTTCATATGCGATTTTATAGTCACACCGCTATATCGGTGTGTATCCGTATCGGAAGCCCAAAATCCCGGTACGAACCGGCCGAAACGGTACGTCTCGGCCGATATTTAAAAGTATGCAACTCCCCCCTATGCAGATCTCCCTGTCCTCAGTGATCATCGCCCTTTAAAGCTTTGAACAACTCCCTTTGTTCTTTAACCCAAAAAAGGATGGATCCAGGAAGCTAGCTTCCTACATTATTTGTTAATTCCTTGAAGAGAGAGAAAGAGACTATATACATAGTAGATGAAGAAAAATAGTATCCCAATAAAAGGAAAAACCAAAAAAAAGTCACCTAGGTCACATTCCTCAATGCACAAAGTCCATTGAGTTAATGGGATTCCCTCTTTGTCTATTTTGAACTCTTCTCCAAAACCAATAGTAAGGGATAGATAATTCGGGACTCCTGAGCAGTCGGGTATGGCGCTAAGCTATTTGGTAATTTTTAATTCGTTATAATTCGGGACTCCTGAGCAGTCTAATATCATTTTTTAGTTTTAAACTAGTGGCACAGTTGGGACCACCGCCATTGTCACATGGTTAAGTTGGCTAATGGCGCCTGATGCAGTGCACATCTATCCTAGTAGTAATTTTTAATTCATCCTTCTATCGTTTTTGTTATTTTTTCCCCCTAAACAAGTGGCACAGTTTTTAATGTAGCGATACAAACAATAAAGGCTTGCATTTTCCATCTTCACATTGATCAGACGACATCAAGCACTCAGCCATTCTTGTCCAGCTCATAACTTTGCCTTCGTTTGGCTTGCGACAATTGTGGTGAACCAGAGACGTAACCTCAGACATCTTAGCTTGGTTGTTGAAGATTCAGAGGTACTCCTTCAAGCTTTCTTGCCGACTTTTTTTCTTTCCTGTGTAAATTCTCGGTGTTGCTCAATGGACTCAGTATCTCTACGGTTGGGATTGCATGGTGCAGTTTCGCACACTCTGAGGTCGTTTATATTATTATTATTATCGTTATTATAAGGCTTATTCAATGAAATGTCCATGCGAAAAATTCTTGTAGATAAAACCCCGACAACCACTTCATCAAACAATTACATTTAGGAAAAATAGATGGTGTAGCCAATTTTTTTTCAATGGAAAAATAGGATTCACGTACTCGACCCCAATTGATTGGCATACGACTCAGTCTGATCTCTTTGCGTAACTCCTCATCGCATTCCTGACTTATGGCTTTCTTTGTTCTGTTTTTTGCAGAAACTCTACTTGCTTAGCATAATCCTTGTTGCTGTTGGATAAGATCAAATGAGTGAGATTTTCAACTCTGATGATTTCAGCATGTGTTGCATTAATTATTATGAGTTTTCCATAAGCTAGTCGCATTATTTTAACGAATCGTTAAATCATAGTAGTAGGCACGGATACCAAGTAAACTTCCGTCCCCGTCAATTTCGTGGGCTATGTTTTCATCTTTGCCCTTATTTTATGGTAACTATATATATAAATATATTTTTTTGGTACGTAAAATTTTATAACAAACAATGGGCAAAAAGCTACAAAGAATCAACAGGGGCATAACCCTGGAACAAATACATCAGAAAAAC
Source organism: Vaccinium darrowii (assembly GCA_020921065.1). NCBI lineage: Eukaryota > Viridiplantae > Streptophyta > Magnoliopsida > Ericales > Ericaceae > Vaccinium > Vaccinium darrowii. The sequence continues at coordinate 47,855,420 of CM037161.1, forward strand.
AAATTACAAAAGACCAACTCTCAAACCATATACCTCTAAGTTTTCAGAATGGCAATGAACAATGAAGACAAGGAGAGGATTAATGGAGATAGAGAGTGAAACAAATTTCATTATTGTGATAATTATCCAAGTAACCACATAAAAGTGTGTGGCTTGTAAGGAGTGAAAAGTGTGTATTTAAAAAGGGGGATTGGGGGCCCTGTAGTGAGTGAGCTCACTACATGTGTGTAGTGAGCTCTCTCTACTGTCCGATCAACAATCAACGGTTCAGACAAATTGGAGTTAAAGTAAACATTAAAGTCCTTTTTAAAGCGTAAGATGATCCGAACCATTGATCGCCCATTGGATGGCCGAGGGAGCTCACTACACACATGTAGTGAGCTCACTCACTACAGGCCCCCCGGATCCAAAGGGCTCCTATAACAAATCACTACATACAACGTGCGTATAAGCGCGAATGAGAGTGATACTGCGAACCAAAAAACGTATTTCAAAAAGATTACCAATTACTCCATTAAGATACAAAAATGCTACGAGACTCCATAGTGTATAGATTTCGTACAAATGGTGTGATGGGCCTATTAAAAAGTTCCACACAAATTATCCGAGCTATTTAATAATTTCAAAACAATGTTTCAATTGACACTATAAAAAATTAGCTTGATCGAATATTTATAACTGCTTCATCCTACCTTTCACTTTTTCATTCATAAGATGGATCTTGAATTTTGGAGGAAAATTGAACGTTTGGATCAACTGCTTACAGATATCCAATTGAACTAATCTTTTTAGGACCCACTGAAAAAATATTTTAAAATTATTGAACGGTTCGGATTATTTGTATGAAACCCTTTATGGACACCACAAACCACTATACGAAATATGTACGCGATAGGTCGGTACCTATGGCAGGACTCATTCAAATAGATGGGAACGAAGATTAATTAATGGTGAGTTTTCGTTACAGTATTTTTGATATTTTTGCTATTCTTGGAATCCAATTTGTCAAATTTATTATTATATGTAAAGATAATGACAGTCTGATTTGGCAACTGTACTCTTGTAGGTCAAAAATTTCAAAAATATAAAAAGTATCACAGTGATACTCAACCAAACAAACGAGAATGTTGGGCAACAATTGAAATCGAGATTGAACGGTTCTGAAGTAGAAATTTAAGAGTGCAAATTAGGTGAACAAAACTTTCACTCTGATTAGTGAAAAAAGAGCAGGGTTCATCACAAAGTAATGTAATGCTTACTAAAAAGTGATGGGGTTCACCATATAATGACGCCATATTTACCAAAAAATGATATGATTTCGTAAACCCTAGCCTTTTTTACTAATTAGAATGATGGTTTTGTTCATCCTCGTTACGTAGGGTAAACAAATTTTCACTCGAAATTTTAGGAGGTCTTTGAAGCTTTGCGCGTGGGACCGTTGGTTTGAAGTATTATCATTAGCGCACTGTCGGTCACTGATTTAAGAAAGACTTGCTTAACGTTTAAAGTTGCATTCCGATTTGCAAGTCTACTTCCTACTTTTTATGGGAATCTTATAAAATTGAATGGGTGATTTTAACAAATGAGTGAGTAAGTTACTTGCTAAAATCAATCTATTTTAACAAATGACAAGCAAAGCCTAATGCTCGTTCAATTCAACGGTCCCACACGGAAATTAGACTTGCAAATAGCAAATTGCAAATTTGCAATGCAACTTTAGAGTGTTGCTACAATGTGCCACTCTCCATATGAGATTTTTTTACTCAAAATATGAGATTTTGTGGCTCTAAATATGAGATTTTGTGGCTGGAGATATGAAGTGCATATGGTATGCCACTTCATATGAAGTCACAAAATCTCATATATTTTCAGAAAATCTCATATTTTGAGCCACACAATCTCATATTTGGACCCATTCGGATTGCTACAGTAACTGCTACAGTAACGCGATCTCATATTTGGAGCCACAAAATCTCATATATTCTCATATTTGGTGCCACAAAATCTCATATTTTGAGCCACAAAATCTCATATTTGGTGCCACAAAATCTCATATTTTGGAGCCACAAAATCTCATATTTGGTGTCACAAAATCTCATATATTTTGAGTCACAAAATCTCATATTTGGTGCAACAAAATCTTATATTTGGTGCCACAAAATCTCATATTTGGAGCCACAAAATCTCATATTTCCGTATGGGGTGCATACCATGTGCCGTATCATATTTGGAGCCACAAAATCTCATATTTGGTGCCACAAAATCTCATATTCTCTCATATTTGGTGTCACAAAATCTCATATGCGGGGGGTGCACATTGTAGCTTGACCCGCAACTTTAAACAAGTGACAGCTCTATCTTCGGTGGAGCTCATTTTCACTGGTGAAACTTGAGTGAAGATTTCTGTAATTATAGAAAGCTCGTGGGAATTCACCCAAAGTAGATTTTTAAGGAGTTCATGGTTCCAACTGTTCACGAGTCAATCCATCTATACTCAATCTCTACCACTCAATCGTGAGTTTGCTATTTCCTCGGTGATCTATAAAAACTTCACTCTTTTGGTGTAAATTCACAGTGTTAGAATTATCTCATTGATATCATTCTTTATAGTTGGGATGCAGAAGTTTTATGAGCAGTGGGCTAATATTACTTTTGGCTTTCAGATTCAACAATATGCAAAAAGAATGGTTGATAACGATGGAAGTGTTACCTGCGTTCTCATTGGTGACTTCTTAACCATGGAGTTCTTCACATTGAAGTCGTAGTTCAAAAGTTAGAAAAAGTGTCTGCAAATTTATTTGTCAAAGGGTAAAGATCTACAAAATGAATATTGTTCAAATTACGATTTCATTTTCTTCTAAGGAAAAATACTGGAATCAACTTCTCTGCAAGTCACATAGTCGAACTGCACCCTCAGGTTTAGGCCTTTTGTAAACTCTTCCTGTCACGTGGGGCGGAGCTAGAATTTACATAGAGGAAGCCGAAAACTAGAACCTGAAATTTTTGATATTCACAAGGTTGTTGAATTTTTAAGTTTTTCTTTACATCTAGTTTGATGTTCAAGCATGAAATCTAAGACCTTGTTCTTGAATGGATTTTACCTCATGAAATTTAGTTATGATGAAATCTAACATTCTCAATGGATTTTAGCAAAATTAGATTTTATCTCACAAAATCATTTACAAAACACCTTTATCAACCCTAGATTTAATCCATTGGGAAAATAATGTTATTTTATCACACCTCTAAACAAAACTACATTTTATCAAAATTAGATTTTATCTCATAAAATCCATTCGAGAACAAGGCCTAAGAAATATAATACTCTAAAAAAAAAAAAAAAACATAGCCACTTTCTATTCATGAAATCTAGGAAATAGTAATATTTAAAAAAAAAAAAAATGAAAACATATCCCCTTTCTATTCATACCAAGGATAACATACATATTCTCTTAAAAGGAACCAATATAGTATGTTATGAATATTTCTTGTGTATTTATATTAATTATATATTCCCTCCGAGCCATTTAATAATTTTTGTTCCCATCAAGATTGAATTGGGAAAATACTGTAATAAATACAAGTGTAGAGAAGAATTCTAAATTTTTTAGAGAAGAATTCTAAATTTTTTAGAGCACGAAAAATTATGGCAATAAGCTTGGTTCAAGTTTTAAATATAGAGAGAGAGTCGAATTGAAAAACAGGACTCCCCTGTTTAATTGACAAAGTCCGGACTACCGCATACTCAGTCCAGTGGGCTCAATAATTCAACAATTCCAAAGTTCATTTTATGGTTTCAAGGCTTCTTGTTTGTACAAGGCAAAACTCAACAATTCCAAAGGTCCATAAACTGATGCAGTGGTGTTCTAGAAATCCTGCAAGTCCAATATTAAAAAAAACAACCTCCAAACATTAACATTAATTGAATTACTAACTCATAACAAACACAATCATCCAAACTAAGGATCTAAAAATATGTATGGTGTATTTTTTATTTTTTTTTACATATAGAGTGGCTCTAGCAAGGTTGGGGTGGCCCAGGCCCCCACCCACACACACCCCTTTGTCCCTGCCGTCCCGTGCCTATAAGATAATTGGAATTGTTCATTTTTCAAATCTTGTGAAGAAGTTTTTTGTGCCAAAAAAATATGTTAATCTAGCATCGAAGATATGATATGGGAATTCAATTATTGAATGTGTCACTATATTTTTCTCCGATTTACGTGATTTTTTGGCATGACTTAAGTGTCAACTAGATTTAAAAGTTGAACGATTTTGATCATCTTTGTTGTACCGAGAAGGACCCACAAAAGGTCTCAACCTGAGAGGGGTTGGTAACTGCAGACGAGCTGATTCCAAAGATATATTATGGTGCGGGAAATGAAAGATCACCAAATTGATGGATTTGAGGATACATTACTTAATTTCATGTTTCAAGATTGAGTCCTAAAATAGTATGATTTACCAACTTTGTCCTTACTATTTAATATGCATGTGTACCTACAGATGTAGGCATAGGTGGAGAGGTGTATCCACCCTCAAAAATTCACAAATCAGTCCCTTCCTGATTTTCTAGCATTTAATATAAATGGAAATGTGCGATCGAATACCCATTTGTTAATTCCAATTTGAATTAACCTATTTTTTTATGGAAATTTTATTTCTCCCGGCATCAACCAAACCCACAATCGTCCTTTTGTGTGACAGAGAGGGAGGACTCAGGAGGGTGGTTGGTAGTGTTTTTTTCTAGTATAAAATCTTAGTTTCCCAATAAAAATGTTCTTTTTGCGTTTTGATCATCAAAAAGAACAGTAAGAGTCTCCAATTATATTGAGTTTCTATTTATTGAGATAAACTGGAGTACGAAATGCAGGGCAAATATTTTTTCAAAACCAAAAAAAAAAAAAAAAAAATTAAGGGGAAATCTTGTACTTCTATCTTTGAGATGTTGAAAGGTAGTCTTTGTGGTTAATGTAGCGTTGTTTAATGTTATTATTATCTTCTTTCTACGTTAATTTCCTATTTTTTATTTTTATTTTTATTGTAGATATGGAGAGATTCATCTTCTCAAATTTGAGATGCACCAAATAATCATATAAACATCGTGGCTTTGTGAATATCCGAGGAGCTAACTCTTGTATCCTCGATAATTAGTTATAGACCTCTTCAACTTGTCACAAAGGTAAGCAAACTCTATGTTCGGTATTGTTAGAGCTTGTCCATCCTAGTAAAATTAGTACCTCCAAAGCTTGTTTTTTGGGCTGGGTGGTCTCGGCACTCGTTACCAATTCTATGTTTTATATGGTGTTTGATCTAAGCTTTCCAAAGCTTTTGGACAAGACTCCCTCGATTGATTGTTTGTGGCTATGTGCACATTGTTTCTTTATGATCCTTATTATGTATGGATCTTCTGTTTGTTTTTGTACGGCGAAATAAAGGTCGCCATGCAGAGTTGTTTCATGGTTAAATATTACTTTCCCTAACTAATTTTGGAAAAATTTTAAAAAAATTCCCAAACTTTGACCTCAATATCAAAAATACTCCCAAACTTATAATTTTTTCACGCGTACTCCCAAACTTCACTTCCATAATAAAAAAATACTCCTTCCGTCTGCATCCGTTTGGCAGCTAACGAGATTTACTGACTTGGAGGTTAATGGACACCATAAACCGTAAAGTGGCCCAAAACGACGTAGTTTTGGGCCTGTTTGAAATAATAATTTATTTTCGGGAAAATTTCAGAAAATCCTCCACACTTTGACCTCAATATAAAATATATTCCTAAATTTTCAAACTTTGTTTCAAAAAATATTTTTTAACAAAATAACAAATGTTTTTCAAAAAATTTAAAAAATGTTTTTAAACTTTATTTTTGACAAATGTTTTTCAAAAAACTAAAAATCAAATTTTTTTTCAAAAAAATTTAAAACTCTTTTTTTTTGAAAAATTGCTTTCAAACTTTATTTTCAAAAAATGTTTTCTTAACACACTTAGAAATATTTTTTGAATAAAAAATAGTTCTTTTTGAAAATATTTTTACAAAAAAGTAATTTTGAAAATCAAAGTTTTCAAAACAGTTACTTTGAAAAAATATAGTTTGAAATAAGTTTGTCAAAAAAATTTAAAAATAATTTTTTTGAAATAAATTTGAAAAATAAATATTTTGAAAAAGCATTGTAGAAAATAAAGTTTGAAAATTTCAAAAATGAAAATTTCCCTTTTCATAATTACATCTTTGTAAAAATATTTTCAAAAAAGAACTATTTTTTTATTCAAAAAATATTTCTAAGTGTGTTACGAAAAACAGTTTTGAAAATAAAGTTTGAAAGCAATTTTTCCAAAAAACTGTTTTAATTTTTTTTTTGAACAACAGTTTTTTGAAAAACATTTTTATTATATAAAGTTTATTTAACATTTTTATTGTTATTTGAATTTTTTATTTATTTTTTAAAAAATAGTTTTTTGGAAATAAAGTTTGAAAATTTGGAGTATATTTGATATTGAGGTCAAAGTTTGGGGGGTTTCCTGAAATTTTCCCGGGAATAGATTATTTATTATTTAAAGAGGCCCAAAACGACGTCGTTATGGGCCATTAACAGTTTATGGTGTCCGTTAAACTCCAAGTCAGCAGATCCCGCTAGTTGCCAAACGAATGCAGATGGAAGGAGTATTTTTTATTACGGAATTGAAGTTGGAAGTACGCTTGAAAAAAAATTGTAAGTTTGGGAGTATTTTTGATATTGAGGTCAAAGTTTGGGTGGTTTTTTGAAATTTTCCCTAACTAATTTATGAGGCTGGACAGGCCCTCCACCCACTGTTAGTTGGTTTTGAGTTGAATTCTTTTAAAGGCGAAGGACAACAATGAGAGAGTGTATGAAAATGAACATGAAAAGGCATCCGACGGATGATATTCGTTCGGTACACTGTTTGAATAGTGTACCGAGCAGATCTCATCTGTTGGATGCCTTTTCATGTTGCCTTTTCATGTTTTCTTTTCATGTATTGTACCAGGGCTCGACAACAATTGAAGTGACTACTAGAAGCAGAAAAACTAAGCTCACAGATCTGTATAAAAGTTGGATGTTTGGTTCAATACTTAGAGTTATCTGATTGGGTTGATCTTTTGCATAATTTTTTAAAAATACATTTTAAAATTAATGAATGACTTTATATTGTTCGTGTAGAACCCCAAAATGACCCACGGATGATATGTGCATAGACACAAATCTGTGTGCACAACAAACCTACTATTAGAAGTCTTTGGAGCTTTTCGGGTGGGATTGTTGATTTGAAGCTGCGTTAGAGCATGTTTTGGCAGAACTCTATCCATTAAAAATTAAAGCGTTTTGAAATTAATTTTTAATCGATGAGCACATTTGAACTGTGTCAAAAAGTTCGAAAAATATTTTCAGATACATTTTTGTTTTCAAAAGTCAAAATAACATTACTTTTTGTTAGTAGCATTAAAAATGGGACTAAGGGAGTATTAATTGGTGAGACAAGTTTAAATGTGTCATTTTTCGCCTCCAATTGAACTCCTCGTAGTGAATTATGTGATTGATCTCTCAGAGCTTATGAAAAACTTCAAAATAGCCCGTAAACTTTGACCTCGATGACTATTAAATCCTTGGGTTTTAAAAAATTTCAATGGTACAACGAAACTTTTTTTCCATTATACAAATATACCTTTCTAAATTCATCAAAATTGATAACGAAAATTTCTAAAACTATTATTTTTTCTGTAAATGCTGACTTGGTGCCTCTCACCTCCTCCCCATTAAATTCTTTTTCCCCGTTACATAATTGTTTGTTAAATTCTTCCATCAAATTAAAAATGTGAGAGCTCTCAACATCTCATGCTTAACATTTTCTACTCGATTCCTTTCAACTTTTCTTCCAATTGGCCTTTTATTTCTTGGAGAGTCGATGTATATTGACTAGCTTTCAACTCGTGATGTTGTGTTTAACTTTTATTTCTTTATGATGTCAATGTGTATGAATTACGTATATAGCATTAACAGAAGTGATAGTTGATAAGTATTTGACATAGGTTATACAATGCAAGCATAAAAGTAGTTCTTGATCGGCAAAAAATAGAATAGATATTTCATAATGGAATTATTCGCCACTTATGTATTATTAATAAGTTCACCTTTTTTTTCTCAATATTTGTTTTTTCTTTTCATCAGCGATGAAATTAAAGACCATATTTGTCTCCTCGTATCTTCTAGTACTATGTTTTTGGGCCACTTAAAGCCAAAAGCAAGTAAAATCTATGGAGAATATTGCCTCCAGAAAAATAAAATGAAAAGCTAAAATATTTTACTCTCTCTTAGAGTTGTCGAAAGAAATTATTTTGGTTGATTAGTGATATGCATTGCTCTTTTCTTCATTTTTTTTTCCTAATATATATTTTTGTTTACTGCAGATACAAAGAGCTTTATCTTGTTAAATTTGGATTGCATCACTTCAACATTTTTAAGGAATATCAGAAGAAATAACCCCTAGCTGAAAATGTGTACTCCTCAATGCATATTCGAGAAGTTGGGAGGTCTAGCCTGTGATGAAGCTATCAAAGCAGGGAAATATGTCGTTCGCTTTGCAAAGAACCTCAAGAATATGCAAGATAAAATGAGAGATCTGGACGATTGTAGGGAAGATATCGAAAGTAAAGTTGGTGATGCCCGTGATCGCGGCGAAGAGATTAAGGTTGATGTTTTACATTGGCAATCGAACGTGGACAAGTTGAAAAATGATGTTGATCAACTTGTGGGGCAAAGCACTGCCAGGGAAAACATGCGTTGCATTACATGCTCATGTCCAAACATCATGAGGCGATACAAGTTGAGCAAACGGGCAGAAGAGCATAGAGTGGATGCCAATAATCTCATTGAGAAAAGCCATTTTGAAGAAATTTCCCGCCCTCGACCGCGGCCTCCAGAACTCGAGTCCCTATCGGACAATAATTATGTCAACTTTGATTCCAGAGCATCAATTTACAAGGATCTTATGGATGCATTAAAATATTCAAATGATAACCTGATTGGTGTATATGGCCTAGGTGGTGTTGGTAAAACCACATTAGTCAAAGAAGTGGGAGATCAAATGCGACAAGATGGAACTTTTAAGTGGCAAGTCGCATTTGCAGTTGTCTCTAAAGATCTCAATGTGAAGGAAGTACAATCAGAATTGGCTGGCAGCTTAAATTTAAAATTTAAGGCCGCAACAGATGATCAAGAGGGAAGACGAACGGAATTATGGAATAAATTCACCAATGGGGATAAATATCTCGTCATATTGGATGATATTTGGGATATGGTAGATTTGAAGAAAATAGGTATTCCTATCTCAGATGGAAAGACAGGATGCAAAGTTGTGCTAACCTCTCGAAAGGAAGACTTGTTAAGAATCACAATGAAAGTCGATAGAAAATTTTCAATTGCAGAGCTACCGGAGGAAGAAGCGTGGGACCTATTTAAGAAGAAGGTGGGAAATTCTATCGAGTCTCGGCCAAAAATATATCTCCTAGCATGCGAACTGTGTAGACAATGCAAAGGTTTGCCACTCGCCATAAATGCACTTGGAACCGCATTGCAAGATAAACCAGACTACACGTGGAAGAATGCATCGGATAAGCTAAAGAAGTACATGCTCACACAAATTGAAGGCATTGACCGAGGTGTTATGGCCACCCTAAGGGTGAGCTATGACATGTTACGGTCCTCGGATGCACAATTTTGTTTCTTGCTATGCTGTTTGTTTGCTGAGGATGCTGAGATTCCCATCGAAGAATTGACGAGACACTGCATGGCAAGGCGTTTGCTTGCTCAAAACCCAAGTACATTTGACGAGGCCAGAAATGTCGTGCTTACAGTGGTTGATGCCCTCAAATCAGCTTCTTTATTGACGACCGGCGATCATGAAAATGTGGTGAAAATTCATGATGTCATAAGAGATGTTGGTATCGCAATTTCACGAGATGAAGAAGCATTTCTGGTAGATCACGGTGCCCTTCAATGGCCAGAAAATCCCATAAATGAGCCATCGTACTCAACAATCTCAATAAATTTTAAAAATATTAAAGAGCTTCCCGATGGGTTGGTATACCCACAACTCTACGCCTTAATGGTTGGCAGTAGCGAACTTTCAGATCTTGAGGTTCCAGACAATTTTTTCAATGGAATGACACAACTTACAGTGTTATCTTTTACTAAAATGCACATGCGGCGACTCCCATCATCACTTGCAAAATTGAAAAACCTTCGGATGCTAAATCTTAATGGATGCAAGGTGGAAGATATTGCTATACTAAAGGACATGAAGAGTAACCTTGAAGTGCTTAGCCTTCGGGGTTCTAATATCAAGGCGTTGCCACCAGAGATCTCGCAGTTGACCAGTCTTCGATTGTTAGATCTCAGAGGTTGTTCAAGTCTCATAGAGATTCCACAAGGTATCATATCCAATTTGACCAACCTGGAGGAATTGCTCTTTCCAAACAATTTTCACCAATGGGAGGCCATCATTGATAAGAAAAAGGAGGGCACAAACAGCAGCAACAAAAATACGGGCCTTGAGGAGCTAAGACAATCATTGGATAATGGTAAATTAACCACTTTGCATATCTTCATACCAAATGTCATGCTATTGCCCAGGGATGGCCTAAAGTTTGAGAACCTGAAGAGATTTAGGATCTCAGTGGGTTCGAACTTCGAATGGTATGAAAATTTTCCAGAAACAAGGTTCTTGAAACATAAAGGGTCCTCTTTAAGAAATGAGTTCACTCCTTTGGTCGACAAAGCTGAAGCACTATCCCTCATTGGCATTACAGGTTTGAAGAAGATGCTTCATGATAGAGGTGTTGGAAATGGATTTCCTGACTTGAGATACCTCAAAGTTGAATCATGTGATGACGACTTAGAATATTTTCTTGGTGAGCCAAAATCATCCGTGCAAAGTCACAGGTTGCATCCTTTACAGTCGTTCACTAAGTTAAACAGGTTAGTTATTGAAAAGTGTAAGTTAAGGTATCTCTTCACCCCAACCGCCGCAAGAGGACTTGTCCACCTGGAACAACTAACAGTAAGGTCTTGTGAAATCATGGAGGCAATAGTTGGTTTTGAAGGACAAAATGATGAAAATGAACTCATAGGTGACGTGATGTTCAGTAAACTGAAGAAACTGTTATTAACAAATCTACCAAACCTTACAAGCTTCTATGCTGAAAAGGAGAAGACGCAAACAACTACAGGAAGTTCTTCTGCCCATCCGCAGCCTCTTTTCAATAATAAGGTTAGCTTTATTGTTATTCTTTGATTTAATATACTTTGGTATTTAAATTGAGGAGTGAGTTGCAGTTTTGGCTTTAGTGCCACATTGATGGCAGTAAGCCAATCCCACAAAGACTAGTTCACATTTTCCATTCAAATTAATAGCAAGTGCACCTCACTCCCTTGTGTTGATTAGTATCCAATTCTTTTCCTAGCTTCAAAAACCTCGCCTCCACAGCCGCTGCATACATTCCTTGTCTTCCACATCAATTTTCCGCCTAAACATCCACAGCCAGCGTGTTCCACTGGCGGTAATCACCTTCGCCGTGGAGGATAAATTTTTTGTCAGAGTTTATGCATTCGCAACTCAAATGTAGGTCAATGACGGAATTGAAACATACCAAATCCCCAAGTACCATCTATTATAATCATCCCCTTTATGTTTAAAAATCCAAGCCCAAATGTTCTGTTCTTGCTTCAATCGTCGAGCCTTTTTTTTTCCCCTTTGTTTCACCATTTTTGCATCAACATTGAAGTTCGAATTGGGTTGGCCAGTGACATTTTCCATCACTGAATAAACTAAAAGGGAAACGATGATGCAATGGCCAGTGACATTTTCAATCACAATAGAGAGAACAACAATAGAAAACAGAGCATTCTTCGTGTTTCAATTTTTTTTTTTTTTTAATGACTAACGTATATAGAGAAGAGAGAGCAAACAAAGGGAAAAAAGGATATTCCACAAATCACAAGGTGGTATTGTGCTTATAAATGAAGGTGAGGCTGGCAATCCGCACATTGACAAAATCACAGGGGATCCAAGAGAAGTTTGCCTTAATTTTAATCTAGGTCTGCCTGAATTCTTTTACTATAGCTAAGCTGGAAATTTTTTATGAACATATTGTTCAAATTTAAATACCATTATGAATACTCATAAATAGATTTCAAATGTTGCATTCAGTTTTGGATCATGGGATTGCATTCCCGTTCACAATCGATAGCATGCATTTGATTTGAGAGCAGAACACAATTTAATTACCATCTTGTCATCCCAAAATAATCTTTGGTCAAACTTGATGGTGATTAACTATTTGTCCTGTCAGATAATTGTCTACTGTATTAGTTGAAACAACTATCTCGTCTGGAAATGAAAGATAAGCCCAAAGCCCCTTCAGATGCATTTCGGGAGTTCAAGGCGAGCATATATTTTCATCCAAGGAAAAAATTAAAAATGTTTTCATTGAGGATAAGGAAAAGATATGTATAAAAGAACACAAAACGTTGGGTATTCGTAATGAAACATACAATAAACCAAGTTTGGGCCCATTCCGAGCTCGTCAATAAATTGCCGAAAATAGCAATTTTCAATTAGAAGTTGTTTGAGCCTCTTAGGCTTCGACCGGTCCAATTGATCCTAGAATTGGGCCGCTACTTATTCTGCATCACATATGAACCTCACAAATATGTATGATGTTATAATGGTCGTGGTGGAGACGCGGCGGTGATGTGATGAATTTTATGAATCTTAGGATAGAGAAATTCTAAGTCCCTGCAAATTGAGAATCTTCTCAACTTGTTTTATTGTGGTAGTCGTAAGGTGGTAGTTCTTAATTTTATCTGTCAAAGCTAATATGAATTGTTGCAACTGATATTTATGTATATATAGAAGAGAGAGAAAACAAAGGAAAAAAAGGATAGTCCACAAATCACAAGATGATAATGTGCTTATAAATGAAGGTGAGGTTGGCAATCTGCGCATCGACAAAATCACAAGGGGATCTAAGAGAAGTTTGCCTTAATTTTAATCTAGGTCAGCCTGAATTCTTTTGCTATAGCTAAGGTGGAAATTTTTTGTGAACATATTGTTCAAATTTAAATACCATTATGAATACTCATAAATAGATTTGAAATGTTGCATTCAGTTTTGGATCAAGGGATTGCATTCCCATTCAGAATCGATAGCATGAATTTGCTTTGAAAGCAGAACATAATTTACCATCTTGTCATTCAAAAATAATCTTTGGTCAAACTTGAAATGAGGACCGCCACATGGTGGTGTTTGAGTAAAGATAAGCCCAAAGCCCCTTCGGATGCATTTCGGGAGTTCAAGGCAAGCATATATTTTCATCCAAGGAAAAAATTAAAAATGTTATCGTCGAGGATAAGGAAAAAGATATGTATAAATGAACACAAAACGTTGGGTATTTTTCGTCTTTCATTGTTTTGTTTTTGCTGGGCATCTTGGGTTTCATTGTAGGCTGATTATTTAAGACAGCAATCAACTTATTCATAAGTTATCACTCAATTGTTAAACAAATAGACACAATTAATGCCTAACGACCCCAATCACTTTTCCACCTCAGGAATTACCTATGGATCTTACCTAATTTATGGCTGACCAAGCCCACTAAGACTTGGTTCAAACATTAATTGTCCACACTATTGGGAATTTCAGCTTATTGAAAACAGGACTAAGGCTTTCTTAACTGGGGTTTCTTATGCGTGATAGAATGGTTACTTGGTGGGTGAACCTTTTGATGGAAAAATAATTTTGCAGGTTATTTTGCCCGTCTTGGAGGAATTAAAAGTTGAAGCATTGGATAGCATAGAAGAGATATGGGACAAGCAATCACCTTCGGTGAATCAAGAGACGGCGTCCTTCGGCCAATTAAGGAACATTACAGTCGAAAGGTGTACGAAACTGGTGAATTTGGGTCCTTTGAATATACTTGGTCGGCTACGGAATCTGCAGGATTTGACAATAGAAAGGTGTCCAAATGTAGAATTCATAGTCTTCAAGAACGGGAACGAAGAAGAAGAAGTGGCTGATGATAGTACCTTTATCATCTCTCAACTAAGGCGTCTTGCAATTAAGAAATTGGAGAAGCTTAAAAGTTTCTACTCGAGTTCTACGACATCCAATGCTCAATCCTTGTTCAATCACCAGGTATAGGAATGCCCTAACTTGTTTTGGTAATTTGAGCTATAGAAATAGAAAACATAAGATATGAAGATTATTAGAGTTTTAATTTGATTGGTTAATTGAGCCATAAATGTCCTGGATCAATTCGTCTAAGTAGTAAAAGTACTTGGGGTACAAATGCATCCACAGGTATGCTTCAGCAAATTGACATCTCTACATTTGTCGGAGCTACCAAAGCTTGTAAGCTTCTGTACCGAAATGGGGGAGGCGGGAACAACAGAGGGCAATCCAACTATCCATGCACAACCCCTTTTCAATGGAAAGGTACATTTTCTTTATCAATAATATACTTCTAACTTATTTAATTTCATTCTTTCTGCTGATTCTTAATTAGACTATACTGAACATACTAATAGAATAGCTTAATGACCAATAGTTGCCTCTCTCTCTCTCTCTCTCTCTCTCTCTCTCTCTCTCTCGTAGACTTTTGCTAGTCTTTTTCCTCTTTTAGTTCCCTTACTATCTTATCTTATCTGGGCCCCTCTCGCCAATGTTTTCCTCATTTACGGTTGGAATGACTTCTTTCTAGTCTTTAATTGTTTAGGTCAAGAATTTCTTTTCAGTCCTCCTCGAAGGACTTGATAGTCACCTCACAATTGAGGGCGTGCGTAATGCGACCTATCATTTGTCTAAATATGCTAGAAGAACTATAGTTGATCATTGTTATTAGCTATCTATTTTTTTCTCAAAGGAATGGCCCACAAGTATTAGCTGGATTACATACTAAAAAATTGAATATTACCTAATTATGTGATGTGATGAATGAATAAAAACAATTTGATTTTCAAAATTTATAAGATAGGCATACGGCAGTAAAAAAATAAAAAGACTTGATTAATGAAAAGCTCCCGGTGGCTGCTGAAGTTCAATACTAGAAATAGAAATGCACTAAAACTAAGTGTACTTGGTACTAGAGACCTAATTCTTATTATTTATATCTGGGAACTCTCAATTTTGAAATTTCTTATCCATATTGACTGGCAATCTTCTTCCCGTTCTTCATAACTGTAGTCCAAAATTATCATAACTGTGGTTTTCTATTTAGTGCAAGTCGAATAAATAGGATTTAATTACTACTTTATTGGATAGACTATTGTTCTATGATATTTAATTGGCAAAACTTAGCAAAAACGATATGCATTTGTAGTTGCTGCTGATCAAGCAGGGGTCACTTTCTGTCTTCTTCTGTCTGCAGCTGCAATCATAGGCTCAATTATCTCTTGGCTTTTATTGTAGAATGATAATGTAAGACAGTAAATACAAAATAATAGCATAGGCTCAATTATTTCAATTTTGCAATTTCTTATCCATATTGGCTTTTATGCAGTACGCTTAGTTATTAATTTTAATAACAAATATCCTGAATTTATTTCCCTAATGCTGAGCTGGATGCCTTTGCTGATCATCGGGTTCAATATATAGTGCTCATAAATAGATCAATCTAAAATGGGAAGTGGAGGGCCTATAGTGAGCCGAACTCACTACAGAGTGTATTGAGCTAGGCTCAGCCATTCGATTGGCGATCGACGGTTCAGATAAAATGTTGTATTCAACTTTGGACCAAGGGATTGCATTTTGTTCATAATTAATAGCATTTGGTTTGAGTGCAGAACATAATTTAAAATATCGTCATCCCTAGCATGATTTACCCAAAATATAAAAACTTACTGGAGTACTGTACTTACTATAATCTAGGTCGATGTGAATTTGTTTGTCTAATGCTAAGCTGGAAAATTTTGAGAATAACAATCTCGTACGTTGTGTCTTCGATCAAAACTTCGCTATCAACATCCAAGTTGCTCATAGATTGATCATTCAAGAGAAGTGAAATAGGGACCACCACATTGTTGTGTTTAAGCAAAGATAAGCCCCAAGCTCCTTCGCGTGCATTCGGGATTAGTTGAACACGAGTATAAATTTTCGTCTAGGGATAAAAAATCGTTCTCACTGAGGAGAAAAGAAAAGATATGTGTTCATAAGTTATTGAAGTAATTGTAGTAGACATCATCACTCAATTGTTAGCCTAGCGCCCCATTATCAATTGAAACTTGAAGCTCTATCGGTCATGTCTAATTTTTTTGTTGGCTTAAACATTGTCCATACTATGGGAAATTTCTAGATATTATAAACAGAACTAAGGCTTTCTTGAGGTTGGAGGTTATTTTGTGTGATAGTTTCCCAAATCCATCCAAATCAAATAAAGTGGAGCCTCAAGTCCCTGCATGAATGATAAGTTTTCTCCACAGAGCTCTGTCGAGAGCATTGGGTACCATGACACAAGACCTAGTTCCTTTTAATTTTGGTCCCATTCTCTGTAGTGCTATCTATCGTAACTATGTCTCTCCTCTTATCTAGATTACGATATACATGTCCCGCTAATAAGCCATACTCTCAAATATTTCATTTTTGGAGATGTGAAAAAATCAGAATTACCTTGCACTTCAAATTCAAATCACATCAAACCTCAAGTAATTCCCCATAGCCGCAACGTAGCTCGATCCAATAAACCTATCCAAATCCTCAATCAGTTCCGCCTTCATCTCTATCTCTTTGTAGTCTACAGTGTGCAGCCTCACTCTCTTACTATCCTCTTGGAGTTCCTTTCCTTTTTGTAGTACGTATGGTATGTAGGAATTCAACACTGTTTCCTTGTGTTTCTTGTGGAAACTCAACTCGAAGAATTTGAGCTCTGTTTTTGGAATATGCTTTGTGTTCAATAAATTTTGCGAAGAAAGGAGAGAGAGAGAGAGAGAGGCCGATATATTTGGGGAGGAAATTAAGTTTTGGTTGATGATATTAGGGGTATTAAGTTATTTATTTTTTCAAAATTTGGTTGGAATTTTCCGAATACAAACTCAATTGAGCAATAAAAATTCTACTGTTATGTCAAGTATTACAATTAAAAACTCTTCATCTTATCCAGAAAAATCAAAATCGACTGCTTTTGAAAGAGGGCTATTTTGATAAATCTAAAGTGCTTGGGGTACAAATTAATTTACATTTTACTTCATCTTCTTTATAATTTTTTTGTTCAATATAAGTAATGGACATGGCAGTTTCGACAAATGAACAAGGTCAAAACTATGTAAATGTTTTGAATTATATTTTGCAAATTAACCTCGTTCAAATGCCTTAATTATGTGACCTAGTAGACTTAATAAATCATTGGGATATCTTAATTGATAACTTAGGTTGAATGCCTTGATTCTTTGTTGTCTTAGTTGAACTGCAGATAAAATTACTAATGATTTTAGAAACTCCGAGAGCATTATCGGCCATTTTTTTTAATGTTATATTTGTGTGGGATAACAATGACATGATTGAATATTCCTCGTCGAAATTATTTTGTAGAGATTGTCCGGAATAAAACCCTAGATGATACTTTTTGCGATGAGAGTGAGACTGCTACCCAAAATACTAAACCAAGAACAGCTTTGATTCTAGATTTTTAGGCTGTTGTTCATCTCAGTGTTGACATTCTAAACAGTTGCGATGAAAGTTGTTGCGCGCTCTTAATTTTATCCGCCTCACCCAATTTGAATTGTCGTGATTGATACTTTTGTGAGACTTCAAAACACTAAACCAAGAACAACTTTTTCTCTAGATTTTTAGGCTATTGTTCATCTCAGTGTTGACCTTCTAAACAGTTGTGATGAAAGTTGTAGCTTTTAATTTTATCCCTCACACCCAATTTGAATTGTCGCAATTGATACTTTTGTGACTTCAAAACACTAAACAATTTTATGGTTTAGGCTGTAATTCAAAACACTAGACTTTTAGGCTGTTGTTCATCTCAGTGTACCTTTACTTTTGGGCTCCTTGGTCTGGGGCCTCTGGGCTCAACCTTCAGACAGTCCATAGATTTTGGTAAGTTACAAAACGTAACTTACAGAATCGTGTAGTGATCCTCATGCTCCGTTAGGTGCCGATCAATGCAGTAATGGAGGTTCGCCGTTCATTTCTTACACCATTCATGCACGAAGTATTTATTATATTATGACGTTGACGGACCCCAAGCGCCCTTGAGGATAGAGAGGAGTGATCAGTATATATTTAAACTTAGTATTATGTTATCGTTGTTCGACCTAGAATAACATGAGACTGTTAATTGACTAGGTTCAAAACTTCAATCCCTGTGTTAACTGTGACGCATGTCTTAAGCACTCGATGTCTAGTTTCAAAGACTATTTTGAGCGCTGCTAGAAAGACTAGTTCATCGCGACCTTGGATGCTCTTAGACAGGACATAAAATTTTGGGAGTCCAATCCCGCAAAGACTAATTTTGAAGTTCCGTGAAATAATGCGGGATTCTAATTAAAAGAGAAAAAAATAAGGGAAGAAAAAGAAGAAGAAACGTTCTTAGTTGGATGAAAATGCCTCTAAAGTTTTCCTCTTTTTTTTTAACGGCCATTTTCCTTGACCAATAAGCTGATTTATTCCTTGTATAGCATTTGTTTGATAATGCTTTGGTGAGTAACTTTTCCATGGAGGAGTCCCTAATGATACCTATCTTGATCTACATCATAGGTTATTTTCCCTGTCTTGGAGACCTTAAGCATTGAAGAGGTGGGTAACATAATAGAGATTTGGGACAAGCTGTCAATTACGGTCTTTGAAGCACATGGATCTTTCTGCCAACTGATGAACGTGGAGGTCAGGGGTTGCATTAAACTGACACATTTGTTTCCATCCAAAATGCATCAACTCTTAAAGAATCTAAAAGTGCTAATGGTAGAAAACTGTGAAACCATGGAGGGAGTAGTTGGATTTGAAGGAGACGTAGATGAAGATGGTCTTAGAAATGAACAGGTGTGCTTCAGCAAATTGACATCTCTACGTTTGGAGCAGCTACCAAAGCTTGTAAGCTTCTATATCAAAATGGGGGAGGTGGGAACAACAGAGGGCAATCCAACTATCCATGCACAACCCCTTTTCAATGGAAAGGTACATTTTCTTTATCAATATACTTCTTACTTACTTAATTTCATTCTTTTTGTCCTGGTTCTTAGACTTTGCTTTACATACTAATAGAATAGCATAATCACAGATAGTTGCCCCCCACAGTAGATTTTGCTAGCATTCTTCCTCATTTAGTAATTCCCTTACTCTCTTATTATATCAGAGCCCCTTCTGTCATTGTTTAATTTCCTCATTTATGAGTGGAATGACTTCTTTCGAATCCTTTAATTGTTGAATGAACCAATTTGATTTTGATCATACATAAGATAGGCATATGGGGGTGAAAATTTGTCATAATGGTAATCTGTTTGGACAGGGAAGCAAACAGGGCATGATCATAATTATAATAACTGTGGTTTTTCTCTTTAGTATGAAACGAATAAATAGGATTTTATTACTACATTGGATATGCTATTGTTCTACGACATTTAATAGGTAAAACTTGGCAAAAAAAGATATGCAAGTAGTTGCTGCTAATCAAGCAGGGGACACATTGTAGGTAGAATGAGACATGCAAAGGGAAAATATTAGTATCTTACAGAAACATGTATAGGTAAAAATTATACTCGAACAAAATTTCCATTTAGAATTCCTATTTAGTTCATTACCGTGGAGTAGTAGTGCCTCGTTTGATATTGTGAGCTAACGAAAAAGGTATATATTTTCTGCACAGAAATTTGGATTGATCTGGCTCACTGGATTATTCTTATTGGCATGTTAGTTATTTTAGTACTGTAGAATACTCAATGTGATGCATATAGTACGCTTGGTTAAGCTTAGAGGTGACAATTTCCAACCCAACCCATGAACCCAACTTAACTTGCCCACTTATAACCCAACCCAACTAGCTTGCTCATTTTGTAATATAGGTCATATATGGGTCAACCCACATTAATTCATATATACATAAGTTTACATGGGTTCAAAATGGCTCCAAAATGGGTTGGACCCAAAAATTAAAATTACAAAGGTGTCTCACTCACGCTACTCTCTCTCTCTCTACAATGGACTATTACCCGTAAATCTGTGGGCACTGACATGAGCCAAGTGCATGCTTGGTTTCTTGCAATCACAGTATCACACCGACGTCAAATGCATCTACACAATTATATATGTATATATTGAATACTTGTTTTATTCATAATTTGGACTCACATTTTATTTTAGCCTAACATTTCGATATTATCTACTCAATTTTCTTTTCAAAATACTGCTTCATATTAGATCCTCGGTACAAACAACAATTTGTAGAATTTTTCTTGAACTGTTCTGATCAAAATCAAAATTGTCAAAGAGCTTGTGGAGGACTTGGAGAGAGAGAGAGTTGCTAAACTTGGCACCAATACAAACATTGATGTTTAAAGTAAATTTTTTGAAATTCCTATTTAGCGTTACAAATAATTAAGTAAGCTAACAAAAAGAATTGAAAAACGATAAACAATGAACCAACGATATATGTGGAAAACCCCTTAAAAAGGATAAATTCTTCTGATTGTTATTACTCATCTTCTTTCTCCTATCTATCCCTCTCTCTATCTAAAGTCACAGAAATTTCAACTTTCCTCCTCAAATTGAACACGAAAACCTCCTCCAAATATCGACTAATCAATCAGTTGCTTACAAATTGTCAAAAAGAATGATTAGAATTCGGAATTTACACAGATAGATATAAAGCTACACGTATAAGCACTCACGGGGTTAGTGGTGGAAGAGTTGAACGGGTTGAGAGGATTGGAATTTATAGATGATTTTTGGGGTGAGGTAGAAAGCATATTTTGGATTTTGGATTCGTTTTTTGAATGAATAATGATATACCCACAACCACTCCCACACAACACCCACACAATACTTTCACATAGGGGTGAGGCCCACATGTGAGAGCCACCCTCTATGTGAGGGTGTCTTTTTTGTTTTTGAATTTTGCTGGTTTGTTTTTGATTGGCGGAAGAACACACGGGTAATTTTTGGATTCAACTCACATCAACCCAACCAAACACTTTTAATTTTTGCTAGTTTTTTCAATTTCTTGTCTGGTTGTTTTTTCGTTCCTCACAGGGTTTGTTCTGTTGAATTTTTACATTCGGTTGGCACCTTGGTAACTTTTTGCCTGGGGTTTGAAGTGGCCATGATCTCTAGTGGAATGTTGTTTGCCTAGTAGTGATGCCGTTAATCCTTCTTCACTTTTAATCTTTGTTTCCTTCAGAGATTAATAAATTTGTTACCGTTCAAAAACAAAAATATGGACGGGACGGGTTAGGTTGGGTTGGATTGCCAATTGCCACCGCCACTAGAAATGTAGTAAAACTAAGTGTGCTTGGTACTAATTCCTGTTATTTATATTAGGGAACTCTCAATTTTGCAACTTCTTATTCATATTGACTGTCAATCTTTTTCCCGTGTTTTGAAAATTTTCCGCAATGGTAATCTGTTTGGGAAGGGAAGCATGATCATAATTATCATAATTGTGTTTTTCTCTTTAGTAAAAGTCACTAAATGGGATTATATTACTATATTGGATCCTATGTTATTGTTCTATGGTATTTAATACGTAAAAATAAAAAATGATATGCAATTGTAGATGCTGCCGATCAAGCAGGGGTCACTTTCTGTCTTCTTCTCTGTGCAGCTGCAATCACAGGCTCAATTACTCTGGTTACGACAAGGCTAACTAAACCCAAACCTTATAATCCTCCCTTGTCGGCCCACTTTTGCAATCCAGCCCTCGACATGAATGAGACATACATGTAAAGGGAAAAATGTTAGAATCTACACAAACATGTATAGATACTAGCTTACTGGATTCAGGGCCGACCTTGAAATTCTCGGGGCCTAAGACGAACTTGTAAAACTGGGCCCTATGTTTTCCTTTAAAAAAAATAAAAATAGAACTAACCTCAAAATGATAGTTACTTGGTACCATATATATATATATATAGAGGATCAACTTCTAATGAGGGATCCCTCATTTAAAATGAGGACCAAGCAATTTTTGCACTTTCTGAATTGAATTTCGACGATCCGAACCATTAGATGTGTTTAAAATGTGTTTTTAAGGTCCACCGCGAGGATTTGTCCCAGAAAAATACCCGTAAGGGCTTCATCTGATCAGTTTTTGTTAAAAACGTTATATATAGCGTTTTTAACAAAAAATGATTGGATGAAACCCTTACAGGTATTTTTTTTTTGATGAATCCTTGCGGTGGACCTTAAAAACACTTTTTAAACACATCTAACGGTTCGGATCGTCAAAATTTGGTCGGGAAGCATGAGGTCCTCATTTTAAATAAAATGAGGGATCCCTCATTAGAAGTTGTATATATATATATACCACTAGCTTCTAATCCGGGATCCCGGATTGAAGCATTTGTGGTGTTTTTTTTGTGTTGCCAATTGTTTTGGCAAAATCCGATCCTTCCAATGTGTTCAGAAGGTGTTTTCCAAGGTCCACGTGGAAAATCTTAAAAAAAAAATACCGGGAAGGGCTTGATCCAAGCAGTTTTTTGCAAAAACTGTATATTTACAGTTATACAGTTTTGCGAAAAACTGCTTGGATCAAGCCCTTCCCGGTATTTTTTTTTGAAGATTTCCCGCGTGGACCCTTGAAAACACCTTCTGAACACATTGGACGGATCAGATCGTCAAAAAAATGTTCGGATCATGGAGGTCCGGAAGTTCAGATCCCGCACTAGAAGATGACCTTATATATATATATATATATATATATATATATATATATATATATATATATATATATTTTTCATGATTCATTCGTTGTTTCAAATAAAACTAGTTTTTGGTAATATTATTTTTTGCACCAATAATAAAAAATATCCCTTTAGAAGTGTGAGTTTGTGAGAGGGAAAAAAAATACTGTTATGGAGTATATATTCTGTACCTAGGTGTACTTATTCTGTACCTAGGTGTACTTATATTCTGTACCTAGGTGTACTTATCTGGGGTCCTAATTTTGGGCCAAAATTCGGGGGCCTAAGACAGCGTCCTTACACGCCTTAGCTCAGGGCCGGCCCTGACTGGATTAGTAGTGCCTCCATTGGAATCACGAGCGAAGGAAAAAGTCACATATATTTCTACACAGAAATTTGGATTGATTGAACTGCCGGGCTTGTCAAGCCGGTAAGTTCACCCCACCTCCTCAGTGGAGGCCTGGGTTCGAGCCCCGCGAGGGGCGTGGTTGGCTACTAATCTAACACTACTAACCCCCTTCCCTGGATTATTCTTATTTTCAGATTAGTTATTATAATACTGTAGAATACTCAGTGTCATGCATATAGTACCCTAAGTTAATATTAATCTAAAATATCCTGAATTTATTTCCGCAATGTTGGGCTGGATGATTTTGCTGATCATCGGCTTAAATAGCGCTTATAAATAGATCAATCTAAAATGTTGTATTCAGCTTTGGACCAAGGCCTTGCATAAGGCGAAGTTGGGATTTTTCGTTTAATGATCACTCTGTGTCCAATGTTGCCAATTGATGTCGATGCCATTGCGGATTGAATTTCTTGCAATGGCAACGTCTTTGTGGTGAATGAATATGAAAGAGCATGAAAATTCTCCATGGTTCGGAATATATATTTCTAAAATTGAGTCATTTTGAAAAGAGAACTACGCCATGGATGAAAGGCCAGAAAAGGGTTTGGATGAAAGGTTATAGAGCATGGGAAGTGAGAACGACACTATGTATCTCAGAAGCCCAAAAGGTGAAAATGTTCCATTGTATTTAAAGTAGGAAGCAACACAATGGTTGATGATTTTACTTTATGGCTTGTTAGTTACTGCCGATAAAAGAAAGTGGCTACCTTCACTACAACTTTTTTTTTTGAAAAGAGTCAAGATATCATATTCAAACGCCATCCGGCACCGATTACAAAAGATAGGATTGAAACCTGAACCACTAACAAGTGAACTGAGAACGGCATTAGGCTGACCAAGCCACCGACTCGTAGACACACCTGCCGAAGCAGACCCGACACCTAGGGGACGGAATAATGAATCCGTTCCAAATGTTAACAGTAAAGAATCCAAAGCATTCCCAGCTCAAAACCATAGAAACATCACAGCACAGGTAATCGGAAACAAAAGAGAGAATGCAAAAATATAACTAACAAAACAACTAATCAGAGGACCCAATATAAACAGGTAGAACCGAGTCACTGAGTCGCAGGCTGAGTCAACTGGAACAACACAATGGTTATACTAATGGCTGGTTTGATATTATGGTTTGAAGTAGGAAACAGCGCAATGTTACAATCCATGGCTTGATTGATATTACATTGAGTATTTTAAGGGGTATTATTGGAATATGAAAGAGTAGGAAACAATTAAGATTCTTCGAATGTGAATCTGATTTGAATCCAATAGATTCGATTTGAATCCGAAGTAGCTCAAATCCAATTTGAAATCAATAATCCAAATCCGAATAAGGAAAACCGGATATCCAATCTAGAAATCCGATTTTGGTCCATTTTTTTTCTACAGTAATTAGCTCTCTTTTTTTCCCCTATCCGAATCCAATCCAGTAATATCCGAATCCGGTCCAATAGGAATTCGAATTTTCAATTACAAATAAGCGAATTGGTGTCACCGGGATTCAAATTTGATTTTTTTAGATCGGATTTAGATCAGATCTGGATTGAATCCAGTCTATTGACAGGCCTACTACTTAGTAGTCATGTCATTCTACCTTTATCCACAATGCATAATTACTTAAATAAGTATACATATCTTCGCATGC
This sequence comes from Vaccinium darrowii, assembly GCA_020921065.1. Taxonomy (NCBI): domain Eukaryota; kingdom Viridiplantae; phylum Streptophyta; class Magnoliopsida; order Ericales; family Ericaceae; genus Vaccinium; species Vaccinium darrowii. The sequence continues at coordinate 47,880,384 of CM037161.1, forward strand.
TGCGTTTTCCGAGCATGTCTGACACGGATAAGGACGGATAAGGAGACCAATTGAACGTGAAGGTCCTACATAGCAGAGTGCTATACTATTTTTGTGTAGCTTTCTCTCCATTCAAGTTTCAAGGGAGGGAGATGGCTCTTCAACTTGATCACAAGTCACCAAAATAAAATTTTAAAGATCACAATTTTTCAAGAAACAAAATCCAAATATTATAAATTTCTAGCTAATATGTAAAATTAATTTGAAGAATTCATTGGAGTATACTTTTAGCAACGACTCTTCAATTTGCCACATAAGTAAGCAAAATCTACATTTTATTTTTTGTTCTTTTACCGTAAAAGAGAAGTTAAAATATTCTTATCAACCAAAGGAATCTAATCGAAGTTTACAACATCAGACACACATTTGAATGATTATTTTTTAGCTTAATACTATGGTACGCTCCATTACATATTTTTTTTTTTGGGTAGTTACGTATACTTTTGGTCAAGTTACAAATCGTTAGGCATCAATAGGCCTTTTGTGGGCCCACCACGTAATTGAGGGGGCATACCCCATTACCCCAACAACACCCAACAGTCGAATGGGTTAGTTTGCTTTTGCATGTGTACACAATTTTGGGTTAATTTACCCAAAAAAAAAAATTTGGGTTCTTAAAATTATTTAATCCTAGCCTTGCGGGTTGTGCAAGGGTATCCTATTTTCCCACCCCGACAGGATGTGTCGGGGAGTACGCAATTTTTCTTTTCTTTTTTTATTTTAATTTGTCCTCCCTGGGGTATGCCCCTTATAGGCTGTACATTCGCTTAACCTCTTTTAATTTCAAGCTAAATTATCTAAAAATAAAAAAAAATAAAAAAAAGTTACAAATCGTTATGGATTCACTGTTCACGTCATTGTCTATTGTAATCTTATTACAAATTGTTTTGGTACTTGTGACGACCCGTTATGTGTATTTTAAAAATACAATATTCAAGTTACTATTCATGGATTCTTACTACTATTCATAGAAATCAACCAAAAAATGCGGAACAATTACCAAAATCATAGATAACAAGTACCAAAAATATACGTAATGGGGCGTACAATAGAATTCTCCATTTTTTTATCCAATGCAACTTAGATAGCAATTTTGGACTACAGTTATATACGAAAAGAAAGATTTGTGAGCTACAACCAAGTATATAATTCAGTACCAGTTATTTGAGTTCTAGTTTTCCAACCTCTAAGCAAGCTCAATACGCTGGTGGAACCAATAGGATTTAGGTTTATAAATCGACTAAATGGTCTTTTTTTTACGGCGTTAATATTATAAATGGTTAATTTTGTTTGTTAATAGTAGTAGTAATCATCAAATACTTTGAAAAGTGCGACAAATATATGGTTGGTTTGATGATTTAATACAAGAGCTCTTGACGTGCACAAATTTAATTTAGAAGACTGAAAGGTGATCAAATTAAGTGATCAATATGTCTTCCATAGCTCTCCATATTTGACACTTGAATCTCGTGCTTCTAAGAAGAGCTGAATTTTAGACCTTGTTATTATTGAATAACTAATGAATGTTTTTTTAACTACTTTGCAGGTTGCTTTCCCTGCCCTAGAAGATTTAACAATTTGGGTGGTGCCTATCATAAGAGACATTTGGCCCCAGCAACCACTCTCGAAACCAGCAAAAGAAGTTGAATCCTTCTGCAAACTCAAGGCCATTGCGGTTTGCTTCTGTGAGCGATTGGAGTATGTATTGCCCTCCTATATGCTTCCTCAGTTACACAATCTACTAAAACTCGACATAGAAGATTGTGAGAAGTTGGAGGTGATAGTCTCAAACAAACTGAAGGAGAAAGAAGCCACCAACAATGATATCCTTGTGTTCCCTCAATTAAAGACTCTGAAACTTGAGCAATTGGATAACCTCAAATGTTTCTGCACTGGAACAGATCAACTCCTTTTCTCTCACAAGGTACAAAGCTCCTCACCCTTTAAGATCTCGTAGTTTCGAATAGTTTATTCGAAATTGGAAAGAGACTTGATCTGCAAGTTGCGGACTGCAACTAAGAGTCTTAAAGTGAGCTAAATTGTATTTATCCGATAAACTATCAAAGGATATGTTCATGAGCCAATTAATCCATAGCCAAAAAAAACAGAGCCACAATTCCTTCTTCCATCGATTCAATCCCTTCATAGATGGGATTGATTGGCAAGTTTTGGTGATTTATTTAAGTAACAAAATTGTAGCCAATAGGGATCTGAGTTATAAATCGGGTCAATGGATTATTTTTTTCCCGGCTTTAATTTTATAAATGATTAATTATTCTTGTTAAAAGTAATAGTAATTCATCAAGTAGATTAAAAAGTGCAACAAATTAATACGGTTCGTTTGAAGATTTAATATCAAGAGCTCTTGATGTGAACACAGATTTTTAATTTAGAAGAATGAAAGGTGACTGAATTGGGTCAATATGTCTTCCATAGCTCTCCATTTTTTGAGACTCGAATCTAGTGCTTCTAATCAAAGATGGATTTTAGAACTCGATTGGACCTCCTTATTATTCAATCACTAATGAATGTCTTGTCCAAAACTTTCCAGGTTGCCTTCCCTGCCTTGGAATATTTACATATTTGGAATACGCCTAGCATAACAGAGATTTGGGACAAAAAACCACCAGAGCAAGAAATTGAATCCTTCAACAAACTTGCAACAATTGCTATCGTTTGTTGTGACCAGTTGGTGTATGTACTGCCTTCCTATATGCTTCCTCGTTTACAGAATTTGCAAGAACTCAAGATATGGCGTTGTAAGGAGGTGGAGGTGATAGTCTCAAAGGAGCTGAAGGAGAAAGAAGCGACCGGCAATGATCCCATTGCGTTCTCTCAATTAAAGGATGTGAAATTTTCTAATTTACCTAAGCTGAAAGGTTTCTACACAGGAACGCAACTCATCTTCTCCAACAAGGTACAAAAGTCCTTACCCTATTTTGCTTGATCATTGCCCTGAATAGCACAGAAAAGCAGGCGCACATTTCTGATCCTGTAGTTCAATTACTCAAAATCGGAAAACGTCTCGATTGATCCGCAAGTTCGGACAGCAACTAAGAGTCCCAAATTATGCTGAAGTGTAAACTATCTGAGGAAATTCCACTGAATCCATAGCCAAACTTGACCAGAGCCACAATTCCTCCATCGACCAACCCAATGAGAGAAGTTTTTTCATGTGTGCAGTGTATTTTTCCAACTGGTACCTAAGTTTTTCAATGCTCGTAATTCCTTTCCAACATAGGATTGGCAAATGTCTTCCCCATGCGGCCGAGAGAGAGAGAGAGAGAGAGAGAGAGAGGTCTAATTTTTATTTTATTTTTTTACCTTTTTAGGTTATTATGGCCATGAAAAGCACCTTGAAGCAGGCACATATCTATAATCCTTTAGTTTGATTGAAATTGGAAGAATATTTGATCCGCAATTGTGATTCCCAAATTAACGTAAAATTAGGTTATCATGTAAATTTAATAGTAGTAATATTAAACTATCTACAAAAAATTTCACAATTAAACTATCCGCAATTTTAATGCCAAAACTGTTTTTGATTGTGCTAAAACTCAAATGCATAAAGAGCTTGTACTCTACACATGAGTACAAACATTTCATGCACTTGAGTTTTGGCACAATCAAAAAGAGTTTAGGCATTAGCACTTCCCACTATAGTAGTAATGTTTAACTATCTACAAAAAATTTCGTGAGTCAATAATTACATTGTATCTTCCCACTATAGTAGTAATATTTAACTATCTACAAAAAAATTCATGAGTTAATAATTACATTGTATCTACATTGCTATTTGATAGCTACTACTACAAATTGAAAAGTAGTCAATGTTTATGACATATCAATTCCACCATACGTATTAGCTAAGCTAGTAGAAAGTTAATTAATAATTCTAAAGCAAAATACTGACTTGATTGAATCCTTAACAGAGAAGAGATAGGGAATCAAGTAACTTATTTTTAGAGCTTGATTGGAACTTATTTTTATACAATTACTACTGAATGTGTTGTAAACAACTTTGTAGGTTGCTTTCCCTGCCTTGGAACATTTAACTATTACGGAGGTGCCTATGATAAAAGAGATTTGGGACAAGCAGCCACTTTCAGAACCAGAAAAAAAGCCTAAATCTTTCTACAAACTTATGTCCATCCATGTTGAGAAATGTGACCAATTGGTGTATGTATTTCCATCCTATATGCTTCCTCAGTTACAAAATTTGCAAAAACTTGTGATAGCAAATTGTAAGGAGATGGAGGAGATAATCTCAAACAAGCTCAAGGATAAAGTAGCGACCAACAATAATATCATTCTATTCGCTGAGTTGAAGACAGTGATACTTCAGTTTTTGCCTAATCTCAAAAGGTTATGTTCTGAAACGCAACTCGGCTTCTCCAACAAGGTACCAAGTTCTTTACTCTTTTTTACCTATTTAGGTTATTATGACTATGAAAATCACCTAGAAGCGGGTACATATGTATAATCCTCTAGTTTGATTTAAATAGGAAAAAGATTGAATCCGCAATTGAGAATCCCAAATTTAAGTGTAATTATGTTATCATACGTAAATTTAACAAAAATATTAAACTATCTAAAAAAAATTCACGAGTCAAGGAATCTATAGCCAAACAATTACATTGTGTCGACATTTCTATTTGATATTTACTGCTACAAATTGAATAGTAGTCCTATGTATATGACATATCAATGCCACCATACGTATTAGTTAAACCAGAGGAATGTCAATAATTTAAACTCAAATAAAGTTTCCCAGAATAATTGTTGTTATTCGTGGCCTAGATCAGCCCAGGGAGATGCCCAGAAGTCGGCAGGCTTGGGCATGCAATTTTCTGGCTAGGACAACCCAAAAAAAAAAATCTAGTATTATAAAAATTTAATGAAGTTTCCATAAATGACGTGAAGTGTTAGCGTGGTTCTGCTATCATTTTTGTGCTCGGGCCCAGGGTGATTTTTGCAGAGAGAGAGAGAGAGAGAGAGAGAGAGAGAAGGAGAGAAGGAGACCAAACTGTGGATGGATTGGGTTTCAACTGTGGCGTTTGGTTTGGTTATGGGCCGCGGTCTGGGCATTCATGTGCAAAATTGGCCCAGTCATTCATATGGATGGTGGCCTGATTGGTAACTTCAAGTTCTTAAAATTATTGAAGATGTACGTAAAATGGATCAAGCAAGCCAAGGTGACGCACGACATCTTGAATTCACTTAAACACATGGGGCAACGTATGTGAAACCATGTGATTGATAAGTTAATTGTGTTTGGTTCAGAAAGTAGGCCCTGTTGACGCTGGAGTGTGGCTCCCATCCTCATAGTTTGCTATCACCTACATCACTGTACCAACTCCTAGGAAACTCCAGGAGCAATATTCTAGGCGCCCTCCTTATCTGGTGTTGAAGTTTATTCTCCTTTATAATCAATCTTCTAGGCTTTGTGTTTTGTAGCCCAGAGAGAAAGATCGGTGAGGTTGAAAAGAAACAATTCGTATCAGAGTCCGGGTGGTCAAAACACTGATCAATGCCTATTATTTTTCTGTTGACTGACGACACATTCACACTGTTTGTTTCTGTCGATTTTCGAAATTACTCGAAAAAGTGATCAGACCAGTCCTGCGGTTTGTCTCGATGAGGTCTTGGGTGAGAATGGAATGAGCGGGTGGGGGTAGTTTCGGGAGAGTAAGAAGAGTATAGGAACAGAGAGCCGTGAATAGGTGATGATGATAGGTTTACTGTTACCAATGGGTGGATTGGGTTTCGGATGTGGTCTGGGCATTTATCTGCTAATGGATGGTGGAGCTGTTATCCCCATTCCTCATCAGTTGGGTTCCGGTAGTGCCCATTTTCTTTCCAACATTAGGGTCCTGCAGTAGCTCAAGGTACAACAGAGTTGTGATTCCCTGATTCGATCGTCAATCCTATCATCAATGGTTGAGAATTTTGAGATATATTTGTTAACTCTTGTGGCAATGATATACTTTTACCTGTAAAAATACATGCATCCCTGAGTCTAAACCATCGATTGTTGGATGGAAGTCGGATCGTGGGTACTACCCCAAATCCTAAAAAAAGAGTGAGTCTAATCGCGCGAGAATTGGACAAAAAAATTCATCACTGCTTGAAAAAAAATGGGGGACACTGGGGAGTTATTTAATAGTTACCTCCAAGTTCTTAAGATTAGTCAAAATTGGTATAAAATGACTCATACACCCAAATATAAAATAGACACAACACCAACCTTGAGTCCACGTAAACATGTTGGGCTATGTGAAACTGCGTGATTAGTAAGTTAAACCTGTTATTAGAAATGTTCTCCTATATAATTTTAACTAGCATGAACCCGTGCGATGCACGGCTATGTGCACCTATGTATATTATCCTATAACTATAAATCCATAAAATTGTTGTGCAACGCCAATGCTCTGGATGCTGAATGAAAGAAGCATGGTAATGTGCACATAAATCAAAATGATTCTTGGGTCTGCCCTCTTTGATGCCTTTTAGCTGTGATTTGAGGGCATGATTCTGCAGCAAACGTGACGGTATAGGGGGACCACTGTTTCAGTGGTATTCTATGAGCAGCCACTTTGTGCATTTATTGCCAAAGGTTAGGTCTGTCTCTAATCCATCTGTTTCAGTGGTATTCTGGGAGCAGCCACTTTGTGCATTTATTGCCAAAGGTTAGGTCTGTCTCCTATCCATCCCCCGCCCATACCCCCAATTATTGGGGACTAAATGGGTTATGTTATTGTTGTTGTTGTTGTAACTATAAATCCATAAAATATGAAATTGAAGAAAACATAAATTGTATTTAAATTAAACCTAACGAAAATTGGAAGCTGAAAGCCTGAAAGTTACGTTCAACCAAATCAAAAAAGGCCTATGGAGTATATGCCAAAATAAAAAAATAACATAAAAAAGGTTTTTTGGTAGACATTGTGTTTATATTTAACACAATGGTTAAATTATAGACTGGATTACTGTAATGAAAGACGAACCACATAAAAGTTTGTATTAATATCAAATTAATTCCTTCCTAATTACCTATAGTGTTATATGGGGCAACGTTGAATCCGTGATGGACTATTTGTTTACTTACAATACCACCGACTCTGCTATGTCATTTTAATTGCAAGAAACGTCGGCGTATTTTCCCATCTGGCAAGTGAATTGCGCTGGGTGTATACAGTGGGCCCATCCTTTCAATGCTTGTGTTTCCCCTCCACCATAGGATTGACAAATTGGTGATTGGGGTAAGGGGGAGAGAGAGTGATTCAAGGGCAGAGATTAAGTTGGGACAGGGGTCAAAATAAGAGGGTGTGGGACGGGGATAGAGGATCCCAAGCCGTATTTGTCCATGGGACCCCGTAGGCTCATGGCTTCCTCTTGGTAGTAAAAGTACTTCCTCCATCCCTAAATAAATGTAGAGTTTTCCATTTTGGATTGCCCCATTATTTTAAAAAATTAATGGGTAAAAATTTGTACAATTATTATTTTGCGTTTAGAAAAGTTAATGTGTAAATAGTTATTCGGTAAAATTAAAAGTGGAGGATAATTTTGAAAAGTGAAGATAAAAGTTGATGTGAGAGATATAAACTGAAGGTAAAAGTTAATCTGAATGGTATTTGTTTCTATAATAAGTTTAATTTATGAAAGCACACATTTTAAAAGGGACAAAGGGAGTACTATATATCCTTTATCCTGTATTCCCATCGGATGAACATGCCTCAATAGTTGTCGCTTACGACATGATAACATCAATTTCTGTTGCAGGATGCATTCCCAGTGTTGGAGATTAATATAAAAGAGTTAACCATACAGGTTAGGATTTCTATTTTATTTTTATTTTGACAATAAACACTATGCTAGCTCCATATATGATTTTTATTTTTTCCTGTTAAGAACGCTATACTACTCCTCCTTCAAAAGTAACGTAATGTACGTCCCATTGATGTTTGTTCCATATACTATGATAACATCAGTTTTTGTTGCAGGATTTATGGGGACTGGAGGACTTAGAAACATCTTGCATCGCTCCCAATTTAATGTTTTTAGTTAACGGGACTTCTACAAAAGAGGTAGCCATAGAGGTAGCATTTCTAACTTGGTCTTGTGTGACGCTTATCTTTAAATTTATGAGAAACTATTCAACTATGCTTCATATATGATGTTTTCTTTTAGAACGCTACACTACACTCCTTTGTTAAGAGGCTTACGGTACGCCCCATAAGCCTTTTTATACTACTTGTTACGTACAATGCTAATACTTGTACGTATTGTTATGGTCAAGTTACTAATTTTTACAAATTCACTATTCACGCGCTATTACGACTTGTTATGGGTCTTAAAAAAAAATTCTATTCACGTTATTGTTAAAGTTAATTAATCTGCCAAAAAATACGTAATAATCACCCAAATGACATGTAACAAAACCAAAAACATACGTAATTGGGTGTACGGTACGCCAAAACTGTAGAAGACCAACTAAGAAAAGGCCACACAAGCCAACAAACAAAGCTGCACAAAACAGAAAACTAACAAGAACGTAACCGATGCACAGAGTTTGACGTTTCAGGCCACCTTTAGATTGTGTTTGGTTTGGGTTTTGAGTTTTGGTTTTTGTAATGATTAGAGGGAGAAATAGAGATAATAATTAAAAAATAGATATTAATGATTGGAGAGAGATAGAGAAAAATAAAAATAAGATTTAAAATAGGGGTAATAATTAATAATAATTGAGAAAATCGATTCTTAAAAACCAAAACGAACAAGGCCATAATTTTCCCCTTATAGAAGTATTCGTCACATGCTTCCATGAAAACAAACAAGGCTGCATATCTTCAATGACATTCCTCAAAACCACGCCAATTAAAGCAAGGAATTCATTGCAGAATTACAGCTGCAGTTCTGTATAAACCATGATGCCAACTCCTGAATAAAACCCAAGTTACGTCTTCTCACTCCACATCTGTCCAAAATATGCTGCCACATCCACCTAGAGAAAGGACAAGCAAAAAATAACAGACAAGAGGAATTAGTAAAAGCCATAAACTCCCCCTGACTAGTTAAGGACCAATAAACCATATCTTTTCTCTGATCGACATCAAGCCTCAACTCCACAGGGTCCATACATAATGTTTTGTATGACTATCCTTAACTATCCCGTTGTGTTGTGTGTACGTACATTCCTACTTGATATCTTTGAACGGTTCTCAATAAAATCTTTGAAAATATGTCAAGGCAACATGTCTGCACTGTCTTTGAATATTTATCAGAAAGGCAGAAATTCAACATGCACCGTGCTTCATATCTTGGTTTCTTCTTTTTGTTTCGTTTGGTTTCTTAGTTTTCCTCTTTCATTGAAATAGGAATCTGAAGAAGAAGAAGAAGAAGAAGAAAAAGAAGAAGATGATGATGATGATGATGATGAAGAAGAAGAAGAAGAAGAAGAAGAAGAAGAAGAAGATGATGATGATGATGATGATGATAATGAAGAAGAAGAAGAAGAAGAAGAAGAAGAAGAGGACATTAAGAACGCCAATGACAATGGTGGAAGAGGAGGAGACTGAAGATCATATTTGCAACCTTGACTGATCTGGCGTCCCAAACTAAGAATAATGGTACGGCTACTTTTTGGTTTGCTATCTGTTGTGATCTTTTCTTTTTCTTAAGCTTTATTAACCGTCTAAGCCACAACATAATCGTGTCACTAGCTTTTCATAATATCGGTCTTATCTATTGAGAATCCGCTATGTAATGTAACGTAGTTTATTGGCCGTTACGTTACGTAACAATTTTTGACCTCTCCGATACTATTACACCCTGATATATTGGTAAGAGAGAAAAATCGCATGCGTATCAGCCGGTTACCATTAATTGAAGTAATCTAGTCCTAATAAGAAAACCTTTTTATCACCTATATTAGTCTTCATAAAACCTTTTTATCACCTATATATGTAAACTACTCTTTTTTTATTCCTAAAAGTTTCTGATGCGATGTAATTTTCAAGACAATGTTCATATTATAAAAATTTACGTGTGTTCTCTTAAAACTTACAAAATCTCCTGAATTTGCTGACCTATGCATTTGTCTATTGTTAAGGAATGGTGCTCAATTATCTTAGGTGGAGATAGTGGTTTGCTAATCGTGGCCATAGAACAAGGGTGATGATGGTGGCTAATAGTTTGGTGGTTTCTATAATTGCGGTGGTAAGAGTTGAGGTGTACTAAGGGCATCCACAGTGGGCTCCCTAAAAATAACTCCTAAGTTGGCTCCTCAAGTGTACACATAAGCCTAATTGGGTCCCATTTTTCACTCCTAGAGCTTGTTAAATTTAGAGAGCATATGTGCACTCCATGGGCTAGCAAGAGCATTCTTTATTTTGTGGGAAAAAATAATAAAAAGTGTGGGTCCCATAAATTGATAAGTCTAAAAAGATTAAAAGTGCTTGGATCCCACTTGAAGCTAGCTACAAGGCTACTTAGATTTGGCTAATGAGTTAGGAGTCATGCTTAGGAGCTACCATTGGGAGCATGTATTGAGAGTCCATTGGAGACCATAATTGATCAAATGGCTTACTAAAATTTTAAGAGCCTCACCTAGGAGCTATTTTAAGAGCCTCACCTAGGAGCTATTTTAAGAGCCCACTGTCCTAATCATGATGACATGGTAGTGAAGTGATAATAGTAAATATATTAGTTTTTTTTTTAAAGCAGAAATTTTTATTAATCTTGAAATTGTTACAAAATTAATAGGAGCAAGGAAACAACAATAAAAAATTGTCCGATCCGAGATCCAAACCAATAGTAAATATATTTGTAGGAAACACAAATTTTGATTGCAGATCTGTTTTATTCCCCTAGTTGCATTTTGTGTTATTTTTCGCTATCAGAAATCTCCCAACAAAAATGAATCTAGACTCCAGTTAAACTCCATTTTGGTGGTTAAATCATGTGCAAATGTTGAATTATTAAAAACTTTGTTCAGTCACGAACACATTTGTAATTAAATACTCTTACTCGGATTTATGCACAGAACAACTGTTAGATACTTAGATTTTTTTTTTTTATCAGCAAAGAAATTCATTAATCATTGAAACGAATTACAACGATTAAAGGGACCAAGCCCAAGCAACAAAGTGCCGAGCAAGGACCAAGGGAAAACAAAACAAGCACAAGTTGGCAAGAAACCAACAAAGAGCTGCATCAGAAAAACAAAATTGCAATTATAGAATCTGAAACAACAGGAAAAGGAAAACTATAGAGAGAACAGAATTGCATCTTCGCAGCAATTCCATCCCATCATTGTATCAACCATCAAAATTTACGGTTAACTAACCCAGATATCAGAATATAGTCCAGCAGAGTCGAAAATTCAGTATAATCCCGCGATAGAATCAGACAAAACTCTTTCATGTCGTTGATCAAATAATCAGACACCATGTAGCAGCCAAACCCAATTCACTCTGAGATTGAACAAGTCAGTATTCCACTAGCTTTTGAACCTTCAATTTCCTTATTCCAACTAAAAATCTCTTCAAATCTTCAAGAATCAAGAGCGTATTCATTCAGTTTATATGCTGTTTTAGTCCAGATAGCAATTGGAGTTTTAATTCTATCAACCAACTCCCCAATTTCTACCACCTTAATTTTGAATACAACCTGGTTCCTTTCAAACCATAGTAGCCACTGAACAATGTAAAAACTGATATCCCAGCTTGTTTTTCTGACATTTTTGTTAGATACTTAGATTGCTAGTATATACAACTATATTTGAGTTTAGATTCTGCCTTCCTTAGGCACATGACTAAATCACACTATCAACATTCTTCTGCAAAATTATGTGAATCTGATCGAATAAGTAAACTCTGGTATATTTTTTCGATTGGGCGTGTAACCTGATGTCTCAACTTTCCATCACTCATTGATCTTCAATTGTGATATTTAACTCTTTAGTCTTGCAAGTTTAAGATGCCAAGGTGTTCAATCTGCCAATTGATGACCACTTATTTAGTTGGTCTGAAATAGACTAGAAAAGCCAAGAAATATACTTGTCTCTTTTCCTTGGAATTCAATTCTAGTATCAATAGTATAGTTCTTCCTTCTTACGCAGGGTGTTTTTTTTTTTTGTTTTATCAAGTCCCTATGTGAACAATATGGCTTAAAATTTCATGACCAATTACAATCAATATGCTTTGTGCAACTATGGACCTACATGCATCTTGCATAACTAATATAACATGAAACCTAATATTGTGTTATGCTTTTTTTCCCTTCTCCATCAGTACTTTGCTCTGGAAGTTATGTTCAAGTAGCTGGGGAGAAGATTGTGTTGAAGTTCCTCATAATGGCAAAACTTCTTGTAATAAAATTCAAGACTCACTTGATGGCGATGCTTTCTCCCTTCGGCAGGTATGAAGGAGAATGCTTTTTAATTTCCAAGTTTGTTTGTGTTTTCAGCTACAATCAACGGTTTCACTTTAATAATTCCCTATGCGAGCTTGGCCTCACATTGGAAACTTGTTTGTCCTTCATATTCACATGTTTATGAATGTTTGCATGAGGTGGTTTCGTGAACAACTATTCCACAAACTATACTCGTGACAGTGTTTGTTGGAGCTTGATAGTACAATAAATGTAGGATGAGTTCTATAATTGAACTAATAATGTTTGTGAACTTAGCTAATGTGTTTGAAGTGTGATTCTATGGTTGTGTTATAGTACGTTCTTTACAATTGAGAAGGCAATGGGATGAATGTCATTATTTTTAGATTCCCAAGAACAGTGGAATAAAGAGGAAACCAAGCAAGGTATCCACTTACACCTTAAATACTAGGGGGATAGCAGTCTATGTTGTAGCACGCGTGCTGTGCGGCCAATGTTAAGCCCATCCAAGCTTTGATTATTTGATTTCAAATGTTCAATTTTTTCGTCATGTTGAGTGGGTGATCATGCGAATCCTAATTTGATTGGATATCTGCAACCATGTGAGCATAGCACATTTACCGAATAGTTCCTCTTCAAGTTTTTCGAACAAAAGGTTTTTTCCCCCTCCAAATAAATGTTTTGATGACATAATTACAGATATTCAATCAAGTTTTGCATGTCACCTAACAAACAATTTATATAACCAGGGCATTGCCAAGACCGTTGGATATTATACCTGTTAAGTTAAATATGCAAATCCATTGCTGATTCGTGGATAGATTTCATGTAGTGTTTGATATAATCCCATAAGGAGATGGATGCTCCCCAGTCCCTTTGAGGGGCTCGAAGGTCTGGTCCAGTCTGATCCATTTTGGAGCTCTTCCTAGGACGATTTAGATCAATCGTTCCACTTTGTAATCCTCGTCGAGAATGAAAAAATTATGATTTTCAGATATTTGTTTGTAACACACCAATCTTGAGAAAAATAGATTTTGAAAACATTGGAACACTGAATCGAAATTCATTTTTAATTCTCACGACAAATGTGTTATGAAAACTTATCAAACAAATGTCTGATAAATATGATTTGCAGGATAGCCAATATTGTTAGCAATGTCTAAAAATTGAATGATCCTGATTATCCAAATAAACCAAGAAACTCCCAAAATGGGCTGAACTTGACCACTGCAGATCGAGGATCCAATCCCATCCCATATCGTCCATGTTAAAGTAACAATCCTGTAGTACACCCAAGCAACTAAGGTATGATGGAATATTGGGATAAGAGAGATGAATTGCTTCCACATATATCCAACTGAATTATGAAAAGGATGTGGATAAAATGGAGGTGTCAACAAATGAAGAAGACAAAGTCAGGGGACCCAATTAAGGGAAAGGAAAAGGGCTTTGCTGTTAATTGTAAGAGATCCCCCATTAAGGGAGACGATGGGTTAGTGAGGGGTTCAACCCTGAATTAATTACAGGCTACTCTCGATTATTTAAATGCAACAGGAAGCTCGGATTGAACCAGTTTCAGCTCCCTTGTAGTTGAGGCTGGAGCGTATAAGAACTTGTCGTATCTAGAAGAAGATTACAGAAATTACATCAGTAAAGCTAGGGGTCTAGAGTTTGGGGAAGGAGATGCTATCGCGATGCCAGTATTTCTTAGGAACTCATTCGGAAAATTCTGGTTTCTTTCACGCTATGGACGGAGATGAAGGGGGGCGCGTTTAACAAGTGCATGTTTTCGACAGATGCAAGGAGCAAGGCCTCATTCAAAAAGTTCATTTTTTTTTTCTTTTTTTGATCGGCAAAGAAAGTTATTGATAAGGAAAAGATAGTACAAAAGAAAGGATCACGACGGAGATGAAGTAGGAACATATCCCTAACAATATTGGCACATAGTCACGTTGGACAGAATGTACTTGGTTTACAATTAAGACATACCATTTGCTTCTTTTGTTTGAATGAACCATCTACATTTTGAGTGAAGATAGAGTGACATCTACATTTTGAGTCTTGGTTTGAATGCACGTTTGATTGCCTTTCCAATGCCATAAGTACAGATCAGGGTCTCTGCCTTAATTATGGCACGTTCGATATTTGTATTTTGTAACAAAAGAAATATCCACAAAAAAGGAAAAAGAATTAAGAAACCAAACAAGGTATCCACCTACCACACTAGTTGGGACAATCAAGGTCTCTGCTTTAGCATGCGTGATGTGTAGTGAATATCAGGATCACCCAAGCTTGGATATTTTATTTGAAGCTTTCATCATCTTGTCGAATGGGTCAAGCTTGGATATTTTATTTGAAGAGTTTGGTTTCTTCGTCTTATTGAATAGGTGACTCATATGCAAATTCAAATTTGATTGGATATTAGTTGTCATATGAGCGAAGCATGCACATTTACGTTATATTCAGACGCCTAATATTGGGCGCGCGACAAAGACTCTTGTTCCCAATTAGGGAGCCATCATAGCCTAGGCACAAGAGAAGATAATGGCTTTGATATGACATAAGAGAAGATACGACATTTCTGGTGCAGAAAGAAAAAACAAATCGCAGAGAAAGAAATTCACTTAATTGGCACTAGTTCCATGGCCGGTTCATGGAATCAAACCACAAATTGCAATTGCAACTGCAATTGACGTCGAACTGAACATATTGCAAACGTTCGACCGTAGTAGGACAACGCAAGTACAAGGCTGCGACGCCACCGTCTGACACAGGTTGTTCAACTTTTACTCTCTGCATTTTGCGCAAATTTTCAGATGTCTTTCGAATGACAACGTTTTTTAATTTTCAGTTTGTGTGGAAAAGGGTGGCGTGGTCGTTCTAGCTTCTATTAGAATTACAGTAGCCAGAAGGGGATTAGTGAATGCAATATTGTTTAGTGTTTGGCTCTGAAGAATGCCGAATTACGAACATGTATTAAGTGCAGTACTTTTTGCCCAAATGGTTTCACGTATAACATCCCAATTGGCTCAAAATATACGGCAACCGATCGGCTGCAGCCAAGTGCTACGGCCTTGCGAAGTTATACTTCGGCGGAGACGCCCTCGCCCATAAGAGACACCTCCTGTCTTAGATTCACCATAAACCAAGTCGGCCTCATCGCGGAGACGCACGAATACCTGGGATCCCGCTTGGTTGAAGGTACTATTCAATCCCACCATTATTAGCTTCTATGATTGTTTCTTTTCCTTTCTTCTAAAACTGCTACTTTTATTCACTTCTATGATTGTTTGACATAATTAGCTGGTAGGTCAGGTGTTTGCTTAAACTCCCAAGTGAAAATATGCCTTTGATTTTAATCCCCTCTTTTCTTCAAGAGCAACACATTCCTGGAAATAGGCAAGCTGATCTTGTTAATGCATTTGAGACCACATAGTTTAACGGCTCTGATATGATTCCCAACCGTAGCTCTTGCAAATGATGTTGTGTATGTGGTTCTGTCCAATAGAAAAGCTGTCCACATAGTTTAACACATTCCTGGAAATAGGCAAGCTGATCTTGTTAATGAATTTGTGTTGTGTATGTATAAGGTCGAGTATCAGCACATTGATCATTAAACATCTGGTCAGCTAGACTAGTTTTGAATGAGCCATGATCAAACACTTCAAAGCTCGGGCTGGCTTATTTGCAGCGCCATGGAAGCAGGGAACTGGGGAAAAAAAGAAGCACTATTGATACCAATTTCGAAATTTCTCATAAAAGCTAGAATCACATAAACACACAAGTGGCACTTTTTCCTCCCTATCGCGCGACCTCGTTTTCCCTTAATCCAAACACTCCCAAATATAGAAAGATAAGATGAAAATTACAAAAGGAACATAGCAGTTGCAGCACTTAAGGGGATTCAACTCATTCAAGGCTTAATGGCCTCACATGATACCAATTCCATCTTCAAGTCTAGCAAACCGGTACATAATAAGGATGATAAATGTCAACGCATACCCAAATTACTACAAATAAAATGGTTTGCGGGTACATCACAATCTCCTCAACAAAGAAACCACACTTGGTTGAGGAATTTCAACAAACACCTTGTCTCGTAGTAATCGAATTTTTTTGCAAGAACTACCCAGGAGTATTTTGCATATCAAATCAAGTAATATATCTACACAAACATATATGATTCTAACATATCTGTAACAATCGAAATCGAAATTCACTTCAATTCGTCGGGAATATTAGACAATTATACAGGACAATGTATCATAGTAAAATACTAAAAACTTGAAAAAATTGAAGAAGACCTGCGAATGTGATGCAATGATCGACAGAGAGGACTCCGTTGAGGCCGCCGATGCAGACTTACGAAGGGTTGTTGGTGCTGTATGATGAGTGGGCTCGTTGGGAGCCTGCGTATGTGAAAAATTTGTAGTGAAAGCATGAATTCATATTTTGACGGTTATGTCAATTTTGAAAACCTTCTTGAAACAATTTGTGGAACATTGTGGGACAAAATATAAAAATGCATTGTTAATTAAGTAAGGTGGAATAAGAAAATCTTGAAGGGAATTTGTAGCATGCAGGTGGGAACCCAACACCAGACCAAAGGCTTCCTAATTAAGGCCCTTTGTTTTTGCAGTCCCTCAGGCTTTCATCAGCCAAGTTTCATCTGATTGCATCCTTTCACCTCTTTATTGTATTCCCTGGAAGATACAGTTTGTTTGTGCTCTTTATTATTGACAAAAGTTTTTTAACTTCAAGAAAGTGTGCTATTTAGCACTTCACTGAGAAATGAGAATACGAGTCTTAACACATGGTGAACCCTCGTTTTTCAACTCTTGAACAAAAGTATCGAGGAGTCTAACTTCTTCGAGATTCGATAGATGTAACTGAAATCTTATGTCCATTACACTTGTTGGGAGGGTTGCAAAAAAGACTAAAGCAACCTTTGGGAAGTATACAAATTCCACATGTTGGGAGGGTTGCTATTCAAGGCTGATATTTCCTGGTAACATCCTAACAGGTCAAGCCACGCATGCTGTTATTAGAGTCAACAATAACTTGCTTAAACATTTGGGCCTTCAAACTAGCCCCTGGATGAAACTTCTAATGCAACCTGGGACTTGAGTGGAAACATAGAATGGTTAACGTCCTTTTTGCTTTAAAATGCTGGAACACCATTGTCGTTTCCAACTTTTCTTTTTTTGTCTTTTGGATTGTTTGCCCACTGGAGTTCACGTAAGGTCATATATACATATCGTTAGCCTTGCTGACTCTTTTAAAGAACTCTGCCAGTCTGTTTCTTTTTGGTAATATTATGATGCTCTGTATTGATTCTGTATTCTATAGGGTAAGAAAGGAATTGAATTTGACTGTCTTGTTTACTAAAGATAACTTCTTTACATATCGACATGCATGCATGAACCTTATATTACCCTTAAATATAGTCTCATTTTTCATTTGCCCAAATTGATCTATGGTCATCACTCTGCTATTCAGCTAAGCCGAGGATGTTCCTTTCCAACTCTATTTTTGTCACTCTGCTATGGTTGTGGCCTTCACTTGATGGAGATGAAGATACTCCCTCTGTTTCTCTAATTGTTAAGTCTTCTTTCCAAAGCAGGGTATAAAAGTTTCCTTTTCCCAAATTATCACTTCAGGGTTCCTCCAATGGCATAACTAAAAGTGGATAACCAAAATTTGTCACATTAACTTTTTGTTATTCATTTAAGGGGTTCTTAAACTTGTTAGCAATGTTGAGGTCCACACTGGCACAATCAAAATAAGTTGGCAAAAAATTCAAATTTAATGGCCAGCTTTTTTTCTTCTCCATCTAATGGTCTACATTGGATAGCATTATAATAAAATAAGAGAATATGGAGAACATTTGTTAAAATTCTTTAAGTGACCAACATTGTGAAATATACAGTCACATGCCAAAGTTGAGTGGGTTTCACCAAATAATAACAAAAAGCATATGGAGTAACTTTTGGGAATAAGACCCAATATTTTTTTGTTATTAAAATAAATGTTTGCTAACTCTAGTTATTGAAAGGCTCAAATTTTATTATTGGCTAAAACGGAAGTATAGGGCGAGAATTGTAATTGAGAATAGATGCTACTAGAAATTAATTGAGTAGGACGTCTTTGAAGCTTTTCGTGTGGGGTACTAATGGTTTGAAGCAGCATTAGCATTGTCGGCCACTGATTAATTTGTGCAAACTTTCTTTTTTGAAAGACTTATTTAAAACTTCCAAGGCTGGCTCCTCCATTTCTTGCGTAATTATTCAGTGTTCTTCTACTATCATCACGTGATGTCTCCGGATATTTAAACACTATACATTTACATATGACCCAAACAATTAATCGTGGCAATTGAGATAAATTTTTGGCATACAAGAGTTTTGAGACGCCAAATGACGGTGTTGCTGGACATTGATAAATTTTTCCATTTCTTGATCTACTATTGAAGGAGTGTTCTATTCTTGATAATTTTTGGAACTCCTTTCCAAGTGGTCCGTCCTCCTCAGTGGAGATCACACCAATGGCACAAGATAAATATATAGACACGTATGTACATCCTTCAACCAAGTCCGGTTCAAAGTGTTGCATTTCAATAAAAAAAAAAACCCTAAACTCAAGAACCCAAGTCAAACCATTAAAGAAAATAATACCATAAGCGTACCTGTGGGTGATGAAAACCTCTTGGTGGTTGTTTGTCTTCCACCTCCAAAAACCCTTCTCTTGATCTTGACCTTACTCTCATACACGATGGAATGGTATGAGAAAGAGATTAGGGTTTAGGGTGGAAACTTAACTACATATTTAGATTGCCTTAGGCGGAACCTTAATGTCAACAGAGGTCAAAATTTTGGGGTATTGACGCCACAAATGAGTTCAATTGAATAGCATAAAAGAACGACGAAGTGCAATTGGGTCACCCCACCTAATTCAGAAGATTCAAGGGAAGGGAAAGGCACCGAGGAAGAAATCGTTCGCATTGGGATTTGTTTATTTGGAATTGAAGCATAATCATTAAAGTGTTTTTATATGTGATGGGGCATTAAGATGCATAAGAGGTTTAAGAATGTGCAATAGTTTCATGTTGAGAGTATAAAAATCTACGGTGGAAAACTCTCTTTTTGGTCTGCAATGCATATCTTAGGCTTCTTTTTTAAGAATGTTGAACGATTGATTCTTTGAAGGCTTGATGATAATCTTTATAGAAGTCTTCTCTTTATATATACATTCTAGAAGTCTTCCTTTTAACTGTCCAATGTTTATCTTATTAATTTCCTTGTTTTCTCCTCTACGGTTAAAAAATCGATAGGATATCCTTGATATCTTTTGTGCCACAAAATCATTAAAGCATACAGAATATCTATGAAGGAAAATACATCAGTGCACAATCTCCATAACCAAGAAACATTTGAATAACCCATAAGTATTTGCATTTATTACAAATCCTCTTCATACAGATTTACAAATCACGAAATCGGCTATTTCAAATTCCCCTGCAATTTTCAAATTCAAAGCGACAAATGATAAAGGGAGTTGATATTGACACTCTTCTTTTCTCTATTGGCACTGACTTTTTTTTGTCTCTATTCATAAAATGCAAGAGTAACTTTGACTAATAGAGACAAAAAAGGAGTGCCAATAGAGAAAAGTGGAGTGCCAATATCACTTTCCATGATAAATAGAAGTAGAGGGAGAATATATTTTGCATGATTTGATACATGAAAAATTCATTGTGAATATGGTAGTTCCAAGATTAAATTAAGAGAGAATCGAAATGAAACACAGCATGAAACAAAACAGGGCTTCCCTGTTTTGTACCCCTGTTTTGGCATAGTCTGGACCAGTACCAAGACATTTTTCCGGCCATTTCAAAACCTGCAAGCCTATCAATACATTTGATCCAAGAAATAATATAATTTTATATTAAGGAGGTGTTATGCTAAAAATGTTTTAAAATAAATTTTATGTGATGTATTTTGAAAGAATGACCTGTCTTAATTTTTTTTAAAAACTGTTTTTTTGTTAGTGGAACACCCCTAATTTGAATCAAGTCAGATATGCTCAAGAGTAATAAGAAGTTCCAATACTCATTTATAAGCCCCGAATAATAAAAAAATATTAGCCCAACAATATACTATACAAGCCGAAAGATCATTATCTATATCAAGTTCAATTAATGAAAATAGCCCAATAACAATGAAATTGACATTTACTTTTTTATTATCTTAATCGAAATTCATTCTAATTATACATCATCATCAAAATCAAATCCCTACCAGTTCAACTTGTGAAGCAACACCTTAATATATACTATTCGTAAGCGTAACTTTAAAGACAACTGAAGTCTAACTTATTTTTCTAAAGAGCCAGCCAATTAGAGCTTCGCTTGGTCGGAATTAATGACAATTGTAATTGGCAGTAAGTCACCTTCGAAAAACTCTGGCATCAATCTGATACGTAACAAATTCCCTATCATTTTATTTCAATACTTCCACCCTTTTTTGTTTTTGAAGAAGTACTGAAGGATTTTTCCAACCTCGATCGCCACTAAAGTTGGAAGTTGGAATCACAGTTTCGGCAAATGCTAGTTTTGATATGTAAGGTTCAACTGCAGCACTTGCTCAGATACTGACATAAATCTTATTATTGTTAAAAAAACCTCATCACACTTTTAATCATGCTCATATCGAAATTAGTTTTTGCTCTACGTTTTTTTCTAAACTTAAAAAAAGAAAAAAAAAAAAGAAGAACGAAATTTTTTCAAGGTGTTCTGTTTTTTTTTTTTTTTGACTTCTATGGCAATTTCTCTTTAATACTGTCACTTACATAATTCTTTCTCAGGCTGCAACAATAGTTTTACTAAGGTGAATTCTCACCAAATGGGCAATTGGTGGCACTTATGTTGTAGAGTTCTTGGATGCCTCACACTTTATTCTGGAATCGAGTCTCATTCTCCCCTCCCCCATGCAATAGATTAGGAATGACGAATGACAAAAAAAAAAAAAAAGAATTCTCACCCAATGGCAATCTTCTAGCTAGGTACTGTATCGTAATTGGTCAATGGATAATGAAATCTTCACATAATAAAATATGCAAGTGGCAAGTACCGGCCATGTTATTCTACTTGTGAAGCATATAAATCTCCTAATATATATTCATTGGCGAAACAGATGTCTGACTTATTTTTCTAGAGGTGACAACCAATTAGAACTTTGCTTGTTGGGAATTGAAAAATAGTCATCTTCAATAAACTTCGGCAATCAATCCAATATTTAACAAATGCCCCCTACCGTTTCTGTTCAACAGTCTCCACCTCTTTAGTTTTTGACAAAGTACTATAGGACTTTTCCAACCTTGCCATTTGTTAGAGTTTATCCCACATCAGTTATTTATAATCTCCAAAACTCATATATGAATCTGGACGGCCTGTCCATTCATAACTCATAAACCAATTGATTTTGGGTTCGAAATAAAAAATTTCACACGGCTCAAGAAGTTGAAAGAGTTTTCACACCACTCATGAAGTTGAAAGTTGGAATTGCAATTTCAACGAATGCTAGTTTTGATATGTAAAGTCAACGTACTCCAGAACTTGCTCGCATATTGAAGTAAATCTTATTGTGTTAAAAGAACCTCATAAAAACTAGGACTGTTGAAGAAAACACGTAAATCCGGTCCAAACCGGAGTGTACATTTTGGATTGAATCTGCAGATTAATGGTCTGGACACGGGTTGAAAAATAAGAAAACCGTGAGATACAGTTTGGTTCACAGATTTTTATTGGGGAACCCTGAATTAACCGAACAGGATCCGTGAGATATTTATAAAAAAATAAATGACAGTAAAGAATATACCTATACAGAATATTTGGTGAATAATTGTAATAATTTTTTAACTATTCTGGTACAATTATTTACTTATTTTTACAAATTGTTTTGAACTATTTACCTTTGTGTGGTATAGATTAAAAATACAAAACTTAAGAAGTATAATTTTATTACTCCGGCCTTTGGGGAAAAAACATATACAGATGGATTACAGTATTATTCATTTCTACCCTTTCAATGCTTTCGTTATACTCTCTAGCGAACCCTAAAAACTCTACAGTTGATATTAGTTGCTGTTTTTATTTCCTGGAATTTGGAATTTGGTTTTTGAATCTGGAATTTTATGGAATTTGGTTGTTGAATCTGGAATTTGGTTGGATGTTGATGTATCCGTGAATAATACTAGAACCGAACCGTAACTCATGGATTGGTTCGGAACTGAACTGCAAGACTTTTGGTTTGGACAATGATTGCATTTTCTTAGAACTGTGACTCGCGGTTAGTTCTTCGAATTCATAGTAATCTGGACCAATCCGAATCGTGGACAACCCTAATAAAAACCCTCTTCACACTATCATTGATAGTCATATCTAAATGGGTTTTTAAGCTGCAATTTATTTTGAACTTGAATAAACAAAACTCAAACTTTTCAAGGTGTTTTTGTGGCTTTTATATCAATTGCTTTTTAATGTTACAACTAATTTGTTTCTTTCTCACTGCGGCAATAATGATTATCAAGGTCAACTATCAACAAGCAGCAATATTCGCTTTAGGAACGATTGGCCAATACGTAATGGAACCTTCACATTAAAAATGCAAGAGCCGGGCACTTCCATAGGAAAATAGGAAACTATTCGGCGTAAGTATTTGGGAAGATCGAGTTATAGTTAAAAAATATATATATTCTAAAACATATTAAAAAATATATTCTCTCCAAGCCAACAATGTCGCTCGACTTGTGAAGCAATATTTAATATTCTAATATGTGTTTGTTGGAATAACTTGTAAAATGACTAGAATCTTACTTATTTTTGTACGAGAGTCGAGAATCAATTAGAACTTCACTACTTCGAAATTGAAAATAGTAATGGGCACTCCGTCCCGAAATGTTTTGACAATAGATCCTATATTTAACAAATTCCCTCCTGTTTACTTTCCATAGTTCCCACCTCTTTTAGTTTTTGAGGAAGTATTATAGGATTTTTCCAATTTTGAAGTAATTCTTATTGTGTTAAAAAAACCTCCTAAACTCCCCTTCCGGCTAGCACTTGGTATGACATTGAAGTAATTCTTATTGTGTCAAAAACCTCATATAAGCCTCTTCGCACTTCGATTAATTCATACTCATATCTGAGTGAGGTTTTACTCAATTTAAAACTTAAAATACAAAAGCTTGAACTTTTGAAGATTTTCTTTTGGCTTTTGAATTGATTGCTCTTTAATAATGCCACTTGTTAATTTCTTTAACAAGCTTTTTTATCAAGGTTAACTCTCACGAAGTGGTAGTTTTTTAGGTGCTATATTGTGATTTCGCCAATACATAATGGAATTTTCACATCAAATATGAAAGTGTCAAATACATATGTAGGCAAATAGGAAACTACTTTGTGTCACGTTGTCTGATTTGTAATTTAAGTATTTTTTAATTCTTCATTACAACTCATCATTTTATTAGCCAGAAGTCAAATGTTGAGACGCCGACTTCTAATACGATTTTTTTTCCCTTTAAACTAGCGGGGCAGTTTTTAATTTTAATGTAGGGATTCAAATAATAAAAGCTTGTGTCCATCTTCTAATACGATATGTCCTTGAGGGACGGCATGCCCTACCAATCTAATCCTGTTGTACGGCATTCTAGTCGTCTGTCTCTGTCATCGATAGTTCAATTCATAAGATTTAACAAACATATGCCTATTGATTACTGAGATGGACAACTTGGATTGGGGGTTAGTAGGACCTACGTTCGTCAATACGGATTGGGAGTTGGTAGGACATACGTTCCTCGATACAGCAGAAGGATGGACAACTCCCCCCCTATGCAGATCTCCCTGTCCTCAGTGATCATCGCCCTTTAAAGCTTTGAACAACTCCCTTTGTTCTTTAACCCAAAAAAGGATGGATCCAGGAAGCTAGCTTCCTACATGATTTGTTAATTCCTTGAAGAGAGAGAAAGAGACTATATACATAGTAGATGAAGAAAAATAGTATCCAAATAAAAGGAAAAACCAAAAAAAAGTCACCTAGGTCACATTCCTCAATGCACAAAGTCCATTGAGTTAATGGGATTCCCTCTTTGTCTATTTTGAACTCTTCTCCAAAACCAATAGTAAGGGATAGATAATTCGGGACTCCTGAGCAGTCGGGTATGGCGCTAAGCTATTTGGTAATTTTTAATTCGTTATAATTCGGGACTCCTGAGCAGTCTAATATCATTTTTTAGTTTTAAACTAGTGGCACAGTTGGGACCACCGCCATTGTCACATGGTTAAGTTGGCTAATGGCGCCTGATGCAGTGCACATCTATCCTAGTAGTAATTTTTAATTCATCATTCTGTCGTATTTGTTATTTTTTCCCCCTAAACTAGTGGCACAGTTTTTAATGTAGCGATACAAACAAACAATAAAGGCTTGCATTTTCCATCTTCACATTGATCAGACGACATCAAGCACTCAGCCATTCTTGTCCAGCTCATAACTTTGCCTTCGTTTGGCTTGCGACAATTGTGGTGAACCAGAGACGTAACCTCAGACATCTTAGCTTGGTTGTTGAAGATTCAGAGGTACTCCTTCAAGCTTTCTTCCCCTTTTTTTTCCTTGTGTAAATTCTCGGTGTTGCTCAATGGACTCAGTATCTCTACGGTTGGGAATGCATGGTGCAGTTTCGCACACTCTGAGGTCGTTTATATTATTATTATTATCGTTATTATAAGGCTTATTCAATGAAATGTCCATGCGAAAAATTCTTGTAGATAAAACCCCGACAACCACTTCATCAAACAATTACATTTAGGAAAAATAGATGGTGTAGCCAATTTTTA
The DNA here is from genome assembly GCA_020921065.1 of Vaccinium darrowii. Taxonomy (NCBI): domain Eukaryota; kingdom Viridiplantae; phylum Streptophyta; class Magnoliopsida; order Ericales; family Ericaceae; genus Vaccinium; species Vaccinium darrowii. The sequence continues at coordinate 47,905,702 of CM037161.1, forward strand.
TTTTTATTTTTATTTTTATTTTTATTTTTATTTTATAAAACTCAATGAACAACTGAACATGTAGCCTTGATAGAGTTCAATGGAAAAATAGGATTCATGTAGTCGACCCCAATTGATTGGCATACGACTCAGTCTGATCTCTTTGCGTAACTCCTCATCGCATTCCTGACTTATGGCTTTCTTTGTTCTGTTTTTTGCAGAAACTCTACTTGCTTAGCATAATCCTTGTTGCTGTTGGATAAGATCAAATGAGTGAGATTTTCAACTCTGATGATTTCAGCATGTGTTGCATTAATTATTATGAGTTTTCCATAAGCTAGTCGCATTATTTTAACGAATCGTTAAATCATAGTAGTAGGCACGGATACCAAGTAAACTTCCGTCCCCGTCAATTTCGTGGGCTATGTTTTCATCTTTGCCCTTATTTTATGATAACTATATATATAAATATATTTTTTTGGTACGTAAAATTTTATAACAAACAATGGGCAAAAAGCTACTCCCTCCGTCCCAATTTAAATGATCCCTACGGTTATGCGTGTTTTTTTAAAACTCTTATAGTTTTCATTCTATAATGTATTTTATATGCAACATGGATCTTATTTGATAGATCTCAATTAGTTCTATTAGACAAAAATTTTAAAAACTTTGAAAACCTTACTGATAAAAAGATATAGACGTTTGAAAATGGCACGGATATACGTAGGGAGCATTTAAAATGGGACGGAGGGAGTACAAAGAATCAACAGGGGCATAACCCTGGAACAAATACATCAGAAAAACAAATTACAAAAGACCAACTCTCAAACCATATACCTCTAAGTATTCAGAATGACAATGAACAATGAAGACAAGGAGAGGATTAATGGAGATAGAGAGTGAAACAAATTTCATTATTGTGATAATTATCCAAGTAACCACATAAAAGTGTGTGGCTTGTAAGGAGTGAAAAGTGTGTATTTAAAAAGGCTCCTATAACAAATCACCACATACAACGTGCGTATAAGCGCGAATGAGAGTGATACTGCGAACCAAAAAACGTATTTCAAAAAGATTACCAATTACTCCATTAAGATACAAAAATGCTACGAGACTCCATAGTGTATAGATTTCGTACAAATGGTGTGTTGGGCCTATTAAAAAGTTCCACACAAATTATCCGAGCTATTTAATAATTTCAAAACAATGTTTCAATTGACACTATAAAAAATTAGCTTGATCGAATATTTATAACTGCTTCATCCTACCTTTCACTTTTTCATTCATAAGATGGATCTTGAATTTTGGAGGAAAATTGAACGTTTGGATCAACTGCTTACAGATATCCAATTGAACTAATCTTTTTAGGACCCACTGAAAAAATATTTTAAAATTATTGAACGGTTCGGATTATTTGTATGAAACCCTTTATGGACACCACAAACCACTATACGAAATATGTACGCGATAGGTCGGTACCTATGGCAGGACTCATTCAAATAGATGGGAACGAAGATTAATTAATGGTGAGTTTTCGTTACAGTATTTTTGATATTTTTGCTATTCTTGGAATCCAATTTGTCAAATTTATTATTATATGTAAAGATAATGACAGTCTGATTTGGCAACTGTACTCTTGTAGGTCAAAAATTTCAAAAATATAAAAAGTACCACAGTGATACTCAACCAAACAAACGAGAATGTTGGGCAACAATTGAAATCGAGATTGAACGGTTCTGAAGTAGAAATTTAAGAGTGCAAATTAGGTGAACAAAACTTTCACTCTGATTAGTGAAAAAAGAGCAGGGTTCATCACAAAGTAATGTAATGCTTACCAAAAAGTGATGGGGTTCACCATATAATGACGCCATATTTACCAAAAAATGATGTGATTTCGTAAACCCTAGCCTTTTTTACTAATTAGAATGATGGTTTTGTTCATCCTCGTTACGTAGGGTAAACAAATTTTCACTCGAAATTTTAGGAGGTCTTTGAAGCTTTGCGCGTGGGACCGTTGGTTTGAAGTATTATCATTAGCGCACTGTCGGTCACTGATTTAAGAAAGACTTGCTTAACGTTTAAAGTTGCATTCCGATTTGCAAGTCTACTTTCTACTTTTTATGGGAATCTTATAAAATTGAATGGGTGATTTTAACAAATGAGTGAGTAAGTTACTTGCTAAAATCAATCTATTTTAACAAATGACAAGCAAAGCCTAATGCTCGTTCAATTCAACGGTCCCACATGGAAATTAGACTTGCAAATAACAAATTGCAAATTTGCAATGCAACTTTAGAGTGTTGCTACAATGTGCCACTCTCCATATGAGATTTTTTGACTCAAAATATGAGATTTTGTGGCTCTAAATATGAGATTTTGTGGCTGGAGATATGAAGTGCATATGGTATGCCACTTCATATGAAGTCACAAAATCTCATATATTTTCAGAAAATCTCATATTTTGAGCCACACAATCTCATATTTGGACCCATTCGGATTGCTACAGTAACTGCTACAGTAACGCGATCTCATATTTGGAGCCACAAAATCTCATATATTCTCATATTTGGTGCCACAAAATCTCATATTTTGAGCCACAAAATCTCATATTTGGTGCCACAAAATCTCATATTTTGGAGCCACAAAATCTCATATTTGGTGCCACAAAATCTCATATATTTTGAGTCACAAAATCTCATATTTGGTGCAACAAAATCTTATATTTGGTGCCACAAAATCTCATATTTGGAGCCACAAAATCTCATATTTCCGTATGGGGTGCATACCATGTGCCATATCATATTTGGAGCCACAAAATCTCATATTTGGTGCCACAAAATCTCATATTCTCTCATATTTGGTGTCACAAAATCTCATATGCGGGGGGTGCACATTGTAGCTTGACCCGCAACTTTAAACAAGTGACAGCTCTATCTTCGGTGGAGCTCATTTTCACTGGTGAAACTTGAGTGAAGATTTCTGTAATTATAGAAAGCTCGTGGGAATTCACCCAAAGTAGATTTTTAAGGAGTTCATGGTTCCAACTGTTCACGAGTCAATCCATCTATACTCAATCTCTACCACTCAATCGTGAGTTTGCTATTTCCTCGGTGATCTATAAAAACTTCACTCTTTTGGTGTAAATTCACAGTGTTAGAATTATCTCATTGATATCATTCTTTATAGTTGGGATGCAGAAGTTTTATGAGCAGTGGGTTAATATTACTTTTGGCTTTCAGATTCAACAATATGCAAAAAGAATGGTTGATAACGATGGAAGGGTTACCTGCGTTCTCATTGGTGACTTCTTAACCATGGAGTTCTTCACACTGAAGTCGTAGTTCAAAGGTTAGAAAAAGTGTCTGCAAATTTATTTGTCAAAGGGTAAAGATCTACAAAATGAATATTGTTCAAATTACGATTTCATTTTCTTCTAAGGAAAAATACTGGAATCAACTTCTCTGCAAGTCACATAGTCGAACTGCACCCTCAGGTTTAGGCCTTTTGTAAACTCTTCCTGTCACGTGGGGCGGAGCTAGAATTTACATAGAGGAAGCCGAAAACTAGAACCTGAAATTTTTGATATTCACAAGGTTGTTGAATTTTTAAGTTTTTCTTTACATCTAGTTTGATGTTCAAGCATGAAATCTAAGACCTTGTTCTTGAATGGATTTTACCTCATAAAATTTAGTTTTGATGAAATCTAACATTCTCAATGGATTTTAGCAAAATTAGATTTTATCTCACAAAATCATTTACAAAACACCTTTATCAACCCTAGATTTAATCCATTGGGAAAATAATGTTATTTTATCACACCTCTAAACAAAACTACATTTTATCAAAATTAGATTTTATCTCGTAAAATCCATTCGAGAACAAGGCCTAAGAAATATAATACTCTAAAAAAAAAAAAAACATAGCCACTTTCTATTCATGAAATCTAGGAAATAGTAATATTTAAAAAAAAAAAAAAATTGAAAACATATCCCCTTTCTATTCATACCAAGGATAACATACATATTCTCTTAAAAGGAACCAATATAGTATGTTATGAATATTTCTTGTGTATTTATATTAATTATATATTCCCTCCGAGCCATTTAATAATTTTTGTTCCCATCAAGATTGAATTGGGAAAATACTGTAATAAATACAAGTGTAGAGAAGAATTCTAAATTTTTTAGAGCACGAAAAATTATGGCAATAAGCTTGGTTCAAGTTTTAAATATAGAGAGAGAGTCGAATTGAAAAACAGGACTCCCCTGTTTAATTGACAAAGTCCGGACTACCGCATACTCAGTCCAGTGGGCTCAATAATTCAACAATTCCAAAGTTCATTTTATGGTTTAAAGGCTTCTTGTTTGTACAAGGCAAAACTCAACAATTCCAAAGGTCCATAAACTGATGCAGTGGTGTTCTAGAAATCCTGCAAGTCCAATATTAAAAAAAACAACCTCCAAACATTAACATTAATTGAATTACTAACTCATAACAAACACAATCATCCAAACTAAGGATCTAACAATATGTATGGTGTATTTTTTATTTTTTTTTTTACATATAGAGTGGCTCTAGCAAGGTTGGGGTGGCCCAGGCCCCCACCCACACACACCCCTTTGTCCCTGCCGTCCCGTGCCTATAAGATAATTGGAATTGTTCATTTTTCAAATCTTGTGAAGAAGTTTTTTGTGCCAAAAAAATATGTTAATCTAGCATCGAAGATATGATATGGGAATTCAATTATTGAATGTGTCACTATATTTTTCTCCGATTTACGTGATTTTTTGGCATGACTTAAGTGTCAACTAGATTTAAAAGTTGAACGATTTTGATCATCTTTGTTGTACCGAGAAGGACCCACAAAAGGTCTCAACCTGAGAGGGGTTGGTAACTGCAGACGAGCTGATTCCAAAGATATATTATGGTGCGTGGAAATGAAAGATCACCAAATTGATGGATTTGAGGATACATTACTTAATTTCATGTTTCAAGATTGAGTCCTAAAATAGTATGATTTACCAACTTTGTCCTTACTATTTAATATGCATGTGTACCTACAGATGTAGGCATAGGTGGAGAGGTGTATCCTATCCACCCTCAAAAATTCACAAATCAGTCCCTTCCTGATTTTCTAGCATTTAATATAAATGGAAATGTGCGATCGAATACCCATTTGTTAATTCCAATTTGAATTAACCTATTTTTTTATGGAAATTTTAATTCTCCCGGCATCAACCAAACCCACAATCGTCCTTTTGTGTGACAGAGAGGGAGGACTCAGGAGGGTGGTTGGTAGTGTTTTTTTCTAGTATAAAATCTTAGTTTCCCAATAAAAATGTTCTTTTTGCGTTTTGATCAGCAAAAAGAACAGTAAGAGTCTCCAATTATATTGAGTTTCTATTTATTGAGATAAACTGGAGTAAGAAATGAAGGGCAAATATTTTTTCAAAACCAAAAAAAAAAAAAAAAAAATTAAGGGGAAATCTTGTACTTCTATCTTTGAGATGTTGAAAGGTAGTCTTTGTGGTTAATGTAGCGTTGTTTAATGTTATTATTATCTTCTTTCTATGTTAATTTCCTATTTTTTATTTTTATTTTTATTTTAGATATGGAGAGATTCATCTTCTCAAATTTGAGATGCACCAAATAATCATATAAACATCGTGGCTTTGTGAATATCCAAGGAGCTAACTCTTGTATCCTCGATAATTAGTTATAGACCTCTTCAACTTGTCACAAAGGTAAGCAAACTCTATGTTCAGTATTGTTAGAGCTTGTCCATCCTAGTAAAATTAGTACCTCCAAAGCTTGTTTTTTGGGCTGGGTGGTCTCGGCACTCGTTACCAATTCTATGTTTTATATGGTATTTGATCTAAGCTTTCCAAAGCTTTTGGACAAGACTCCCTCGATTGATTGTTTGTGGCTATGTGCACATTGTTTCTTTATGATCCTTATTATGTATGGATCTTCTGTTTGTTTTTGTACGGCGAAATAAAGGTCGCCATGCAGAGTTGTTTCATGGTTAAATATTTCTTTCCCTAACTAATTTTGGAAAATTTTCAAAAAAATTTCCAAACTTTGACCTCAATATAAAAAATACTCCCAAACTTATAATTTTTTCACGCGTACTCCCAAACTTCACTTCCGTAATAAAAAAATACTCCTTCCGTCTGCATCCGTTTGGCAGCTGACGAGATTTACTGACTTGGAGGTTAATGGACACCATAAACCGTAAAGTGGCCCAAAACGACGTAGTTTTGGGCCTGTTTGAAATAATAATTTATTTTCGGGAAAATTTCAGAAAATCCTCCACACTTTGACCTCAATATAAAATATATTCCTAAATTTTCAAACTTTGTTTCAAAAACTATTTTTTAACAAAATAACAAATGTTTTTCAAAAAATTTAAAAAATGTTTTTAAACTTTATTTTTGACAAATGTTTTTCAAAAAACTAAAAATCAAATTTTTTTTCAAAAAAATTTAAAACTCTTTTTTTTTGAAAAATTGCTTTCAAACTTTATTTTCAAAAAATGTTTTCTTAACACACTTAGAAATATTTTTTGAATAAAAAATAGTTCTTTTTGAAAATATTTTTACAAAAAAGTAATTTTGAAAATCAAAGTTTTCAAAACAGTTACTTTGAAAAAATATAGTTTGAAATAAGTTTGTCAAAAAAATTTAAAAATAATTTTTTTGAAATAAATTTGAAAAATAAATATTTTGAAAAAGCATTGTAGAAAATAAAGTTTGAAAATTTCAAAAATGAAAATTTCCCTTTTCATAATTACATCTTTGTAAAAATATTTTCAAAAAAGAACTATTTTTTTATTCAAAAAATATTTCTAAGTGTGTTACGAAAAACAGTTTTGAAAATAAAGTTTGAAAGCAATTTTTCCAAAAAACTGTTTTAATTTTTTTTTTGAACAACAGTTTTTTGAAAAACATTTTTATTATATAAAGTTTATTTAACATTTTTATTGTTATTTGAATTATTTATTTATTTTTTTAAAAATAGTTTTTTGGAAATAAAGTTTGAAAATTTGGAGTATATTTGACATTGAGGTCAAAGTTTGGGGGGTTTCCTGAAATTTTCCCGGGAATAGATTATTTATTATTTAAAGAGGCCCAAAACGACGTCGTTATGGGCCATTAACGGTTTATGGTGTCCGTTAAACTCCAAGTCAGCAGATCCCGCTAGTTGCCAAACGAATGAAGATGGAAGGAGTATTTTTTATTACAGAATTGAAGTTTGGAAGTACGCTTGAAAAAAAATTGTAAGTTTGGGAGTATTTTTGATATTGAGGTCAAAGTTTGGGTGGTTTTTTGAAATTTTCCCTAACTAATTTATGAGGCTGGACAGGCCCTCCACCCACTGGACAGGCCCTCCACCCACTGTTAGTTGGTTTTGAGTTGAATTCTTTTAAAGGCGAAGGACAACAATGAGAGAGTGTATGAAAATGAACATGAAAAGGCATCCGACGGATGATATTCGTTCGGTACACTGTTTGAATAGTGTACCGAGCAGATCTCATCTGTTGGATGCCTTTTCATGTTGCCTTTTCATGTTTTCTTTTCATGTATTGTACCAGGGCTCGACAACAATTGAAGTGACTACTAGAAGCAGAAAAACTAAGCGCACAAATCTGTATAAAAGTTGGATGTTTGGTTCAATACTTAGAGTTATCTGATTGGGTTGATCTTTTGCATAATTTTTTAAAAATACATTTTAAAATTAATGGATGACTTTATATTGTTCGTGTAGAACCCCAAAATGACCCACGGATGATATGTGCATAGACACAAATCTGTGTGCACAACAAACCTACTATTAGAAGTCTTTGGAGCTTTTCGGGTGGGATTGTTGATTTGAAGCTGCGTTAGAGCATGTTTTGGCAGAACTCTATCCATTAAAAATTAAAGCGTTTTGAAATTAATTTTTAATCGATGAGCACATTTGAACAGTGTCAAAAAGTTCGAAAAATATTTTCAGATACATTTTTCTTTTCAAAAGTCAAAATAACATTACTTTTTGTTAGTAGCATTAAAAAATGGGACTAAGGGAGTATTAATTGGTGAGACAAGTTTAAATGTGTCATTTTTCGCCTCCAATTGAACTCCTCGTAGTGAATTATGTGATTGATCTCTCAGAGCTTATGAAAAACTTCAAAATAGCCCGTAAACTTTGACCTCGATGACTATTAAATCCTTGGGTTTTAAAAAATTTCAATGGTACAACGAAACTTTTTTTCCATTATACAAATATACCTTTCTAAATTCATCAAAATTGATAACGAAAATTTCTAACACTATTATTTTTTCCGTAAATGCTGACTTGGTGCCTCTCACCTCCTCCCCATTAAATTCTTTTTCCCCGTTACATAATTGTTTGTTAAATTCTTCCATCAAATTAAAAATGTGAGAGCTCTCAACATCTCATGCTTAACATTTTCTACTCGATTCCTTTCAACTTTTCTTCCAATTGGCCTTTTATTTCTTGGAGAGTCGATGTATATTGACTAGCTTTCAACTCGTGATGTTGTGTTTAACTTTTATTTCTTTATGATGTCAATGTGTATGAATTACGTATATAGCATTAACAGAAGTGATATTTGATAAGTATTTGACATAGGTTATACAATGCAAGCATAAAAGTAGTTCTTGATCGGCAAAAAATAGAATAGATATTTCATAATGGAATTATTCGCCACTTATGTATTATTAATAAGTTCACCTTTTTTTTCTCAATATTTGTTTTTTCTTTTCATCAGCGATGAAATTAAAGACCATATTTGTCTCCTCGTATCTTCTAGTACTATGTTTTTGGGCCACTTAAAGCCAAAAGCAAGTAAAATCTATGGAGAATATTGCCTCCAGAAAAATAAAATGAAAAGCTAAAATATTTTACTCTCTCTTAGAGTTGTCGAAAGAAATTATTTTGGTTGATTAGTGATATGCATTGCTCTTTTCTTCATTTTTTTTTCCTAATATATATTTTTGTTTACTGCAGATACAAAGAGCTTTATCTTCTTAAATTTGGATTGCATCACTTCAACATTTTTAAGGAATATCAGAAGAAATAACCCCTAGCTGAAAATGTGTACTCCTCAATGCATATTCGAGAAGTTGGGAGGTCTAGCCTGTGATGAAGCGATCAAAGCAGGGAAATATGTCGTTCGCTATGCAAAGAACTTCAAGAATATGCAAGATAAAATGAGAGATCTGGACGATCGTAGGGAAGATATCGAAAGTAAAGTTGGTGATGCCCGTGATCGCGGCGAAGAGATTAAGGTTGATGTTTTACATTGGCAATCGGACGTGGACAAGTTGAAAAAAGATGTTGATCGACTTGTGGGGCAAAGCACTGCCAGGGAAAACATGCGTTGCATTACATGCTCATGTCCAAACATCATGAGGCGATACAAGTTGAGCAAACGGGCAGAAGAGCATAGAGTGGATGCCAATAATCTCATTGAGAAAAGCCATTTTGAAGAAATTTCCCGCCCTCGACCGCGGCCTCCAGAACTCGAGTCCCTATCGGACAATAATTATGTCAACTTTGATTCCAGAGCATCAATTTACAAGGATCTTATGGATGCATTAAAATATTCAAATGATAACCTGATTGGTGTATATGGCCTAGGTGGTGTTGGTAAAACCACATTAGTCAAAGAAGTGGGAGATCAAATGCGACAAGATGGAACTTTTAAGCAAGTCGCATTTGCAGTTGTCTCTAAAGATCTCAATGTGAAGGAAGTACAATCAGAATTGGCTGGCAGCTTAAATTTAAAATTTAAGGCCGCAACAGATGAGCAAGAGGGAAGACGAACGGAATTATGGAATAAATTCACCAATGGGGATAAATATCTCGTCATATTGGATGATATTTGGGATATGGTATATTTGAAGAAAATAGGTATTCCTATCTCAGATGGAAAGACAGGATGCAAAGTTGTGCTAACCTCTCGAAAGGAAGACTTGTTAAGAATCACAATGAAGGCCGATGGAAATTTTCCAATTGCAGAGCTACCGGAGGCAGAAGCATGGGACCTATTTAATAAGAAGGTGGGAAATTATATCGAGTCTCGGCCACAAATATATCCCCTAGCATGCGAACTGTGTAGACATTGCAAAGGTTTGCCACTCGCCATAAATGCACTTGGAACCGCATTGCAAGATAAACCAGACTACACGTGGAAGAATGCATCGGATAAGCTAAAGAAGTACATGCTCACACAAATTGAAGGCATTGACCGAGGTGTTATAGCCACCCTAAGGGTGAGCTATGACATGTTACGGTCCTCGGATGCACAATCTTGTTTCTTGCTATGCTGTTTGTTTGCTGAGGATGCTGAGATTCCCATCGAAGAATTGACGAGGCACTGCATGGCAAGGCGTTTGCTTGCTCAAAACCCAAGTACATTTGACGAGGCCAGAAATGTTGTGCTTACAGTGGTTGATGCCCTCAAATCAGCTTCTTTATTGACGACCGGCGATCATGAAAATGTGGTGAAAATTCATGATGTCATAAGAGATGTTGGTATCGCAATTTCACGAGATGAAAAAGCATTTCTGGTAGATCACGGTGCCCTTCAATGGCCAGAAAATCCCATAAATGGGCCATCGTACTCAACAATCTCAATAAATTTTAAAAATATTAAAGAGCTTCCCGATGGGTTGGTATACCCACAACTCTACTCCTTAATGGTTGGCAGTAGCGAACTTTCAGATCTTGAGGTTCCAGACAATTTTTTCAATGGAATGACACAACTTACAGTGTTATCTTTTACTAAAATGCGCATGCGGCGACTCCCATCATCACTTGCAAAATTGAAAAACCTTCGGATGCTAAATCTTAATGGATGCAAGGTGGAAGATATTGCTATACTAAAGGACATGAAGAGTGACCTTGAAGTGCTTAGCCTTCGGGGTTCTAATATCAAGGCGTTGCCACCAGAGATCGAGCAGTTGACCAGTCTTCGATTGTTAGATCTCAGAGGTTGTTCAAGTCTCATAGAGATTCCACAAGGTATCATATCCAATTTGACCAACCTGGAGGAATTGCTCTTTCCAAACAATTTTCACCAATGGGAGGCCATCATTGATAAGAAAAAGGAGGGCACAAACAGCAGCAACAAAAATACGGGCCTTGAGGAGCTAAGACAATCATTGGATAATGGTAAATTAACCACTTTGCATATCTTCATACCAAATGTCATGCTATTGCCCAGGGATGGCCTAAAGTTTGAGAACCTGAAGAGATTTAGGATCTCAGTGGGTTCGAACTTCGTATGGTATGAAAATTTTCCAGTAACAAGGTTCTTGAAACATAAAGGGTCCTCTTTAAGAAATGAGTTCACTCCTTTGGTCGACAAAGCTGAAGCGCTATCCCTCATTGGCATTACAGGTTTGAAGAAGATGCTTCATGATAGAGGTGTTGAAAATGGATTTCCTGACTTGAGATACCTCAAAGTTGAATCATGTGATGACGACTTAGAATATTTTCTTGGTGAGCCAAAATCATCCGTGCAAAGTCATAGGTTGCATCCTTTACAGTCGTTCAATAAGTTAAACAGGTTAGTTATTGAAAAGTGTAAGTTAAGGTATCTCTTCACCCCAACCGCCGCAAGAGGACTTGTCCACCTGGAACAACTAACAGTAAGGTCTTGTGAAATCATGGAGGCAATAGTTGGTTTTGAAGGACAAAATGATGAAAATGAACTCATAGGTGACGTGATGTTCAGTAAACTGAAGAAACTGTTATTAACAAATCTACCAAACCTTACAAGCTTCTATGCTGAAAAGGAGAAGACGCAAACAACTACAGGAAGTTCTTCTGCCCATCCGCAGCCTCTTTTCAGTAATAAGGTTAGCTTTATTGTTATTCTTTGATTTAATATACTTTGGTATTTAAATTGAGGAGTGAGTTGCAGTTTTGGCTTTAGTGCCACATTGATGGCAGTAAGCCAATCCCACAAAGACTAGTTCACATTTTCCATTCAAATTAATAGCAAGTGCACCTCACTCCCTTGTGTTGATTAGTATCCAATTCTTTTCCTAGCTTCAAAAACCTCGCCTCCACAGCCGCTGCATACATTCCTTGTCTTCCACATCAATTTTCCGCCTAAACATCCACAGCCAGCGTGTTCCACTGGCGGTAATCACCTTCGCCGTGGAGGATAAATTTTTTGTCAGAGTTTATGCATTCGCAACTCAAATGTAGGTCAGTGACGGAATTGAAACATACCAAATCCCCAAGTACCATCTATTATAATCATCCCCTTTATGTTTAAAAATCCAAGCCCAAATGTTCTGTTCTTGCTTCAATCGTCGAGCCTTTTTTTTTCCCCTTTGTTTCACCATTTTTGCATCAACATTGAAGTTCGAATTGGGTTGGCCAGTGACATTTTCCATCACTTAATAAACTGAAAGGGAAACGATGATGCAATGGCTAGTGACATTTTCAATCACAATAGAGAGAACAACAATAGTAAACAGAGCATTCTTCGTGTTTCAATTTTTTTTTTTTTTTTTTAATGACTAACGTATATAGAGAAGAGAGAGCAAACAAAGGGAAAAAAGGATATTCCACAAATCACAAGGTGGTATTGTGCTTATAAATGAAGGTGAGGCTGGCAATCCGCACATTGACAAAATCACAGGGGATCTAAGAGAAGTTTGCCTTAATTTTAATCTAGGTCTGCCTGAATTCTTTTACTATAGCTAAGCTGGAAATTTTTTATGAACATATTGTTCAAATTTAGATACCAGTATGAACACTCATAAATAGATTTCAAATGTTGCATTCAGTTTTGGATCATGGGATTGCATTCCCGTTCACAATCGATAGCATGCATTTGATTTGAGAGCAGAACACAATTTAATTACCATCTTGTCATCCCAAAATAATCTTTGGTCAAACTTGATGGTGATTAACTATTTGTCCTGTCAGATAATTGTCTACTGTATTAGTTGAAACAACTATCTCGTCTGGAAATGAAAGATAAGCCCAAAGCCCCTTCAGATGCATTTCGGGAGTTCAAGGCGAGCATATATTTTCATCCAAGGAAAAAATTAAAAATGTTTTCATTGAGGATAAGGAAAAGATATGTATAAAAGAACACAAAACGTTGGGTATTCGTAATGAAACATACAATAAACCAAGTTTGGGCCTATTCCGAGCTCGTCAATAAATTGCCGAAAATAGCAATTTTCAATTAGAAGTTGTTTGAGCCTCTTAGGCTTCGACCGGTCCAATTGATCATAGAATTGGGCCGCTACTTATTCTGCATCACATATGAACCTCACAAAAATGTATGATGTTATAATGGTCGTGGTGGAGACGCGGCGGTGATGTGATGAATTTTATGAATCTTAGGATAGAGAAATTCTAAGTCCCTGCAAATTGAGAATCTTCTCAACTTGTTTTATTGTGGTAGTCGTAAGGTGGTAGTTCTTAATTTTATCTGTCAAAGCTAATATGAATTGTTGCAACTGATATTTATGTATATATAGAAGAGAGAGAAAACAAAGGAAAAAAAGGATAGTCCACAAATCACAAGATGATAATGTGCTTATAAATGAAGGTGAGGTTGGCAATCTGCGCATCGACAAAATCACAAGGGGATCTAAGAGAAGTTTGCCTTAATTTTAATCTAGGTCAGCCTGAATTCTTTTGCTATAGCTAAGGTGGAAATTTTTTGTGAACATATTGTTCAAATTTAAATACCATTATGAATACTCATAAATAGATTTGAAATGTTGCATTCAGTTTTGGATCAAGGGATTGCATTCCCATTCAGAATCGATAGCATGAATTTGCTTTGAGAGCAGAACATAATTTACCATCTTGTCATTCCAAAATAATCTTTGGTCAAACTTGAAATGAGGACCGCCACATGGTGGTGTTTGAGTAAAGATAAGCCCAAAGCCCCTTCGGATGCATTTCGGGAGTTCAAGGCGAGCATATATTTTCATCCAAGGAAAAAATTAAAAATGTTATCGTCGAGGATAAGGAAAAAGATATGTATAAAAGAACACAAAACGTTGGGTATTTTTCGTCTTTCATTGTTTTGTTTTTGCTGGGCATCTTGGGTTTCATTGTAGGCTGATTATTTAAGACAGCAATCAACTTATTCATAAGTTATCACTCAATTGTTAAACAAATAGACACAATTAATGCCTAACGACCCCAATCACTTTTCCACCTCAGGAATTACCTATGGATCTTACCTAATTTATGGCTGACCAAGCCCACTAAGACTTGGTTCAAACATTAATTGTCCACACTATTGGGAATTTCAGCTTATTGAAAACAGGACTAAGGCTTTCTTAACTGGGGTTTCTTATGCGTGATAGAATGGTTACTTGGTGGGTGAACCTTTTGATGGAAAAATAATTTTGCAGGTTATTTTGCCCGTCTTGGAGGAATTAAAAGTTGAAGCATTGGATAGCATAGAAGAGATATGGGACAAGCAATCACCTTCGGTGAATCAAGAGACGGCGTCCTTCGGCCAATTAAGGAACATTACAGTCGAATGGTGTACGAAACTGGTGAATTTGGGTCCTTTGAATATACTTGGTCGGCTACGGAATCTGCAGGATTTGACAATAGAAAGGTGTCCAAATGTAGAATTCATAGTCTTCAAGAACGGGAACGAAGAAGAAGAAGTGGCTGATGATAGTACCTTTATCATCTCTCAACTAAGGCGTCTTGCAATTAATAAATTGTGGAAGCTTAAAAGTTTCTACTTGAGTTCTACGACATCCAATGCTCAATCCTTGTTCAATCACCAGGTATAGGAATGCCCTAACTTGTTTTGGTAATTTGAGCTATAGAAATAGAAAACATAAGATATGAAGATTATTAGAGTTTTAATTTGATTGGTTAATTGAGCCATAAATGTCCTGGATCAATTCGTCTAAGTAGTAAAAGTACTTGGGGTACAAATGCATCCACAGGTATGCTTCAGCAAATTGACATCTCTACATTTGTCGGAGCTACCAAAGCTTGTAAGCTTCTGTACCGAAATGGGGGAGGCGGGAACAACAGAGGGCAATCCAACTATCCATGCACAACCCCTTTTCAATGGAAAGGTACATTTTCTTTATCAATAATATACTTCTAACTTATTTAATTTCATTCTTTCTGCTGATTCTTAATTAGACTATACTGAACATACTAATAGAATAGCTTAATGACCAATAGTTGCCTCTCTCTCTCTCTCTCTCTCTCTCTCTCTCTCTCTCTCTCTCTCTCTCTCTCTCTCTCGTAGACTTTTGCTAGTCTTTTTCCTCTTTTAGTTCCCTTACTATCTTATCTTATCTGGGCCCCTCTCGCCAATGTTTTCCTCATTTACGGTTGGAATGACTTCTTTCTAGTCTTTAATTGTTTAGGTCAAGAATTTCTTTTCAGTCCTCCTCGAAGGACTTGATAGTCACCTCGCAATTGAGGGCGTGCGTAATGCGACCAATCATTTGTCTAAATATTCTAGAAGAACTATAGTTGATCATTGTTATTAGCTATCTATTTTTTGCTCAAAGGAATGGCCCACAAGTATTAGCTGGATTACATACTAAAAAATTGAATATTACCTAATTATGTGATGTGATGAATGAATAAAAACAATTTGATTTTCAAAATTTATAAGATAGGCATACGGCAGTAAAAAAATAAAAAGACTTGATTAATGAAAAGCTCCCGGTGGCTGCTGAAGTTCAATACTAGAAATAGAAATGCACTAAAACTAAGTGTACTTGGTACTAGAGACCTAATTCTTATTATTTATATCTGGGAACTCTCAATTTTGAAATTTCTTATCCATATTGACTGGCAATCTTCTTCCCGTTCTTCATAACTGTAGTCCAAAATTATCATAACTGTGGTTTTCTATTTAGTGCAAGTCGAATAAATAGGATTTAATTACTACTTTATTGGATAGACTATTGTTCTATGGTATTTAATTGGCAAAACTTAGCAAAAACGATATGCATTTGTAGTTGCTGCTGATCAAGCAGGGGTCACTTTCTGTCTTCTTCTGTCTGCAGCTGCAATCATAGGCTCAATCAATTATCTCTTGGCTTTTATTGTAGAAAGATAATGTAAGACAGTAAATACAAAATAATAGCATAGGCTCAATTATTTCAATTTTGCAATTTCTTATCCATATTGGCTTTTATGCAGTACGCTTAGTTAATTAATTTTAATAACAAATATCCTGAATTTATTTCCCTAATGCTGAGCTGGATGCCTTTGCTGATCATCGGGTTCAATAGTGCTCATAAATAGATCAATCTAAAATGGGAAGTGGAGGGCCTATAGTGAGCCGAACTCACTACAGAGTGTATTGAGCTAGGCTCAGCCATTCGATCGGCGATCGACGGTTCAGATAAAATGTTGTATTCAACTTTGGACCAAGGGATTGCATTTTGTTCATAATTAATAGCATTTGGTTTGAGTGCAGAACATAATTTAAAATATCGTCATCCCTAGCATGATTTACCCAAAATATAAAAACTTACTGGAGTACTGTACTTACTATAATCTAGGTCGATGTGAATTTGTTTGTCTAATGCTAAGCTGGAAAATTTTGAGAATAACAATCTCGTACGCTGTGTCTTCGATCAAAACTTCGCTATCAACATCCAAGTTGCTCATAGATTGATCATTCAAGAGAAGTGAAATAGGGACCACCACATGGTTGTGTTTAAGCAAAGATAAGCCCCAAGCTCCTTCGCGTGCATTCGGGATTAGTTGAACACGAGTATAAATTTTCGTCTAGGGATAAAAAATCGTTCTCACTGAGGAGAAAAGAAAAGATATGTGTTCATAAGTTATTGAAGTAATTGTAGTAGACATCATCACTCAATTGTTAGCCTAGCGACCCCATTATCAATTGAAACTTCAAGCTCTATCGGTCATGTCTAATTTTTTTGTTGGCTTAAACATTGTCCATACTATAGGAAATTTCTAGATATTATAAACAGAACTAAGGCTTTCTTGAGGTTGGAGGTTATTTTGTGTGATAGTTTCCCAAATCCATCCAAATCAAATAAAGTGGAGCCTCAAGTCCCTGCATGAATGATAAGTTTTCTCCACAGAGCTCTGTCGAGAGCATTGGGTACCATGACACAAGACCTAGTTCCTTTTAATTTTGGTCCCATTCTCTGTAGTGCTATCTATCGTAACTATGTCTCTCCTCTTATCTAGATTACGATATACATGTCCCACTAATAAGCCGTACTCTCAAATATTTCATTTTTGGAGATGTGAAAAAATCAGAATTACCCTGGACTTCAAATTCAAATCACATCAAACCTCAAGTAATTCCCCATAGCCGCAACGTAGCTCGATCCAATAAACCTGTCCAAATCCTCAATCAGTTCCGCCTTCATCTCTATCTCTTTGTAGTCTACAGTGTGCAGCCTCACTGTCTTTCTATCCTCTTGGAGTTCCTTTCCTTTTTGTAGTACGTGTGGTATGTAGGAATTCAACACTGTTTCCTTGTGTTTCTTGTGGAAACTCAACTCGAAGAATTTGAGCTCTGTTTTTGGAATATGCTTTGTGTTCAATAAATTTTGGGGAGAGAGAGAGAGAGAGGGCCGATATATTTGGGGAGGAAATTAAGTTTTGGTTGATGATATTAGGGGTATTTATTTATTTATTTTTTCAAAATTTGGTTGGAATTTTCCGAATACAAACTCAATTGAGCAATAAAAATTCTACTGTTATGTCAAGTATTACAATTAAAAACTCTTCATCTTGTCCAGAAAAATCAAAATCGACTGCTTTTGAAAGAGGGCTATTTTGATAAATCTAAAGTGCTTGGGGTACAAATTAATGTACATTTTACTTCATCTTCTTTATAATTTTTTTGTTCAATATAAGTAATGGACATGGCAGTTTCGACAAATGAACAAGGTCAAAACTATGTAAATGTTTTGAATTATATTTTGCAAATTAACCTCGTTCAAATGCCTTAATTATGTGACCTAGTAGACTTAATAAATCATTGGGACATCTTAATTGATAACTTAGGTTGAATGCCTTGATTCTTTCTTGTCTTAGTTGAACTGCAGATAAAATTACTAATGATTTTAGAAACTCCGAGAGCATTATCGGCCATTTTTTTTAATGTTATATTTGTGTGGGATAACAATGACATGATTGAATATTCCTCGTCGAAATTATTTTGTAGAGATTGTCCGGAATAAAACCCTAGATGATACTTTTTGCGATGAGAGCGAGACTGGTACCCAAAATACTAAACCAGGAACAACTTTGATTCTAGATTTTTAGGTTGTTGTTCATCTCAGTGTTGACATTCTAAACAGTTGCGATGAAAGTTGTTGCGCGCTCTTAATTTTATCCGTCTCACCCAATTTGAATTGTCGTGATTGATACTTTTGTGAGACTTCAAAACACTAAACCTGGTGCATACTTGTTGCTCAGATTTTATGGTTTTGTTCACGCCCCATGTGACTTTAACAATTTTATTGAACAACGACAATGAAGCCTGCTATCTCATCTTTCAACATCAATTTCAATCGTCTCAATCCGACTTTTGAACGTGGAGTAGTTGTGTTCTAAATACATAAACCTCTCCCTCTCGGAAAATTTTCCTTTTAGAAGTTTGTCGAAAGTTTTAGGCTGTTGTTCATCTCAGTGTACATTTACTTTTGGGCTCCTTGGTCTGGGCTAAACCTTCAGATAGTCCATAAATTTTGTAAGTTACAAAACACAACTTATGAATCACGTAGTGATCGGTGAATTCAACACAGTAACAGAGGTTCACCGTTAATTTCTTACAGCATTCACAACATATTTATCATATCATCACGGGAAGGACCCCAAGCGCCCTTGGGGATAAAGAGGAGTGATCGGTATAGGTTTAAACTTATTATATTATCGTTATTTTGACCTACGATAACATGAGACCGTTGGAAAACTATGCCTAGCTGGATTACGTACTAAAAAATTGAATATTGCCTAATTATGTGATGTGATGAATGAATGAAATCAATTTGATTTTTAACATTTATGGGATAGGCATATGGCGGTAAAAAATAAAAAGACTTGATTACTGAAAAGGGTCGGTGGCTGCTGAAGTTCAATACTACTATAAAATTTCTACTATTGAACACCTCTATCTGAAAATTCCTCTTCTTCTGATTTATTACTCATCTTCTCTCTCCTATCTATCCCTCTCTCTCTCTCTCTAAAGTCACAGAAATTTCAACTTTCCTCCTCAAATCGAACACGAAAAGCTCCTCCAAATATCGACTAATCAATCAGGTGCTTACAAATTGTCAAAAAGAATGATCAGAATTCGGAACTTACACAGATAGATATAAAGCTACACGTATAAGCACTGACGGGGTTAGTGGTGGAAGACGGGAAGAGTTGGATGGGTTGAGAGGATTGGAATTTATAGATGATTTTTGGGGTGAGGCAGAAAGCATATTTTGGATTTTGGATTCGTTTTTTGAATGAATAATGATATACCCACAACCACTCCGACACAACACCGACACAATATATACTTTCACATAGGGGTGAGGCCCACATGTGAGACCCACCTCTATGTGAGGGTATCTTTTTTGTTTTTGAATTTTGCTGGTTTGTTTTTCATTGGCGGAAGAACACACGGGTAATTTTTGGATTCAACTCACATCAACCCAACCAAACACTTTTAATTTTTGCTAGTTTTTTCAATTTCATGTTTGGTTGTTTTTTCGTTCCTCACAGGGTTTGTCCTGTTGAACTTTTACATTTGGTTGGCACCGTGCTAACTTTTTGCCTGGGGTTTGAAGTGGCTATGATCTCTAGCGAAATGTTGTCTTCCTAGTAGTGATGCCGTTAATCGTTCTTCCCTTTTAATCTTTGTTTCCTTCAGAGATTAATAAAATTGTTACCGTTCAAAAACAAAAATATGGACGGGACGGGTTGGGTTGGGTTGGGTTGGGCTGGGTTGGATGGCCAATTGCCGCCGGCACTAGAAATATGTGACATAATCAGTGTGCTTGGTACTAATTCTTGTTATTTATATTTGGGAACTCTCAATTTGGAAACTTCTTATTCATATTGACTGTCAATCTTTTTCCCCTTTTTTGAAAATTTATCGCAATGGTAATCTGTTTGGGAAGGGTAGCATGATCATAATTATCATAACTGTGTTTTTCTCTTTAGTAAAAGTCACTAAATGGGATTTTATTACTATATTGGATATGTTATTGTTCTATGGTATTTAATACGTAAAAATAAAAAATGATATGCAATTGTAGTACCTTAGGTTAATTTTAATCTAAAATATCCTGAATTTATTTCCGCAATGTTGGGCTGGATGATTTTGCTGATCATCGGCTTAAATAGCACTTATAAATAGATTAATCTAAAATGTTGTATTCAGCTTTGGACCAAGGCCTTGCATTCTGTTCGTAACTTATAGCATTAGGTTTCAGTGTAGGACATAATTTAATATATCGTCATTCCAAAATTACCTTTGCTCAACCTTAATAGTGATTACTGATTTCTCTGTCAAATTAGTTCCTTATCATTATCAGCTGACGTAAAAACCTCGTTTCATATTTGGTCTAAACTTCGCTATCAATTCTGTCCCAATTGCTTCTTTTTTTTTTTATATATTGGCAAAAAAACTATAGGAGTAATTCTTAGTAGCTTGTTTGAGGAGCCAATTGAAGACCAATTGGAAAAAAAACTATAGGATACTCCTAGCCTCCAGAATCTGTCCTAGTCTCCTAGTTTTTTTTTTTTTTTTTTGAATCTGTCCTAGCCTCTAGACTCCTAGTTGCTCATACGTTTATCTTGCACTAGTGGTTTTATCACGTGCATTGCACGTGTGGATCACATTTCAATCATCCATATTGCGGCCCCAATTGTTGGTCCTAAATTTTGAGCTTCTAATTTTTCAGTGTCTATACGATGTTTAATGTGGTACTACCATTATTCTCTATTGGGAAGACTAATTCTAATTCGGTGTTTACTCTGTTTTTTTGTTGTTCCTTTGCATTTTGCTTTTTGTCTCTACTCTTTATTAATAAAAAACCAACTCGCAAACGTTGATAAAAGAATGACAAAGGACAAAAGACAACCTACGTTAATGAACATATCTGGAATGGGAACAGAAAGGTGAAAGGAAAACTAGAAGAATCTGAAAAACAGTTCCGAAAACAATGAATTCCAATGAACAAAACTCAAATGGCATTTATATGTGAACATAAATAAATGGAAAATTAGAAGAAACTAAAAAAAGTTCTCAAAGACAATGAATTCCACCCGAACCTCGATGATTTGCGAAGGCCTTCCGACGTTTTGCAACCTCACGAAAATGCATATTGCATTGACACCAATGGAAGTGTTTGCTCGTGGAGGGCAGGGTCGTGAGCTATGTAGCATGGACACCGACATGAATACGGACACTGACACGGAAAAAATAAATAAATAAATAATTATATATATAAATAAATCATATATGTATGCAGTAACAATATATATAGATAGATATACACACTTTTCTTTTAATAGGTAAGATATCTACACTGTTATATACTAGTATATATACTGGTACACACATATATGTAAGATATACACCCACAACGGAAATATATAGACTAGTACGTACATATATGTATACACACACACACACACATATACACAGCAAGAGAGAGAGTGTATATGGGGGACACACGTGTCCATGCTGTGTCCCCCTCCAAAAAATAATTTAATTTAAGGGACATACCACGTGGCGTGTCCAATACGTGTCCCTACATGGGACACGCGTGTCCCCGTGTCTAATACGTGGACATGGCGACCTCTAGAAGTGTCGATGCTTCAAAGGTTGTGAGTGATAGAAAGAGGATTAGGCTGAAACACAAACAATATATTCTCCGACAACAACTATTAGTCAAAGTTGGGATTTTTTGATTAATGATCACCCAGTGTCCAGTGTTGCCGATTGATGTCGATACCATCGCGTATTGAATTTCTCGCAATGGCAACGTCTTTGAGGTGAATGAATATGAAAGAGCATGAAAATTCTCCATGGTTCGGAAAATATATTTCTAAAATTGTGTCATTTTGAAAAGAGAACGACGTCATGGATGAAAGGCCAGAAATGGGTCTGGAAGAAAGGTTATAGAGCATGGGAAGTGAGAACGACACTATGTATATATATCAGAAGCCCAAAAGGTGAAAATGTTCCATGTATTTAAATTAGGAAGCAACACAATGGTTGATGATTCTACTTAATGGCTTGTTAGTTACTGCCGACAAAAGAAATAGCTTGTTGGTTATTACCAGAAAGTGGCTACCTTCACTGCAACTTGAAGTATGAAACAACATAATGGTTATACTAATGGCTGGTTTGATATTATGGTTTGAAGTTAGAAACAACACAATGTTACAATACATGGCTTGATTGATATTACATTGAGTATTTTAAGGGGTATTATTGGAATATGAAAGAGTAGGAAACAATTAAGATTCTTCGAATGCGAATCTGATTTGCATCCGATAGATTCGATTTGAATCCGAAGTAGCTCAAATCCAATTTGAAATCAATAATCCAAATCTGAATCCGAAAAACTGGATATCCAATGCAATAATCCAAATCCAAATCCGAAAAACTAGATATCCAATCCAGAAATCCGATTTTGGTCCATTTTTTTCCTACAGTAATTAGCTCTCTTTTTTTCCCCTATCCGAATCCAATCTAGTAATATCCGAATCCTATCCAATAGGAATTCGGATTTTTAGTTACAGATAATCGAATTGGTGTCACCGGATCGATTTGGATTTGATTTTTTAGATCGGATTTAGATCAGATCTGGATTGAATCCAGTCTATAGACGGGCCTAGGTTTGATATTATGGTTTGAAGTAAGACACAACACAATGTTACATCCTAGGCTTAGATTACGTAAATAAGTATACATATCTTCGCATGCTGCGTTTTCCCAGCATGTTTGACACGGATAAGGACGGATAAGGAGACCAATTGAATGTGAAGGTCCTACATAGCAGAGTGCTATACTATTTTTGTGTAGCTTTCTCTCCATTCAAGTTTGAAGAGAGGGAGATGGCTCTTCAACTTGATCACAAGTCATCAAAATAAAATTTTAAAATATCACAATTTTTCAAGAAACAAAATCCAAATATTATAAATTTCTAGCTAATATGTAAAATTAATTTGAAGATACTTTTAGGAACGACTCTTCAATTTTGCCACATAAGTAAGAAAAATCTATATTGCTTCTCCCGTTGGAGATGCTCCAAGGGCAATGGACCCAATTAATAGCTTGAGCGTATACAGGTGGGTTAACTGCTTGATCTAGCTATGTTCAAAGTGTCATGCAATGCAATGCAATGCCGCACTTGTGATATCCAGATGTTGACGTGGGCCGTTGCATTTTGGTCAAAACCTTTCTTGGTTTCAATTTTCTTATTTGACTCTAGATAAATATCAATTAAGGATTTCAAAAACTGGAAAAAGTTATGCTTGTTGATCTTGAAGGCTTTTTTTTTTGTTCTTCTACCGTAAAAGAGAAGTTAAAATATTCTTATCAACCAAAGGAATCTAATCGAAGTTTACAACATCAGACACATTTGAATGATTATTTTTTAGCTTAATACTATGGTATGCTCCATTACGTATTTTTTTGGTAGTTACGTATACTTTTGGTCAAGTTACAAATCGTTATGGATTCACTATTCACGTCATTGTCTATTGTAATCTTGTTACAAATCGTTTTGGTACTTGTGACGACCCGTTATGTGTATTTTAAAAATACAATATTCAAGTTACTATTCATGGATTCTTACTACTATTCATAGAAATCAACCAAAAAATGCGGAACAATTACCAAAATCATAGATAACAAGTACCAAAAATATACGTAATGGGGCGTACAATAGAATTCTCCATTTTTTTATCCAATGCAACTTAGATAGCAATTTTGGACTACAGTTATGAAGAGAGATTTGTGAGCTACAACCAAGTATATAATTCAGTACCAGTTATTTGAGTTCTAGTTTTCCAGCCTCTGAGCAAGCTCACTACGCTGGTGGAACCAATAGGATTTAGGTTTATAAATCGACTAAATGGACTTTTTTTACGGCTTTAATATTATAAATGGTTAATTTTGTTTGTTAATAGTAGTAGTACTCATCAAATACTTTGAAAAGTTGCGACAAATATATGGTTGGTTTGATGATTTAATACAAGAGCTCTTGATGTGCACAAATTTAATTTAGAAGAATGAAAGATGATCGAATCGAGTCAATATGTCCTCCATAGCTCTCCATATTTGACACTTGAATCTCGTGCTTCTAAGAAGAGCTGAATTTTAGACCTCGTTATTATTGAATCACTAATGAATGCTTTTTTGTTACTTTGCAGGTTGCTTTCCCTGTCCTAGAAGATATACGGATTTGGGACGTGCGTATGATAACAGGGATTTGGGTACAGCAACAACTCTCGAAACCAGAAAAAGAAGTTGAATCCTTCTGCAAACTCAAGTCCATTGACGTTGGGTCCTGTCGCCAATTGGAGTATGTATTGCCCTCCTATATGCTTCCTCAGTTACACAATCTACTACAACTCGATGTAAAACATTGTAAGGAGTTGGAGGTGATAGTCTCAAACAAACTGAAGGAGAAAGAAGCCACCAACAATGATATCCTTGTGTTCCCTCAATTAGAGACTCTGCAACTTTTGAATTTGGATAACCTCAAATGTTTCTGCACTGGAACAGATCAACTCCTTTTCTCTCACAAGGTACAAAGCTCCTCACCCTTTAAGATCTCGTAGTTTCGAATAGTTTATTCGAAATTGGAAAGAGACTTGATCTGCAAGTTGCGGACTGCAACTAAGAGTCTTAAAGTGAGCTAAATTGTATTTATCCGATAAACTATCAAAGGATATTTTCATGAGCCAATTAATCCATAGCCAAAAAAAAAAACAGAGCCACAATTCCTTCTTCCATCGATTCAATCCCTTCATAGATAGGATTGATTGGCAAGTTTTGGTGATTTATTTAAGTAACGGAATTGTAGCCAATAGGGATCTGAGTTATAAATCGGGTCAATGGATTTTTTTTTTCACGGCTTTAATTTTATAAATGATTAATTATTCTTGTTGAAAGTAATAGTAATTCATCAAGTAGATTAAAAAGTGCAACAAATTAATACGGTTCGTGTGAAGATTTAATATCAAGAGCTCTTGATGTGAACACAGATTTTTAATTTAGAAGAATGAAAGGTGACTGAATTGGGTCAATATGTCTTCCATAGCTATCCATATTTTGAGACTTGAATCTCGTGCTTCTAATCAAAGATGGATTTTAGAACTCGATTGGACCTCCTTATTATTCAATCACTAATGAATATCTTGTCCAAAACTTTCCAGGTTGCCTTCCCTGCCTTGGAACATTTACAGATTTGGAATACGCCTGGCATAACAGAGATTTGGGACAAGACACCAGTCCTGGAACCAGAGAAGGAAATTGAATCCTTCCGCAAACTTGCGACAATTAAAATCTCTTGGTGTGGGCAGTTGGTGTATATACTGCCTTCCTATATGCTTCCTCGTTTACAGAATTTGCAAGAACTCAAGATAAAATTTTGTAAGGAGGTGGAGGTGATAGTCTCAAAGGAGCTCAAGGAGAAAGAAGCGGCCGACAATGATCCCATTGTGTTCTCTCAATTAAAGTATGTGGAATTTGATGATTTACCTAAGCTGAAAGGTTTCTACACTGGAACGCAACTCATCTTCTCCAACAAGGTACAAAAGTCCTTACCCTTTTTTGCTTGATCGTGGCTCTGAATAGTACATAAAACCAGGCACACATTTATATCCTGTAGTTTAATTACTTGAAATCGGAAATGGTCTCGATTGAAAGTGAAACAAATAAGGTGTGTCAAAATATTCAATTCCAAGAGCTCGTGTTGTGCAAAAAAAATTAGAATTTCAAGAAAGAAAGGTGATTGAACTGAGTCAATATGTCTACCATATTTCTCCATATTTTGAAACTTGAATCTGGCGCTTCTAAGCGAAGATAGATTTTAGAGCTTGATTGGAACTTATTTTTATACAATTACTACTGAATGTGTTGTAAACAACTTTGCAGGTTGCTTTCCCTGCCTTGGAACATTTAACTATTAGGAAGGTGCCTATGTTAAAAGAGATTTGGGACAAGCAACCACTTTCAGAACCAGAAAAAAAGCCTAAATCCTTCTACAAACTTATGTCCATCCATGTTGAGGAATGTGACCAATTGGTGTATGTATTTCCATCCTATATGCTTCCTCAGTTACGAAATTTGCAAAAACTAGTGATAACACAGTGTAAGGAGATGGAGGAGATAATCTCAAACAAGCACAAGGATAAAGAAGCGACCAACAATAATATCATTCTATTCGCTGAGTTGAAGACAGTGATACTTCAGTTTTTGCCTAATCTCAAAAGGTTATGTTCTGAAACGCAACTCGGCTTCTCCAACAAGGTACCGAGTTCTTTACTCTTTTTTACCTTTTTAGGTTATTATGACTATGAAAATCACCTAGAAGCGAGTACATATGTATAATCCTCTAGTTTGATTTAAATAGGAAAAAGATTGAATCCGCGATTGAGAATCCCAAATTTAAGTGTAATTATGTTATCATGTAAATTTAACAAAAATATTAAACTATCTAAAAAAATTCACGAGTCAAGGAATCTATAGCCAAACAATTACATTGTGTCGACATTTCTATTTGATATTTACCACTACAAATTGAATAGTAGTCCTGTGTATGTATATGACATATCAATGCCACCATACGTATTAGTTAAACCAGAGCAATGTCAATAATTTAAACTCAAATAAAGTTTCCTAGAATAATTGTTGTTATTGGTGGCCTAGATCCGCTCAGGGGATGCCCAGAAGCCTGCAGGCTTGGGCGTGCAATTCTCGTGCTAGGAAAACCCCCAAAAAAAAAATCTGGTATTATAAAAATTTAATGAAGTTTCCAAAAAATGACGTGAAGTGTTAGCGCAGTTCTGCTATCATTTTTGTGCTTGGGCCCAGGGTGATTTTTGGGGGGAGAGAGAGAGATTATTGAAGAAGGAGACCAAACTGTGGGTGGATTGGGTTTCAGCTGTGGTGTTTGGATTTGTTATGGGCCTCGGTCTGGGCGTTTATGTGCAAAATTGGCCCAGTCATTCATATCGGATGGTGGCCTGATGGGTAACTTCAAGTTCTCAAAATTATTGAAGATGTACATAAAATGGATAAAGCACGCGAGGGTGACACATGACACCTTGAATATACTTTAACACGTGGAGCGATGTATGTGAAACCATGTGATTGATAAGTTAATTGTGTTTGGTTCAGAAAGTGGGCCCTGTTGACGCTGGAGTGTGGCTCCCATCCTCATAGTTTGCCATCACCTACATCACCGTACCAACTCCTAGGAAACTCCAGGAGCGATATTCTAGGCGCCCTTCTTTTCTGGTGTTGAAATTTATTCTCCTTTATAATCAATCTTCTAGGCTTTGTGTTTCGTAGCCCAGAGAGAAAGATTGGTGAGGTTGAAAAGAAACAATTCGTATCAGAGTCCGAGTGGTCAAAACACTAATCAATGCCTTTTTTTCTATTGACTGACCATACATTCACGCTGTTTGTTTCTGTCAATTTTCGAAATTGCTCGAAAAAGTGATCAGACCAGTCCAGCCGTTTGTCTCGATGAGGTCTTGGGTGAGAATAGAATGAGCGGGTGGGGGTAGTTTCGGGCGAATAAGAAGAGTATAAGAACAGAGAGCCGTGGATAGGTGATGATGATAGGTTTACTGTTACCAATGGGTGGATTGGGTTTCAGATGTGGTGGTGGGTGTTTTTGCTTGTGGGCCTTGGTCTGGGCATTTATCTGCTAATGGATGGTGGAGCTGTTATCCCCATTCCTCATCAGTTGGGTCGCGGTAGTGCCCATTTTCTTTCCAACATTTGGGTCCTGCAGTGCCTCATCAATGGTTGAGAATCTTGAGATATACATTTATTAACTCTTGGGCAATGATATACTTTTGCCTGTAAAAATACATGCATCTGTGAGTCTAAACCATCGATTGTAGGATGGACGGTCGGATTGTGGGTACTACCCCAAATCCTTAAAAACGAGTGAGTCTAATCGCGCAACAATTGTCTAATTGGTCAAAAAAATTCATCACTACTTGAAAAAAAATGGGGGACACTGGGGAGTTATTTAATAGTTACCTCCAAGTTCTTAAGATTAGTCAAAATTGATCTAAAATGACTCACACACCCAAATATAAAATAGACACCACACCAACCTTGAGTCCACGTAAACATGTTGGGCTATGTGAAACTGCGTGATTAGTAAGTTAAACCTGTTATTAGAAATGTTCTCCTATATAATTTTAACTGGCACGAACCCGTGCGATGCACGACTATGTGCACCTATGTATATTATCCTACAACTATAAATCCGTAAAATATGAAATAGAAGAAAACATAAATTGTATTTAAATTAAACCTAACGAAAATTGGAAACTGAAAGTTACGTTCAACCAAATCAAAAAAGGCCCATGAAGTATATGCCAAATTAATAGTCTTTCTCTCCTGTTTATGTTTTGCGCCTATCGTAGAACACACGACACTTATATGCTATTTCGCTCATGTACCCGGGTTCGATCTAAGGGAGCCCACTTCCACACCAAAATTAATAGTCTTTCTCTCTTGTTTTTAACTTGTATTTTTCTGTAAATTTTATCTGTTGTAGCCGAAAGGAATGAACTCCACTGTGGATGACCTTTTGAAGTATAGACATTAGCAGTGATCCCATCCTATGCATCAAACTAAAATAAAAAAATTAAAAAGGGGGGGGGGGGGGGGGGGGGGGGGGGGGGGGGGTGGGGGTTTGCTAGACATTGTGTTTATATTTAACACGCTGGTTAAATTATAGACTGAATTACTGTAATGGAAGACGAACCACCATAAAAGTTTGTTTTAATATCAAATTCCTTCCTAATTGAATCCGTGATAGACTTTTTGTTTACTTACAATACCACCGACTCTGCTATGTCATTTTAATTGCAAGAAACGTCGGCGTATTTCCCCATCTGGCAAGTGAATTGCGCTGGGTGTATATAGTGGGCCCATCCTTTCAATGCTTGTGTTTCCCTTCCACCATAGGATTGACAAATTGGTGATTGGGGTGAGGAGGAGAGAGAGTGATTCAAGGGCAGAGATTAAGTTGGGACAGGGGTCAAAATAAGAGGGTGTGGGACGGGGATAGAGGATCCCAAGCCGTATTTGTCCATGGGACCCCGTAGGCTCATGGCTTCCTCTTGCTAGTAAAAGTACTTCCTCCATTCCTAAATAAGTGTAGAGTTTTTCATTTTGGGTTCTCTTAATAAGTGCATATTTTGAAAAATTAATGGGTAAAGTTTGTACAATTATTATTTTGCGTTTAGAAAAGTTAATGTGTAAATAGTTATTCGGTAAAATTAAAAGTGAAGGATAATTTTGAAAAGTGAAAATAACAGTTGATATGAGAGGTATAAACTAAAGGTAAAAATTGATCTGAAAGGTGTATGTTTCTATAATAAGTTTAATTTACGAAGCACACATTTTAAAAGGCACAAATGGAGTGCTATATGTCCATTATCCTGTATTCGCATTGGATGAACATGCCTCAATAGTTGTTACTTAGCATATGATAATATCAATCTCTGTTGCAGGATGCATTCCCAGTGTTGAAGATCAATATAGAAGAGTTACGCATAATGGTTAGAATTTCTAACTTGGTCGTGTGACTGACAATAAACACTATGCTAGCTCCATATATGATTTTTATTTTTTCCTGTTAAGAACGCTATACTACTACTCCTTCAAAAGTGACGTAAAGTACGTCCCATTGATGTTTGTTCCATATATGATAACATCAGTTTTTGTTGCAGTATCCAGGGCAACTGAGGTACTTGGAAACATCTTGCATCGCTCCCAATTTAATGTTTTTAGTTAACGGGACTTCTACAAAAGAGGTAGCCATAGAGGTAGCATTTCTAACTTGGTCTTGTGTGACGCTCGTCTCTAAATTTATGAGAAACTATTCAACTATGCTCCACATATGATGTTTTCTTTTAGAACGCTATGCTACACTCCTTTGTTAAGAGGCTTACGGTACGCCCCATAAGCATTTTTTATACTACTTGTTACGTACATTAATGCTAATACTCGTATGTATTGTTATGGTCAAGTAAATGATTTTTACAAATTCACTATTCATGCGCTATGACGACTTGTCATGGGTCTAAAAAATAATTACTATTCACGTTATTGTTAAAGTTAATCAGCCAAAAAATACGTAATAATCACCAAAATTACATGTAACAAACTCAAAAACATACGTAATTGGGTGTACAGTACGCCCAAACTGTACAAAACCAACTAAGAAAAGGCCATACAAGCCAACAGAAAACTAACAAGAACCTATGAACAGAGTTTTACGTTCCAGGCCACCTTTAATTTTCCCGGCCCTTACAGAAGTATTCGTCACGTGCTTCCATGAAAACAAACAAGGCTGCATATCTTCAATGACATTCCTCAAAACCACGCCAATTAAAACAAGGAATTCACAGCAGAATTACGGCTGCAGTTCTGTATAAACCATGCCAACTCCTGTCCGAAATATGCTGGCACATCCACCTAGAGAAAGGAGAAGCAAAAAATAACAGACAATGGGTTTCTTCTTCCCCATCACAAAGCACACAAGAGGAATTAGTAAAAGCCCCCTATCGTGCGAGTCTATCTTTGGTTGCTAGCTTGCCTAAACATACCATCCACTGAACCAAATGGATTCCTCACTGTTCTTAGAGCCTCCCAAACTGATTTGGTAAGTAAACTGATCGAGTCGTTTCCGTACCAAAAATAATTAATAAAACGAAACAATTACTACTACTCAAAGAATAGTGGTAAATATTCCGAGTATCGCTCCTCAGGGATTAAAAGGCTAAATTGCAAATGTTTCAATCGATTTCTAAATTAATTCGATAAAAAGAGGTTTTGGTTTGATTTCCTAAAATTTATGAAAACTAAATTAAAATTAAGCAATTAAAAGGTAAAAAGATTCGATAAGAGAAAAGTCTAGGGTTCGAATCCACTTGACCCTTTGTAACCTAGATTTGTTACGATTGAGGATTTCTTATTCGGATTTACCAGATACAGTTAGGGTTCGCGGGCCCATGCGATATCTCCTAAAAATATTCGTGTATCATCAAGCGGCATAGATTATCTCCGCCTAGCACGAATCGTCTTACTAGTACGATCCATCTCTATGGCACGGACCGTCTAATAGCACGACGCGTCTTACGATAGTATAATCTATCACAGTCAATTACCCCGAATTCAATTAAAACCGTTGTGTGAAAAGTATTTGAAACCGCGCATGACAAATACACAATTTAATGGGAAAAGTTAAAACCAATTTCATAAAACTGAAATCATCTAATTCACACAACCAAATCCGAATTATTAAATCCAACAAAAGTAATAAAATCTACGTTACTCGGAGTACAAGCTTCATCTACGCCCTAGAGTAGGGGTTTAGCCGATCATCGGAGTGATAAACACTGAGGTGCTCATGGATGAAGGCATGAATCGACTGGTAGCACTGTGATTCGCTGCCTGTATTTTGCTGCTACTCCTGTTCCGAAGTCTCGCCTCTCTCTCTCGGTACTGCTCTCCGTTTCTCTAAAGTGCCGTGATCTGTGTATATATCCTCTCGACACTGACTTCTCGTTCTTTAATAGCCATATGCCGCCGCACCACGTTCCCTACTCAAGTCGGTTGTCCAATTCCCCTTGCTGTGCACACCATCCCATAGCCCTAGCCGATTATAATTTATGGCCCAGCAATAAGTTATTGATTAATGAAGGCAGCCCACCATTTACTGACCCATTGCAAGGTCTTTTCCTTTGGTATAACCCCAATCACGACCAAGGGCCCAATTTATTTTTTGGAAATTTCATAACCACGTGCACAACAATGTATGCATGTTTTCTACTCCAATTTTGATCATGTGGGAATTAAATTGGGTGCTCCTATGTCCTTCCAAGTTTGGACCCATCACTTGAATTAATTTGATCGCGGGCTGTAATTTGGAAACAAGTAAAAGCCAACTTTGCGCTCTTTATATCAAAGCCTACAAAAACATGCAAACAAAGCATTATACTCCAATTAACAAAATAATGGACTTAGCAAAGATAAATTAGGAGGCGCTAATGTGAACAATTGTGCGCCTATCATAAACTCCCCATGACTAGTTAAGGACCAATATAAACATCAGGGCTCAACTCCATAAGGTCCATACATAATGTTTTGTATGACTATCCTTCACTATTCCGTTGTGTTGTGTATACGTACATTCCCACTCCTGAATAAAACCCAAGTTACTTATTCTCACTCCACATCTGTCCGAAATATGCTGGCACATCCACCTAGAGAAAGGACAAGCAAAAAATAACAGACAATGGGTTTCTTCTTCCCCATCACAAAGCACACAAGAGGAATTAGTAAAAGCCCCATGGTGCGAGTCTATCTTTGGTTGCTAGCTTGCCTAAACATACAGAACCAAATGGATTCCTCACTGTTCTTAGAGCCTCCCAAACTGATTTGGTAAGTAAACTCCCCATGACTAGTTAAGGACCAATATAAACATCAGGGCTCAACTCCATAAGGTCCATACATAATGTTTTGTATGACTATCCTTCACTATTCCGTTGTGTTGTGTATACGTACATTCCCACTTGATATCTTTGAAATGTTCTCAATAAAATCTTTGAAAAGATGTCAAGGCAACATGTCTGCACTTTGTCTTTGAATATTTATCAGAAAGGCAGAAATTCAACATGCACCGTGCTTCATATCTTGGTTTCTTCTTTTTGTTTTGTTTGGTTTCTTAGTTTTCCACTTTCTTTGGAATAGGAATCTGGTACTAGTGGCAAAGATGAAGACAGCAATGACCATGATAAAGAAGGAGAAGACGGGGAGGAGGACGTCAAGAACGCCGACAACAACAAAGGAGTAGGAGGAGAAAACAAGGATGAGGATGAAGAGGAAGGAGGAGGAGGAGGAGACTGAAGATCATATTTCCAACCTCGATTGATCTGGCGTCGCTAGCTAATAATTATAATGGTACGCCTACATATGACCGTCTTAAGTTACTTTTTGTTTTGCTATCTGTTGTGATCTTTTCTTTTTCTTAGCTTTATTAACTGTCTAAGCCACAGCATAATCGTGTCACTAGCTTTTCATAATATCGGTCTTATCTATTGAGATCAGTGAAGTAGGAATCCGTTATGTAATGTAACGTATTTTATCGGCCGTTACGTTACATAACGATTTTTGGCCTCTCCGATACTGTTACACCGCGATATACCGGTGAGGAAGAAAAATCGCATGCGTATCGACCAGTTCCCATTAATTGAAGTAATCTAGTCCTAATAATAAAACCTTTTTTATCACCTATATTGCTAGTCTTCCTAAAACCGTTTTGTCACCTCTACATGTAAACTACTCTATAATTATTCCTAAAAGTTTCTGATGCGATGTAATTTTTAAGACAAGGTTCATGTTATAAAAATTTACGTGTATTCTCTTAAACTTACAAAATCTCCTGAATTTGATGACCTATGTATTTGTCTATTGTTAAGTAATGGTGCTGAATTACCTTAGCTGGAGATGGTGGTTTGCTTATCGTGGCGGTAGAATGAGGGTAAGTAGTTTGATGGTTTCTGATTGCGGTGTAAAAGTTGAGACGTACTGATCGTGATGACGTGGTAGTGAAGTGATATATATATATATATATGTGTGTGTGTGTGTGTATGATGTTCTATTGAGGACTCCCTCAAAGATCTCTTCCGTGAGGACCACCCCTTTTTCGATTTTCCGTACCAAATTTCGACGATCCGAACCGCTCAATATGTTTAAAACATGTTTTCCATGGCCAAAGAGAGGAATCACAAAAAACCAATACCCGAAAGGGCTTCATCCGAGCGGTTTTTCATAATAACCGTACATATATAGTTTATCGAAAAATGCTCGAATGAAGCCTTTCCGAGTATTTGTTTTAGACGAATCCTCGCGGTGACCCATAAAATCACGTTTTAAACATATTGAGTGGTTCGGATTGTCGAGATTCGACCCTGATCCTTGAGGTCCGCAAATTACAAATTTTGATTGCAGATCTGTTTTATTCCCTACTTGCATTTTGTATTATTTTTCGCTTTCAAACATCTCCTAACAAAAATGAACTTTTAGACTCCAGTTAAAACTCCATTTTGGGGGTTAAATCATGTGCAAATGTTGAATTATTAAAAACTTTGTTCAGTCAAACACATTTGTAATTAAATACTCTTACTCAGATTTCTGCACAGAACAACTGTTAGAGTGCTAGTATATACAACCATATTTGATTTTAAATTGTCGCTTTCTTAGAAACATGACTAACTCACATTATGAACATTCTAATTCTGCGAAATTATGTGAATATGGTCGAATAAGTACACTCCGGTATATTTTTTCGATTGGTACTTCTCTTGTAAACCTGATGTCTCAACTTTCCGTTCCTCATTAATCTTCAATTGTGATATTTAATTCTTTAATTATTTAGTTGGTCTGAAATAGAACGCAAAATCCAAGAAATACACTTTTTTCTCTTTCCCTTGATCGAATTCTTGTGTCAATATTATAGTTCTTCCTTCTTACAAAGGGTTTGTTCTATCAAGTCCCTATGTGAACTTTATGCCTTCAATCTTATGTTGTGTTTTACTTTTTTCCATCCTCCATCAGTACTTTGCTCTGGAAGTTACATTCAAGTAGCAGGGGAGAAGATTCTGTCGGAGTTCCTCATACTGGCAAAACTTCTTGTTCCTTGTAATAAAATCCAAGACTCACTTGATGGTGATGCTTTCTCCCTTTGGCAGGGTATGAAGGAGAATGCCTTTTAATTTCCAAGTTTGTTTGTGTTTTCAGCTACAATCAACGGTTTCGCATTAATAATTCCCTATGTGAGCTTGGCCTCACATTGGAAACTTGTTTGTCCTTCGTATTCACATGTTTATGAATGTTTGCATGAGATGGTTTCGGTGAACAACTATTCCACAAACTCTACTACTCTTGATTGTAACAATAAATGTGGGATGCGCGAGTTCTATGATTGTAATTAAAGTTTTTGAATTTGTGAACTTAGCTAATGTGTCTGATGTGTGTTTTAATGATTGTGTTATGGCAAGTACTTTGCAATCAAGAAGGCAACGACGTGAATGTCATTATTTTATAACTCTACAATCGAGAAGGCAATGAGATGAATGTTGCTATTTTTAGATTCACAAAAACAGTTGAAGAAAGAGGAAACCAAGCAAGGTATATATCCACGTACACCCTAATTAGGGGGATAGCGGTCTATGTTGTAGCATGAATGCTGTGCGGCCAATATTGGGCCCATCCAAGCTTTGATTATTTGATTTCAATTCGATTCCATCGTCTAGTTGAGTAGGTGATCATGTGAATCCTTGTTTGATAGAATATCTGTATCCATGTGAGCGTAGCACATTTACCTAATAGATCCTCTTCAAGATCTTCTAGTAAAGGTTTTTTTTCCCCTCCAAATAAAGTTGCTTTGATGACATAATTACGAAAACTTCAATCAGCTTCAGTTTTGCGTGTCACCTAACAAACGACTCATATAATGAGGAATTGACCATAGGATATCTTGCCTAATTAGTGCTTAGCTGATTTCATGTATCCCATGTTAAATATGCAATCCATTGCTGTTTCGTACACATAGATTTCATGTATTGGTTGATATAATCCCACAAGGAGATCGATGCTTCCCAGTCCCTTTGAGGGACTCGACGGTCCGGTCCGATCCTGTCCGATCCATTTTGAAGCTCTTCCTGGGATAATTTACATCAATTATTTACTTTTTAATCCTTGTCGAGAGCGTTAGCCACGCTAAAAAGTGTGATTATCCGACATCATTTAATATTTGTTGGTAAGAAATTGATCTCGAGGAAAATAGATTTGAAAACAGTAGAACGCTGAATCGAAATTCAACTTTTCAAAATAAATATGATTTGGGGTGTAGCCAATAATATTATCAAGGACTAAAAAGTGAATGATCTTGATCATCCAAATAAACCAAGAAGCTCCGAAAATGGGCTGGACTGGACCACTGCAGATCCAATCCCATCCCATGACGTCCATGTTAAAGTAACAATTTTGTAATACACCATAAGGTATGATGGAATGTTATATAGATATATGAGATAAGAGATATCAATTGCTTTCAAAGATATCCAACTCAATTATGAAAATTGAAGAAGACAAACTCAATTGCTTTGATGAAGCCATTTCTTAAAGGAAGTTTGGATTGAATGACAAAGCTGGTATTTAAATGAACGAGTTTCTTAAGAACTCATTCTTATAGTTGAGGCTGGAAGGTTATATGATCTTGTCGTATCTAGAAGACGATTAAAGATTTTTTTTTTTTTTTGAACAGCAAATTTTTTTATTAATCCCTAAGAATACAAAGATTGAAAGGAAAGCAAAGGGACAAAACAACAACTCAAGAGAGACACAACTCTCAAGACAAACCCACGACACAACCCAGAGCAAGAAAAGAGTTAGCAAGATGCCAACTGACACAAAACAAAACAGAGATCAACAAAATAGAAGATAAAGTGATGAAAACCTCAGTCGAAGAACAAAATCATCACTTGAGAAGACCTTGTCCTCATATGATGATTTCACCCACAACGCAGATCTGATCTTCACAAAATCAGATGATTTTTCCCAATCCATGCTTGCCTACGAAAAAGCAAGCATTCCTTAAGCTCCAAATTGTCCACACATGACCGCCATTGGTATTACAGAGATATTAAATCAGTAAAGCTAGGGGTCTAGAGCTCGGGGAAAGAGATGCTACCGCGACGCAAGTATTTCTTAAGAACTCATTGATCTCAAGTGAAGATAGAGTGACATTCAACAGCCCAATGAACCGGGCAGGGCACTCGACGAAAGGGGGGCACACCGAGCAAGTACCAGAAATTGGCCCGCTTCAGTTTCTTAAAAGCAAGGACCACTACGGGAGGCAAAACCAAGGACCTATGGAAGTCAGGGCTCGTCCCCGGTCAATATTGGATCAAATGATAGGCAGTTTTAATGCACGTTTGATTGCCTTCCCAATGCCATAATTATAGATCAAGGCAAGACATGAAAAAAGTTATTTTCTTTTTTCTAACACGAGACACTGGTGGTGCTGATGCCGTATCTAGAAAAATATGTCTAAAAAACTAGGATGGGCCAACAAATATGAATCCATCAAAATATATATGTATGCACGATGTGGTTCATGATTATTTGAAAAATGAACAATGTGATGAAAATTGGTGGAGTTTTAGTGATAGATATGGACTTCAACGTATGAAGGGTCGTTGGTGCTGGGTGATGACAGGGTTCGTAGGGAGCCTGCATATGTGAAACATTTGTATTGAAAGCATGAATTCATATTTCGGTGTTTATGTCAATTTGAAAACATCCTTGAAACAATTTGTGGCACATTGTAATATAAAAATGCATTATGAAGTAAGGTGGAAGAAGAAAATCTTGAAGGGAATTGTAAATTGTAGCATGAAAATCAAACCCCAGACTAAAAGGCTTCCTCATTAATGGACCAGCCGGGACGTTGGGTCAAACAATGGGAGAACAGTAAAAAGGAGAATATTACATGGACATCCCCTGATATTTTTCAAAAACATGTGTCTATATAATTTTAGCTGTAGAGGTGCATTGGCAAGAGTTGTTTGAGTAATTCTACGACTGAAACAACACACAAACAGTAATTCTATGATGCCGTAAAGTTTGCACTAAACAACATTTTTCGGAGAGATTCTATTTGCAACAAGAAAATTCATGCCAAGTATGGAGGAACCTAACCAATTTATTTTATTCTATATTTATATTTTGTAATAGTTTTGTCGCTGTAGCGTCAAAAAATTAAGTATTTCCCTTTTTCAAATTAAACAGTCACCTTGACAAGAGTAATTTTTATAAATAATAATTAGGCTTTTTTATTTGTCCTTAAAATTCCTTTTCCTTTACTTGATCAAACAATAAGCAATAAGTAGGAAATAACTGAATAGGTGAACACAAGACACTGCTATAAAAAAAACCTTTTGCGATGGTTACGAACCTAAAAAAATTACGGGAAGGAATCAAATACTAAACCATTGTGTGATTCAAAAACACCTTACCTTACACCTGTGACTCCTTATCAGTTGACCTAAGACCTATTTGCCTAATCCACGTTTAGCACGCCTCTTGCTTGATTGTCTCCATCTTGAATCCTCAAACCTTCCATTTTCCTTCAAGTAAATCCACCGAAAGAATCTAACTGTTGATTGACGTATAATAGCAAAAACCTCTTGGAGAAGCATAAAAAAGAGGTCTTTGATAGACTCCAAAATTCATTCAAACAAGCTCTCTAGAGTTTTTATGCCCTGAAGACGCAATAAAAAATGTGATGTAGAACGGGTCGCGTCCACGTTTCTTGACCATTAGTACCATTCACGGCCCAATCCCATCGTTCACTTGCCAGAACTTGAGAACAAGGAAACCCCTAAATACCCTAAATACTAAATCTTCAACTACGGTCGGGGTTGCCATTAGATTTTTTATCGGTCTATCTCTAGTTTTACCCCACTAAATCTTCAATTTCGTTACCATTTCTATGTAGGTAGGTTATGCAGATTTTTTAAAAATATATATATTTTTTGGATAGGGCATTCCTTAATCTGGCACCGTGTTTTTTTTTTTTTTTTCCAATCGGTAGCCATTTTATTGATTACGAAATATGCGAGATATCAAAGAGAACATCCCTACTCACCCAGTCCGGACAACTCCCTTCCCAGGTTAATCTGGCACTGTGTTCAGGGTCGCTAAAACTACATTTATTCTTGCAGTTCCAATATTTTTCCATTATAAAATAGTTCTACTCTGCTTAAACGGTATCTGCTTTGTGTTCATGATGTCCTTACAATTTCCAAGCTTTGCTAGAAATAAGTCCCGGTGCAGGATATTTTAACATAAATGATCCTGAATGTGATGCTGGAATCCTTCAAAACAGGTTCGTTCACTACTAAAATTATAATCAAGCCTTTTTCTTACGGCTCTGGATCCTCTGTCCCCTTATTCCTGTCTCCATCCTCTGTCCCATACTCTCATCTCTTGACACTTGTACAAGTTTAATCTCAGCCATTGGATCAAATCCTATCTCTCACTTTGCACTTCTCCTTCAAAATTACTCCGTCTTCTTCTCTTTGTTGCCGACAAAATATGATACTGGCACTTGGGGTGTACAAGAAAACCGAAAAAAACCGTCAAACCGAACCAACCAGACCGAACCGGTCTATTTGGATTGGTTCTACAGTTCAATGTAGGGGTGTCAACGGTCCGGTTTAGTGCGGATTGGTATGAATCGAGGACCGAACCAAAAGTTTACGGTTCAATGTAAGGCAATCCATGTCCAAACCAAAAGTCTACGGTCCGGTTTCGAAACAATAAAAAAAATCACGGTTCGGTTCACGGTTTATCCACAGATTATAACATTTCACAAAATAAAAATATATATTCCACATTCACATTCTCAATGTAACTTTTGGAACAAATTCATCAGTAGCTTTTAAGTTTTAATAAACAACACCAAGTCACCAACAACATTGCTTCAAAATGATTCAAAGAGATTCACATTTAAGAGAGTAAACACTAGCAGTAGTAAAAATATGCAGAAACAGCATAATATAAAGCGAGTAAACAAAAGTCTTCACCACAACCAGTCCCGAGTCCGGGAGTAGCTAATATACGTGCAAGCAAAATTACAATTGTTAATTACAATTTGCACTTTTACTTTTCAGTTATACCACATTCACCTATTTAGGGTATAAAATTAAGAATAATATGTTTAATTATAATTTTTATCCCAAAATTTTTTTGACGATCCGAGCCGTCCAATGTGTTCAGAAGGTGTTTTCAAGGGTCCACGCGGGAAATCTTCAAAAAAACATACCGGGAAGGGCTTGATCCAAGCAGTTTTCGCAAAAACTGTAAACACCTTCTGAACACATTGGACGACTCGGATTTTTCAAAAATAATTTGCAACACAAAAAAATCAGTTTTTTCTTATTTTCGGGAGGTTTGGACTAGAAAATCCACATATATATATATATATATATATATATATATATATATATATATATATATATATATAGGATCAACTTCTAATGAGGGATCCCTCATTTTAAATAAAATGAGGACCTCATGCTTCCCAACCAAATTTCGACGATCCGAACCGTTAGATATGTTTAAAATGTGTTTTTAAGGTCCACCGTGAGGATTCATCCAAAAAAAATACTCGTAAGGGCTTCATCCGATCAATTTATGTTAAAAACGCTATATATAACGTTTTTAACAAAAACTGATCGGATG
Source organism: Vaccinium darrowii (assembly GCA_020921065.1). Taxonomy (NCBI): domain Eukaryota; kingdom Viridiplantae; phylum Streptophyta; class Magnoliopsida; order Ericales; family Ericaceae; genus Vaccinium; species Vaccinium darrowii. The sequence goes on from CM037161.1 coordinate 47,946,239, forward strand.
AAGCCCTTACGGGTATTGTTTTTGGATGAATCCTCACGGTGGACCTTAAAAACACATTTTAAACACATCTAACGGTTCGGATCGTCGAAATTTGGTTGGGAAGCATGAGGTCCTCATTTTATTTAAAATGAGGGATCCCTCATTAGAAGTTGATCCTATATATATATATATATATATATATATATATATATATATATATATATATATATATATATATATATATATATATATATATATATATTATTGATTAAATTCTCACGGTCCGGTTCGGTTTATCCACGGTTCTTTTATGAAAATCCATGGACCGAACCGCGAAGCACGATTTTCTAATTTTTCAATCCATGTCCGGACCATTAATCCACGGACCCAATCCAAAACCTACGGTTCGGTTCGGCCCGGTTCGGATTCACGGTTCGCGGGTTTTTTTTTACAGCCCTAGTTCAATGGGTTGGTTCAGATTCTATAAAAAGGAGAACCGTATATTTTGGTTTGGTCCTCGATTTCATAATTACGAACCGTGATTTGAACCGAACCGGTCCGTTTATATATATAATATGTAATATATAATATAATTTTAACCTTGCAGATATGTATGTGCCAACTACCATCCATATCTGCAAGTGGTGGCTAGCACATGCGGTAGAGTTCTTGGATGCCCCAAACTGCATCCCGGGATTGAGTCCCATTCCCCCTCCCCCATGTAATAGATTAGGATTGATGAACAAGGGAAAAAAAAAAAAAAAAAAACTACCATCCATATCCTGCCGTTCAAAAAATTAAAAATAAAAATACTGCCATCTATATCTCTGTTTAAAAATAAAACTGCCATGCATATCATTTATGATACAAGAGTTCCCACTCCCACCAAAGTCTCCACAAACCCATCCACTCCGCCACAAACCCCATTAACTAGTAACTATGTTAGTTTTTTCCATTCCAAAATTGTTTTCAAGTGTTCTATCTTCAAGTTCAGCAAATAGAAGCAATCAGATTTCATCTTCTTGAAGGAAATTGTAAGGTTTTGTTTTTAATAAACAATTTTATAGTTTGATTTCTATTATAATCTGCTGATCAAAAAAAAAAAAACCATAACCTGATTTTTTTTGGTATTTTATTTCTCTTAGATGTCTGTAATCGGAGGAACCAACACCATTGAGGAAGAGCCGATTGCTAACATGATTTAGAACTAGTAACCGAACCAAACCGGACCTCTCTAATGGTTTGGTGTGGTTTGGTTTCATATGTGTAATGGTCTAGTTATGGTTCTTAATTTTTTGGAACCGTTAACTATGGTTGGGTTCCTGGATTTCTATAAAACGGGTCCAAACCGGACCATGTGCACGTCTGGCACCACCATACTCACCCAACCTCCATCCTCACCGTCTTTCTTTCCCACCCCTGACAACAAGATCATTGTTTGTGGGTTCTGCAGAGCGAAAGTTTGTCGCCACTGATCATTTAACCAACTTCGCACTTCCGACCTTGCTCATCGCCATTTTTCGTATCTCTTTGATCGAAATCTGAGCAAAATACAACTATATAACCATCTATAAGAATCACGTATGATGATTTTAAGGATCGAATACCAATATCTAAGAAAACACCACACTTATCGGGGTTCCAAAGTTTTTTTCCCTAGTTTCAATGGTTTTTGAATCTCACGAAATGGGTTTTCTGGTCAGTTTGTTTCGGAATTGTAAGGAGTACAAAACTACAAACCCACCATTCTAATTTTTCTCCACAAATTTGTAGTTTTAATGTATGGGTAATTTTTGGGTTCATAGACAGAGAGAAGGAAAGAAGAGGAGGGGAATACAGGAAGTGGTAGAGAAGGAAAGAGAGAGAGAGGGCCAGTCGGGTGAGCATAGAGCGCAGGCGTTCTTAGTCGCCGGCCGGCGGCCAAGCAGAGAAGGCTCAGAGGGAGTAATTCGATGGAGAAGTAACACTATTTGATTCAATGGTTGGGATTAACTTTGGACGCGTGGCAAGAGAAGAGAGTATGGAACAGGGGACGGGGACAGAGTAGTGGGACGGAGGATCCCACGCATTCTTTAGAGTTCAAAAAAGTTGTTTTTCTTTACTGGAGTTGGCTCATTCACCACGCTTTCTTTTCTGTAAACAATGACCTGTTTGACAATTATATTTTGCTAGGTGTACTCTGTTTGACAATGATAGATTGTCATTGCTTCACGAAGGAATCCGTTAGGTATGATGTGAAACCGATTTGTTCTTCCTTGATCACAGATTCATCTCTGAAATCCAAGAATTGGGAAGGAGGTGAAAGCAAAGCAATTTCGACCAATGGTAAAATCGATGGATAGTATCAAAGACCACATGCTCATTTCTGTAGATCATGACAGTGTAGTGCTTCAATTAATGTATCCACTCTGGGGAGGCCTTTTAATTACACTCCACCATTAGATACCTTGTAGAGCCCTAGGACTCAAGTTTTTGGTTAATTAATTGATTCAACCTAAAAGGTTTTGTTATTTATGACTCAGAAAATATTAGGCTGAGACTGTCGTATATACACTTTATGAGTTTCAAATTTAGCATTTCCATAACATCAATTTTAAATTCCACGGGTTCATTTCGAAAGGTCTTTGCATATTGCCGTATTTTTAGATGGTTGATTTGGAGGTTTCTGTTGCCTGTGTATTATGACAAGAAATGAAAAAAAAAAAAAACTAGGGTAGCGTTAGCATGTGTGATATCCATACGGGTGCAATGAGGGAACAAAACGGGTTGAAATAAATGGTGGGGTCAGCCAGCAGGGTTTAAATGTAGTGAATGAGAAGATAAATAAATAAAGGAGGTGATTTTTGTAGTTGTAGTTTGAAGTTTCAAAAAAAAAAATTTTTTTTTCCCTACATTGGAAGTGTTGTTAAAAGTTGTTTTTATTAATATTTTACCATACAAAAATAAACAAAATTATGGGTACACCATTTGCACAATGTGTTGTGTGGAGCCCATCTCGAGGTTCCACACAAATGATCGAAGTCGCTCAATTTATTTAAAATATTTTTCTTAAAGATCCTTGTCAAAAAGCAGCTCGATCGAAGATTGGTAGTGGCTTGATCAGTTCTTTGCTCAATTTTATGACATGAAATTGATCTAAGAATTAATCAAGCTCTTACCAATATACGACTGAGCTGATTTTTTTAAAGAGATCCTTAAAAACATATTTCAAATAAGTTGAGAGGATCTGATCATTTGTGTAGAATTTCGAAATGGGTTCCAATATAACGTAGTGTACATGAAGTGTGCACCAAATGGTTTACACATAGATAGCAAGGCTCGAAAATAATCATCTCTACAATAATCGAAACATTAAAAACAATGAGCACGACACTAGTTATACTGGCAAATTGCTCCTTTCAACTATACGTCCATTTTGTTCACTATGTTTGACCGCAGGTCCATAGGAAGAATTTTTTATTTATGCATTCTCCTAATTTTGTAGTATCTCTTCAGGCGGTGACTGCTAGATGAGGAAGTTAAAATGGTAAAACCTAGTGTGAGATTGTAGAGAGAATGAGTTATGTGTTTCAATTTAGACTCGGATTAAAATTAAAAAAGGGTTTTGATCGATTTGGACTCGTAGTTTTTGGACCGTTTTACAGACGTTACACGATTATACGATTCTGAATTCTCTCATGTGAACTCCCTCATGTAATCCTTTCACTTGACATTTCAATGCCAGACGCCTCACCCATTTACAAAACCAATGGCTTTGATTTCACTTTTATTAACAGCACCCCAAAACTACTTAATTTTGAGAAAAAAGAAAAAAAAAGCCAGGAACATCCTCATCCCTTGTTAAAACAAAAAAAATCTCCTCCAATTTGTCTTTTCAATAACAGTACCAAAGCCTATTAAACTTAAAAAAATAGCCAATCAAGAACCAATAGTAATTCACTATAATTGAAAAACTCTAAATGAAAACAATTATGTAAAGGGTCCGGTTACGGTACACACCCCTTTTTCAGGACGTACAATATTCACTCCTCTTTTTAGTCATTAGATGATAATTATTTAATCTCAACCCTCCAAAATTTAAAATTTAAAGCAATAATACTGTGGTTACCTGTAAAACTATTACTTATATACCACAAGCATATAATTCCTCTAATTGCTTTGGTGCAATTCCATTCTTTTTAGATTAGTGCGTTCAAAGGAATGATTATTCAATGGTCAAAGTTGGGCTCCTAGCTTAATCCGCGTTGTAGGCCACTGCTTTGAGAAAAACTGTACAAAGTTTACATTTCTAAGATTTCTTGGTCTAGGCTTGATATTTTTGGAGCTTCTTCCCCGGAGTAATTATTCGATGCTGTTAGAACATTGTTCCACATGGCCTCTGCACTACATAATTGCGTGGTTTTTACACCAAAATTTGTGGATCGAGCCGATACAAATGTTTGATGTGTATTCTATTCTGCTACTTTCGATACTATATAAGTAGAGAGGCTTTCGGAAGGGACGGTAAATTTGTGGATCGAGCCGATACAAATGGTTGATGCAGAAGCCATGTAGAGCAACATTACGAGTCCATCAAATAATTTCTCCATTTCCAAGTGGGCCGTCCTCTTCAATGGAGGGACCACTAATAGCCGTGTAGCCGTAGAAAGAGGAAAAGTAAGAGAGAGAGAAGGGGGATGTGTCATGCATATCTTTCAGCAATAATGCTTGTTAGTATTAATTTTGATGTGACCAGTTCAAATGGGTTACTTAATTCTAATCAAACTCCCAATTAGGCCTATCAAATGTCAATGGACCAGATTAGTCTGGATGAAAGCCGATCCGATCTGATCCGGTAAATTCGAATCCAATTTCGATATTTCCGATTTGATAGTCCGAATCTAAGCATGCGAATGTAATTCGGATTGGATCTAGATAAATTCGAATCCAATCCGATTAAGATCCGAATATGAAAATGTAGTAAATCATGCGTGGGAATTCTGTTAGAAATTGCTGGACATGCAGTAGTAAACCTATCAATTATTTTTCTGAGTAACTCTATAAAATCTTCTGGCTTGTCGCATAATTCTGTAATTCAATTTCGCTGATCTGTTTGTTGTAGCTGTGAAACCAAAAATTTCCAACAACTTTCTTGACAAATTAGTTCAAGTTGGCACATTGAAGCCAATGATTATACTTACATTGAAGAAAATCAATTATGGTATTGAAAATTTTATGATAATTTGATTTGCAGTTGACCTTGTTGAAGTTCGCCATCCAAACATGTGCAATAAAATTCTGCCCTAAAAAAAAAAAAAAAAAAAGAGGATTGAATTTTTCGGATCAGATATCTGAAATTTCAGATTTGAATTTGTCGATGGGGGATCTGGATTGGGATATGAACAATTCGGGTTCAGATCAAATCCTCCAATCCGGTCCATTTATAGGCCTACTCCTGATTAAGAAATTAATCTCTCGTTGATTAATTGAAATTATGTAAAGTAGCTCAGGCACTCGGTTCCATTGATCAAGTTCTCCACCAGTATTTACCAGAAGTGTTTGCAAAAAAGTTACGAAACACAGGAAAAGTTACAAAACGCAAGAAAATGTTACGAATCATAATGCTGAAAAGTTACGATATAAACTACACAATGGGTGCATATCGTACACACCTTTAAGTAGTGTGTATTGTAGAACTTTCCATGATATAGGATGCTCGCATTTTTGGAGCTTAGCTATTATTTGAATTGTAAAGAGGTTTATGTTGATATTTTCTTTTTACTTTTGTACAAACTCTGGACAAATTGACTGACAACAAAATAAACCACTGAGTAAAAGAAAGATAAATTCGTTCAAACTCCATCATGGGATTTATCATTGAGGATGAACTTGGTGACAAAGAGAACTTTTGTGGTTCACATAGAACAACTCTCTATCTTTGTTGGAGCTCATTTTCAATTTTGAAACTTGAGTTGAGATTTCTGCAATTATAGAAGTCCCTCAGGGGTCCTCATTATAATTTAACCAAAGGATTAGATTTTTATGGATCTGTTTCAAGTCAATCTCTACCACTCAATCCTGAATAGGCTAATATATTTCCTGATGTCTATCTCTTATCTTCTTTCATTCACAATTTATTCATGAGCTTGAGTTTGCTATATTTCCTGTGGTCTGCCTCTTGTGTTCTTCACACATGATCTATCCAGGTATCTTTTAAACCTTTACTCTTTTGGTCTTAATTATTGCGTTAAATATAGCTCACTTCATTTCATCATCAGGGAACTTCAATATGCCTAAGGATTTCCAAATTGGGGTGGCTTCAGGTGTCTTTATGCGTAGTGGGAATACTTGCTTGATGTTAATGCTATTGGCTTTCAGATCCATACAATTAATTTGAACTTTCGTTTTTGAACCTTCACTTCTAACCCCCACCAAAAAATTGAAAAAGATAAAATAAATCAAATTAGAAAGCCCAGCAACGTATTTATAACCTTAAGCTTTTCCAGTATCTTTGATTACTTTTTTTTCCTTTGTTTTCTTCAACCCATTCATTTGATTATTCGTTCTGTAGTTTTCCTGATTTTATTAGTTCTCATCTTGGTAGAGATGGCAATCTCGACCAAACCAACGGGTATCCGAACTATAACCGGTTTTTTCCCGAACCATAACCAAAATATTTCCCATGGGTGCGGGTATGGTATGGGATGTGAGATAACCGAACGGGTTCGGTGCGGTTCGGTTCTGGTTTGAGCGGATAACCGAACCGAACCGGATATGTTTAATTACAAAATTACCCTTCAAATGTAGAAGTTTAGCCTGTGTATTGCTTCAATGTAGTGAATTTCTTCTTAGATGTATATTAATTTTCATTTAAAAAAACAAAATACGTATCTGCATACCTTTTTAATTGACGGATCTATGGCATTTCTAATATAACTTTCATATTTGAATTTCATTCATAATTATTTTGTTTATTTTGTTTTCTAATTTAACGAGGAGTACCCAAACCGAACCGAACCGAACCGATCCCCCGATTGGTTCAATTATGGTTTCAATTTCCCCTACCTGTTCAGTTTTTGGTTCGGTTTTGGGTACGCATATAGTTTAGGGTAATGGGTTCGAATATTTCAATACCGGAATTGAACCAACCCATTGTCCCCTACATCTTGGTAATTATTGTTAGCCTTTCTACTTAGATTGAACCGTAACAAAGACAAATACGAAGGAAACAGAACGGATGAGAAACTCGTCATGGTTTTGTGACTTTGCTCAAGTCATATTAATAAGTAAAGGTGAGTGTTTTCCCGTTTAGTTAAAACATAACATAAAATAGATGATAATCGTTTATCTGTAATTTTTTCCCCTGTTAGTTTTTATTCATTGAAAGTAGACAACATGTTCATATTTTACTGTTTTCGACATCACAATTTCATGGCACGTTTTAGACATAAATTTTATGGTTCATATTTTAATATTTTGATTTCCTTCCTACTGAAACCAAGATAATCTAATGATCAATATTACATCTCAACCGTAGAAATCGTGATAATCGACTAACCTCTCTATTATGTCAAGCAATATTATAGATAACTCTTAATTTTCATGCAATAAATCGCATGATAATGTTTTGATTAATTTATATTACATCGATCTCATTTGCAGAAAGCAAGATCGATCATCTACTGACGTATGAAAACAGTAGCAATGGGAGGATTGTTGGTGCATATGCGATTTAGATATGGATGGTATGTATGACTCTTTAACTTTAAAAAGTGTTATTGTGCAGTTCATTCAAAGGAAAAAAAATGAATGTGTGATGAAAAATTAGTATCCGCAAGCCATGCATATAGCTAGTGGTAAACTGTTCTATGCACGGGATCAAGATGTAGATCGTTAATTTGCTCAACTGGGGTTAACAACTAGAACTCTCAAGCACACTTGATTCCGTGCAATGCACGAGTTATTGCTGTTGAGAGTGATGACACGGGCCAAAAAACATATATTTCTAAAAGATCACAAATTACTCAATTAATGGGTTATTGCGAATGAGAGTGATGACATGAGCCAAAAAACATATATCTCTAAAAGATCACAAATTACTCCATTAATGGGTTATTGCTAGTGAGAGTGATGACACGAGTAAAAAGTACTACATTTCAAAAAGAGTACAAATTACTCCATTAAAATAGTGATAAACCTAAGGGTACGTACGGAAGGAAAGGGTACATAAATGGTACCGGCCACTTGTGGATGAATGATCCAGAGCGTTAATTAATTTAAACCAATAAGTAAGAAATTGCTGAATATGGAGAGCACAAGATGTCCGTGAAAAATTCATAAATCTACTCGATCGATTTCTTCAACAATTTATAATTAGTAGGGGATGCCCATTATGAGATTGCCGTCCAACCGATCACTGAAATCAATTGATAGACTTCTGCTTAATATTATTTATTGTAAAGATTGACGACATACAAAGCCACCTTTACACTACTCTCAGGAAGTACAATCGAAGAAATACACTCCAGTAACTTAAGATATGTTTTTAGATCTTTTTCGCCTTTGGGAGAGGGAGAACGACACATCAAATAAGTCTGACCTAATTGACATGTATGTATAGCCACTTGAATTCGGGTATTGTTGCTGGACTTTTTGCTCAAAGCAAAATCTCCAGCAAAACCAATCAGACTACTTTGCTGAAAATAAGCCTTGAAAGTGCTGAAAATAAGCCATGAAAGTTAGGGATGGCCATCTCGGCCGACCCACCCCGATCCAACCCGTCCCCTCCCCAAATGGATAGGGGATTTGGGGATTTTTTCAGGGATCGGGCAAGGTATTGAGATTATTTTTAAAAAAATTCGAGGATCGGGTAGGGGATGGTATTGTTGGTCTCCTCCCCAATCCCCGCACCTCCCCGACCCTCTCCGCATCCCCATTCACATATATATAGGTATATTATATATTTATATTATAAGTTTGTAATATTTTTTTTGGGGATAAGTTTATAAGTAAAGTTATAACTTGTAAAAAGTTAGGGTTACTCAACTCTTGGAAGAGGGGCTGTTGGAGACTAGTTTAAAGTACTTTATGATTTTTGTTTGATGTTTGTTGCTACTAGTAACCTTGTTTTGCTCATCTTGAAACTAGAACTAGTTATTTTGTTTTGTTCAGCTTAGAACTGGAAGTAGTTATTTTATTTTGTTCAGGTTGAAACTGTATCTTACATCTGATTATATGCATATGATGGTAACTAAAGTTACAAGATCATTTGCTTGGGAATTTGATTTATATGCATATGCATTTGAATCTGGTACTTCTATTATTTTGTGTTTTTAATTAATTTGCTAATGTTTCTTAAACAAAAAAATACCTATTTCATACATATGCCTACATGCATCAACATTGTGAGATATCTAGAGTTGGTCTGATGCACAATTGATGTCTTTCAAATGCCCATTTGTACATGAATTTTTGGATCCCCGATTCTCCATGGGGATCCCCGTTCCCCGCATTGGGTCGGGGATGAAGGTTAAAAAAATATCCCCGGTGGAGATTGGGGACGGGATGAGGATTGATATGAGTTTGGGGATTGGGGATGGAGGTAGTGGTATCCATCCCCTACCCTCCCCATGCCCATCCCTGATGAAAGTGCTCGAGCTAAACTTGCAACTTTAAATTTCTTCTCTAAAGCATTAATCCCTATTGAGTAAAAGTTACCGCATTCAACACAATACAAATTTACAAATTAAAACGATTCATTTCCCATACCGAAACAAACGCTCTAGTAAAAAAAAAATGAAATACAACTTGATAAATTAGGATAGAATGAATGTGTGTTTTGCTGGAAATTTCGATCAAACAAAACATCCAATCGAGCAAAACATCAAGCAACAATAGTCAAATTATTCAACTTGAGTTTCGATCGAACAAAACAAATAGGTCAGTTTTGTATAGAAGCCACCGTGTGTTCTTTGTTTTCTCATTCAACATCAAAACACTCTTGAGGGCGAGGGTTTATGATTGTTAAAGATTTGTAAAGACTTATGAATGCCGTGGATTGCAAAATCATCTTCAAATCCAAGTTTCTAATTGAACTCCTTTCGTGGAGTTCAAATGGAGATTCGTTTGGAATGCTTGAGCATTCAAGAATTGGCGATGATGCACGGGTGTGATATGGATTCTACAAATAGGTCTTAGGATTTGTGGTGAGGATACACAGATATTGTGGCAAGTCTACTAGTAAATTTTTAAGGCCCTCGTGGTTCCACCCGTTCAGTCTATCCATCTACCACTCAATCTTGAGTTTGGTATTTCCTTTCGTCTGGCTCTAATCTTCTTCACACCAAAATTATTCAGCTTGAGTTTGCTATTTCCAGTGGTCTGGCTCTTATCTTCTTCGAGTAATGCTAGAGGCACTAACTAATATACAAACTATTACACTAAATGTGCATGTGGCACTCTTAGTGGATGAGTCCATCCATGTATTCAATAATGCGTTAATGTGGTAGTGTCATGTATACATTTAGTGTAATAGTTGGTGCACTAGTTAGTGCCTCTAGCATTACTCTATCTTCTTCACACTTAAGCTTGGTACCAAGTTTTAAATCTAGAGAGAGAATCGACTTGAAACAGAGCATGAACAAAATTACAGGGCTGGGCCAGTCGGCCTGCCTTTCCATCCGCATCCTCAGTCCACTGGGCTTTGATTGTTTTAATTCCTCAATAATATATTATCGGCCATGGCCCGAATCTGTTATAGATAGCCCAAGTTCAACTAATGGTCCAAAGGCTTTTTGTTTGTACAAGGCAAACTCAACTTCCAAGGTCCATAAACTGATCCAGAGGTTTTCTAGAAATCCTGCAAGTCCAATATTAAAAAAAAAAAACAGCCTCCAAACATTAACATTAATCCAATCATCAAAACTACGGATCTAAAAATATGTATTGCGTATTTTTTTTACATATAGAGAGTGATTCTAGCAAGGTTGGGTGGCCCGGTCCCCACCCATACACACCCCTTCATCCCTGCCGTCCCGTGCTTATAAGATAATTCGAATCGTTTATTTTTCTAATCTTGTGAAGAAATTATTTGTGCCAACAAATATGTTAATCTAGCATCGAAAGATATGATATGGGAATTCAATTATTGAATGGGTCACTGTATTTTTCTCCGATCTACATGATTTTTTGGCATGTCTTAACTCGTCGACAAGATTTAAAAGTTGAACGATTTTGATCATTTTTATTGTACCGAGAAGGACGCATGAAAGATCTGAACCTGAGAGGGGTTGGTAACTGCAGACGAGTTGAATCCAGAGATATATTATGGTCCATGGAAATGAAAGATCACCAAATTGATGGATTTGAGGATACATTAATTCATGCTCCTAAGTGGAGCTTCCATGAAAGTTTTCACCCTCTTCGCATTCATGTTTTAAGATTGAGTCCTATAATAGTTTGATTTACCAACTTTGTCCTTACTATTTAATATGCATGCATGTGTACCTATAGATATAGGCATAGGTGGAGAGGTGTATCCACCCTCAAAAGTTCACAAATCAGTCCCTCCCTGATTTTGTAGCATTTAATATAAAGGGAAATGTGTAATCGAATACTCATTTTTTTTTAACTGAATCGAACACTCATTTTTTAATTCCAATTTGAATTAACCTATTTTTTATGGAAATTTTATTTCTCCTCAACCAAACCCCACAATTGTCCTTTTGTGTGATAAAGAGAGGGAGGAGTGTGGTTGGCAGTGGTGTTTTCTAGTATAAAATCTTAATTACCCAATAAAAATGTTCTATTTGCGTTTTGATCATCAAAAAGAGCCGTATGTGTCACCAATTATACTGAATTTCTATTTGTTGAGATAAACCAAGTAAAATACGAGGTAATGCAGGGCAAATATTTTTTGAAAACCAAAAAACAAACAAATTGAAGGGGAAATGTTGTACTTCTATCTTTGAGATGTTGAATGGTAGTTTTTGTGGTTAATGTACCATTGTTTAATGTTGTTATTATATTCTTTCCATGTTAATTTCCTATATTTTTATTGTAGATATGGAGAGATTTATCTTCTCAAATTTGAGATGCACCAAATAATCATATAAACATCGTGGCTTTGTGAATAGCCAAGGAGCTAACTCTTGTATCCTCGATAATTAGCTGCTTCTGCGACAAATACATCAACTAGTTGTTGACCTCTGCAACTTGTCACAAAGGTAAGCAAACTCTATGTTCGCTATTATTAGAGCTTGTCCATTCCGGTAAAACCAATTCTATGTTTTAATATGGTATTTGAGCTAAGCTTCCCAAAGCTTTTGGACAAGACTCCTTGATTGATTGATTGTGGTTATGTGCACATTGTTTCTTTATGATCATCCTTATTATGTATGGATCTTATGTTTGTTTTTGTATGGCGAATCAAAGGTCGCCATGCAGAGTTGTTATGCCTAAGTATTACTTTCCATAACTAATTTTGGGAAAATTTCAAAAAAATTCCCAAACTTTGACCTTAATATCAAAAATACTTCCAAAGTTACAATTTTTTCAGGCGTACTCCCAAACTTCAATTTTGTAATAAAAAAAATACTCCTTCCGTCTGCATCCGATTGGCAGCTAACGGGATTTACTTACTTGGAGCTTAATGGACACCATAAACCGTAAAGTGGCCTAAAACGATGTAGTTTTGGGCCTGTTTAAAGAAATAATAATTTATTTCCGGGAAAATTTCAGAAAATCCTCCAAACTTTGACCTCAATATCAAATATACTCCTAAATTTTCAAACTTAACGGTTTATGGTGTCCGTTAAGCTCCAAGTCAGCAAATCCCGCTAGTTGCCAAACGGATGCAGACGAAAGGAGTATTTTTTATTATGGAATTGAAGTTTGGAAGTACGCTTGAAAAAATTGTAAGTTTGGGAGTATTTTTGATATTGAGGTCAAAGTTTGGATGGTTTTTTGAAATTTTTCCTTACTAATTTATGATGCTGGACAGGCCCTCCACCCATAGTTAGTTGGTTTTGAGTTGAATTCTTTTAAAGGCAAAGGACAAAATGAGAAAGTGTATGAAACATGAAAAGAAAACATGAAAATGAACATGAATAGGCATCCGACGGATTATATTCGTTCGGTATGCTGTTTGAATAGTGTACTGAGCAGATCTAATCTGTTGGATGCCTTTTCATGGTCATTGTCATGTTTTCTTTTCATGTATTGTACTAAGGCTCGACAACAATTGAAGTGACTACTAGAAGTAGAAAAACTAAGCGCACAAATCTGTATAAAAGTTGGATGTCTGGTTCAATACTTAGAGTTATCTGATTGAGCTGATCTTTTGCGGAATTTTTTTAAAATACATTTTAAAATTAATGAACGACTTATATTGTTTGTGCTGAACCCCAAAATGACCCACGGATGATATGTGCATAGTCACAAATCTGTGTGCACAACAAACGTCCTATTAGAAGTCTTTGGAGCTTTTCGGGAGGGATTGTTGATTTGAAGCTGCGTTAGAGCATTTTGGGCAGAACTCTAACCATTAAAAATTAAAGTATTTTTGAAATTAATTTTTAATCAATGAGCACATTTGAACTGTGTCAAAAAGTTCGAAAAATATTTTCGGATACATTTTTCTTTTCAAAAGTCAAAATAACATTACTTTTTGTTAGTAGCATTAAAAATGGGACCGAGGGAGTATTAATTTTGGTGAGACAAGTTCAAACGTGTCATTTTTCGCCTCTAATTGAACTCGTAGTGAATTATGTGATTGATCTCTCGGAGCTTATGGAAAACTTCAAAATAGCCCGTAAACTTTGACCTCGATGACTATTAAATCCTTGAGTTTTAAAATTTTCTATGGTACAACGAAACTTTTTTTTCCATAAGCTCAAAATTGATGACGAAAATTTCTAACACTATTATTTTTTCCGTAAATGCTGACTTGGTGCCTCTCACCTCCTCTCCGTTAAATTCTTTTTCTCCATTACATAATTGTTTGTTAAATTCTTCCATCAAATTAAAAATATGAGAGCTCTCAGCATCTCATGCTTAACATTTTCTTCTCGATTCCTTTCAACTTTTCTTCCAATTGGCCTTTTATTTCTTGGAGAGTCGATGCTTATTTCATGGAGAGTTGATGTATATTGACTAGCTTTCAACTCATGATGTTGTGTTTAACTTTTATTTCTTTATGATGTCAATGTGTATGAATTACGTATATAGCGTTAACAGAAGTGATATTTAATAAGTCGTTGAGACTTGAGATAGGTTATACAATGCAAGCATAAAAGTAGTTCCCGATCGGCAAAAAATAGAATAGATAACTCATCAAATAATAAGCCTAGAAACAAACATAATTCAAGAATACAATCTATTTTCCCTGATCACATAATAATATAGTACTCTGCAGATGGAGAATTAAAGAGTTAGCGAACCAATTGGACAGAAATTTCATGAAAATGAAATAGGGCACTCATAATGGAATTATTCGCCACTTAAGTATTATTAATAAGTTCACTTTTTTTTTCTCAATATTTGTTTTTTTCTTTTCATCATCAATGAAATTAAAGCTGAAAGCAAGTAAAATGTATGGAGAATATTGTCTCCAGAAAAATAAAATGAAAAGCTAAAATATTCTACTTTCACTCTTAGAGTTGTCGAAATAAATTATTTTGGTTGATTAGTGAAATGCATTGCTCTTTTCTTCATATTTTCCCTAATACATATTTTTGCATACTGCAGATACAAAGAGCTTTATCTTGTTAAATTTGGATTGCATTACTTCAGCATTTTTTAGGGATATCAGAAGAAATAAGCCTTGGCTGAAAATGTGTACTCCTCAATGCATATTCGAGAAGTTGGGAGGTCTAGCCTGTGATGAAGCGATCAAAGCAGGGAAATACGTCGTTCGCTATGCAAGGAACCTCAAGAATATGCAAGATGAAATGAGAGATCTGGACGATCGTAGGGAAGATATCGAAAGTAAAGTTTGTCAAGCCCGTGATCGCGGCGAAGAGATTAAGGTTGATGTTTTACATTGGCAAACAGACGTGGACAAGTTGAAAAATGATGTTGATCGACTTGTGGGGCAAAGCACTGCTAGGGAAAACATGCGTTGCATTACATGCTCATGTCCAAACATCATGACGTGATACAAGTTGAGCAAACAGGCGGAAGAGAATATAGCGGAGGCCAATAATCTCATTAAGAAAAGCCATTTTGAAGAAATTTCCCGCCCTCGACCACGTCCCCCAGAATTTGAATCCCTATCGGACAATAATTATGTCAACTTTGATTCTAGAGCATCAATTTACAAGGATCTTACGGATGCATTAAAAGATTCAAATGTTAACATGATTGGAGTATATGGCCCAGGTGGCGTCGGTAAGACCACATTAGTCAAAGAGGTGGGTGATCAAATGCGACAAGATGGAACTTTTAAGCAAGCCGCAATAGCAGCTGTCTCTAAGGATCTCAATGTGAAGGAAGTACAATCAAAATTGGCTGAGAGCTTAAATTTAAAATTGAAGGCCACAACAGATGATCAAGAGGGAAGACGAACGGAATTATGGAATAAATTCACCAATGGGGATAAATATCTCGTCATATTGGATGATATTTGGGAAATGGTAGATTTGAAGAAAATGGGTATTCCTATCTCAGATGGAAAGACAGGATGCAAAGTTGTGCTAACCTCTCGAAAGGAAGACTTGTTAAGAATCACAATGAAGGCCGATAGAAATTTTCGAATTGCAGAGCTACCAGAGGCAGAAGCATGGGACCTATTTAAGAAGAAGGTGGGAAATTCTATCGAGTCTCGGCCAGAAATATATCCCCTAGCATGCGAACTGTGTAGACAATGCAAAGGTTTGCCACTCGCCATAAATGCACTTGGAACCGCATTGCAAGATAAACCAGACTACACGTGGAAGAATGCATCGGATAAGCTAAAGAAGTACATGCTCACACAAATTGAAGGCATTGACCAAGGTGTTATAGCCACCCTAAGGGTGAGCTATGACATGTTACAGTCCTCGGATGCACAATCTTGTTTCTTGCTATGCTGTTTGTTTGCTGAGGATGCTGAGATTCCTATTGACGAATTGACGAGACACTGCGTGGCAAGGCGTTTGCTTGCTCAAAACCCACATACACTTGACGAGGCCAGAAATGCCGTGTTTACAGTGGTTGATGCCCTCAAATTAGCTTCTTTGTTGACGACCGGCGCTCATGAAAATGTGGTGAAAATTCATGATGTCATAAGAGATATTGGTATCTCAATTTCACGAGACGAAAAAGCATTTCTGGTAGATCACGGTGCCCTTCGATGGCCAGAAAATCCCATTGATGGGCCATCGTACTCAACAATCTCATTAAATTTCAAAAATATTAAAGAGTTTCCCGATGGGTTGGTATACCCACAACTCTACACCTTAATGGTTGACAACAGCGAACTTTCAGAGTTTCCCGATGGGTTGGTAGACCCACAACTCTACACCTTAATGTTTGACAGCAGCGAACTTTCAGACCTTGAGGTTCCAGACAATTTTTTCAATGGAATGGCGCAACTTACAGTGTTATCTTTAACTAAAATGCGCATGTGGCGACTCCCATCATCACTTGCAAAATTGAAATACCTTCGGATGCTAAATCTTAATGGATGCGAGTTGGAAGATATTGCTATACTAAAGGACATGAAGAGTAACCTTGAAGTGCTTAGCCTTCGGGGTTCTAGTATCAAGTCGTTGCCACCAGAGATCGCACAGTTGACCAGTCTTCGATTGTTAGATCTCAGAGATTGTTCAAGTCTCATAGAGATTCCACAAGGTATCATATCCAATTTGACCAACCTGGAGGAATTGCTCTTTCCAGACAATTTTAACCAATGGGAGGCCGCCATTGATAAGAAAAAGGAGGGCACAAACAGCAGCAGCAAAAATATGGGCCTTGAGGAGCTAAGACAATCATTGGATAATGGTCAATTAACCACTTTGCATATCTTCATACCAAATGTCAAGCTATTGCCCAAGGATGGCCTAAAGTTTGAGAACCTGAAGAGATTTAGGATCTCAGTGGGTTTGAACTTCGATTGGTATGAAAATTTCAAATGGTATGAAAATTTTCCAGGAACAAGGGTCTTGAAACATGAAGGGTCCTCTTTAAGAAATGAGTTCATTCCTTTGGTCTACAAAGCTGAAGCGCTATCCCTCATTGGCATTAAGGGTTTGAAAGAGGTGCTTGATTACAGAGGTGTTGGAAATGGATTTCCTGACTTGAGATACCTCGAAGTTAAATCATGTGATGATGACTTGGAATATTTTCTTGGTGAGCCAAAATCATCCGTGCAAAGTCATATGCTGCATCCTTTACAGTCGTTCAATAAGTTAAACAAGTTAGTTATTGAAATGTGTAAGTTAAGGTATCTCTTCACCCCAACCGTCGCAAGAGGACTTGTCCACCTGGAAGAACTAACAGTAAGCTCTTGTGAAATCATGGAGGCAATAGTTGGTTTTGAAGGACAAAATGATGAAAATGAACTCATAGGTGACGTGATGTTCAGTAAACTGAAGGAACTGGTTTTAGAAGAACTGCCAAACCTTATAAGCTTCTATGCTGAAAAGGAGAAGACGCAAACAACTACAGGAAGTTCTTTTGCCCATCCGCAGCCGCTTTTCAGTAATAAGGTTAGCTTTATTGTTATTCTTTGATTTAATATACATTGGTATTTAAATTGAGGAGTGAGTTGCAGTTTTGGCTTTAGTGCCACATTGATGGCAGTAAGCTAATCCCACAAAGACTAGTTCACATTTTCCATTCAAATTAATAGCAAGTGCACCTCACTCCCTTGTGTTGATTAGTATCCAATTCTTTTCCTAGCTTCAAAAACCTCGCCTCCACAGCCGCTGCATATATTCCTTGTCTTCCACATCAATTTTCCGCCTAAAACATCCACAGCCAGCGTGTTCCACTGGCCGTAATCACCTTCGCCGTGGAGGATAAATTTTTTGTCAGAGTTTACGCATTCGCAACTCAAACGTAGGTCAGCGACGGAATTGAAACATACCAAATCCCCAAGTACCATCTATTATAATCATCCCCTTTATTTTTAAAAATCCAAGCCCAAATGTTCTGTTTCTGCTCAAATCGTGTCATTTTCAATTTACTCAATTCCTTTAAGGCTTCGTTGAGCCCCCCCCCCCCCCCCCCCCCCCCCCCCCTTTTTTTTCCCTCTTTGTTTCACCATTTTTGCAGCAACATTGAAGTTCGAATTGGGTAGGCTGTCAACTGTCACTGAATAAACTAAAAGGGAAACGATGATGCAATGGCCAGTGACATTTTCAACCACAATAGAGGGAACATCAATGAAAACAGAGCATTCTTGGTGTTTCTAAGTGGTTTTTTTTTAAATTTTTTTTTATGACTAATGTATATAGTGAAGAGAGAGAAAACAAAGGAAAAAAGGGATAGTCCACAAATAACAAGATGTTAATGTCCTTATAAATGAAGGTGAGCTTAGCAATCCGCACATCGATAAAATCACAGGTGATCTAAGAGAAGTTTGCCATCCCAAAATAATTTACCATCTTGTCATCTCGAAATAATCTTTGGTCAAACTTGATGGTGATTAACTATTTGTCCCATTAGATAATTGTGTATTGTATTAGTTGAAACAACTATCTCATCTGGAAATGAGGACCACCACATGGTCGTGTTCGAGTAAAGATAAGCCCAAAGGCCCTTTGGATGCATTTCGCGAGTTCAAGGCGAGCATGTATTTTAATCCAAGGAAAAAATTAAAAATGTTTTCATCGAGGATAAGGAAAAAGATATGTATAAAAGAACAAAAAACGTTGGGTATTCTTAATGAAACATACAATAAATCATTGACGTTGGGTATTATTTTTTTTTTTTTTGACGTTGGGTATTTTTCGTCCGATAGGGGAAATATACCTCGTCGTCTTTCATTGTTTTGTTTTTGCTTGGCATCTTGGGTTTCATTGTAGGCTGATTATTTAAGACAGCAATCAACTTATTTTTTTTTTATGGAAAAATAATTTTGCAGGTTATTTTGCCCGTCTTAGAGGAATTAAAAGTTGAAGCATTGGATAGCATAGAAGAGATATGGGACAAGCAATCACCTTCGGTGAATCAAGAGACGGCATCCTTCGGCCAATTAAGGAACATTACAGTCGAAAGGTGTACGAAACTGGTGAATTTGGTTCCTTCAAATATACTTGGTCGGCTACGGAATCTGCAGGATTTGACAGTAGAAGGGTGTCCAAATGTAGAATTCATAGTCTTCAAGAACGGGAAAGAAGAAGAAGAAGTGGCTGATGATAGTACCTTGATCATCTCTCAACTAAGGCGTCTTGCAATTAAGAAATTGGAGAAGCTTAAAAGTTTCTACTCGAGTTCTACAACATCCAATGCTGAATCCTTTTTCAATCGCCAGGTATATGAAGATTATTAGAGTTTCAATTTGTTTGGTTATCTAATTCATTCAAGGGATATTGAACCTAATTCTTGGTCGCTCCAGCCCAACATAAAACTTTTATGCTGGAGGAAAGAAAGACGATTTAATCCGAAATTTTGTCTAATAGTGGTACCATCTCTAGGCTACTAATGTAAAAGAATAATTTAGGACAACAATTAGCTACATCAGAACTCAGAAGTGGGGCTATCAATGGAGACCGGATTGGATCCGAATCCGACAGATCCGATTCGAATCTAAATAGCTCAAATCTAATTCGAAATCAATAATCCAAATCCGAATCCGAAAAACCGGATATCCAATCCAGAAATCCAATTTTGATCCACTTTTTTCCTAGAGTAATTAGCTTTTTTTTTCCCCTTAAAAATTCAATCCAGTAATATCCGAATCCGGTCCGATTGGAATTCGGATTTTCAGTTTCAAATAATCGAATTGGTGTTACCGGGTTTGGATTTTTTTTTTTTGATTGGATTCAAATCGGATTTGGATTGAATCCGGTCTATTGACAGGCCTACTCAAAAGTCATTCTACATTTATCCACAATGCATCCTAGGCTTAGATTACTTAAATAAGTATACATATCTTCGTGTGTTGTGTTTTCCCAGTATGTCTGACACAGATAAGGAGACCAATTGAATGGGAAGGTCCTACATAGCAGGGTGGTATACTATTTTTGTGTGCTCTCTCGATTCAAATTTGAAGAGAGGGAGATGGCTCTTCAACTTGACAAGTCGTCAAAATTAAATTTTAAAATATCACAATTTTTCAATAATTAAAATCCAAATATCATAAATTTCTAGATAATATGTGATATTAATTTGAAGATTTCATTGTAGTAGACTTTTAGCAACGACCCTTCAATTTGCCACATAAGTAAGCAAAATCTACATTTTGTTTGAACTCTCGTTGGAGATGCTCTAAGTGCGGGCCATGGACTCTTCAGGTGGGTTTGTTTTCTCTAAGCTCTGTTCAAAGTCTCAAAACCTTTCTTGGTTTCAATTTTTTTTATTTGACTCTAGACAAATATCAATTAAGGTTTTGTAAATAAGAAAAAGTTATGTTTGTTGATCTTGAATGCTCTTTTTGTTCTTTTACCGTAGAAGAGAAGTTAAAATATTCTTCTCAACCAAAGTAATCTAATCGAATTTTACAACATCATACACATATTTGAATGAATATTTTTTAGGAAAATACTATGGTATGCTCCATTACGTAATTTTTTGGTTGTTACGCATAATTTTGGTCAAGTTACAAACTGTTATGGATTCACTATTCACATCATTATCTATGGTAATCTTACTACGTATGGTTTTGGTGCTTGTTTCGACTTGTTATGCATTTTTTAAAAATACAATATTAATTCACGTTACTATTCACGAATTCATGTTATCGTTCATAGCAAGCAACCAAAACAGAACAATTACCAAAATTATAGGTAACAAGTGCCAAAAATATACGTATGGGGCATAGATGGCAATTTTGGACTAAAGTTATGAAGAGAGATTTGTGAGTTACAAACCAAGTATTTTTCACTCACCCCCACACTCTATTTTTCCTCACCATTTTCTCCTCTCAAACTCAGAACCGGAGCGCACGGCAAACCAATGTGGGCTTCTAATTAAAAGAAAAAAAAAGGAAGAAAAAGGAGAAATGTCCTTAGTTGGATGAAAATGCCTCTTAAGTTTTCCTCTTCTTTTTTAACAGCCATTTTCCTCGACCAACTAGCTGCTTTATTCCTTGTGTAGCAATTGTTTGATAATTCTTGGTGAGTGACATTTCCATGGAGGACTCCCTAATGATACCTATCTTGATCTACTTTTTAGGTTATTTTCCCTGTCTTGGAGACCTTACACATTGAAGAGGTGGGTAACGTAATAGAGATTTGGGACAAGCAGTCAATTACGGTCTTTGAAGCACATGGATCTTTCTGCCAATTGATGAACATGGATGTCAGTGGTTGCAATAAACTAATGCATTTGTTTCCATCCAAAATGCATCCACTATTAAAGAATCTGAAATACCTATACGTACGAAGATGTGAAAGCATGGAGGGAGTAGTTGGATTTGGAAAAGATCAGTTATGCTTCAGCAAATTGACATCTCTATATTTGATTGGGCTACCAAAGCTTGTAAGCTTCTGTACCAAAATGGGGGAGGAGGGAACAACAGAGGGCAATCCAACTATCCATGCACAACCCCTTTTCAATGGAAAGGTACATTTTCTTTATCAATAATATACTTCTAACTTATTTAATTTCATTCTTTCTGCTGATTCTTAATTAGACTATACTGTACATACTAATAGAATAGCTTAATGACCAATAGTTGCCTCTCTCTCTCTCTCTCTCTGTAGTAGACTTTTGCTAGTCTTTTTCCTCTTTTAGTTCCCTTGCTATCTTATCTTATCTGGGCCCCTCTCGCCAATGTTTTCCTCATTTACGGTTGGAATGACTTCTTTCGAGTCTTTAATTGTTTAGGTCGAGAATTTCTTTTCAGTCCTCCTCGAAGGACTTGATAGTCACCTCGCAATTGAGGGCGTGCGTAATGCGACCTATCATTTGTCTAAATATGCTAGAAGAACTATAGTTGATCATTATTATTGGCTATCTAATTTTTTGTCTCGAAGGAATGGCACACAAGTATTAGCTGGGTTACATACTAAAAAATTGAATATTACCTAATTATGTGATGTGATGAATGAATAAAAACAATTTGATTTTCAAAATTTATAAGATAGGCATACGGCGGTAAAAAAATAAAAAGACTTGATTAATGAAAAGTTCCCGGTGGCTGCTGAAGTTCAATACTAGAAATAGAAATGCACTAAAACTAAGTGTACTTGGTACTAGAGACCTAATTCTTATTATTTATATCAGGGAACTCTCAATTTTGAAATTTCTTATCCATATTGACTGGCAATCTTCTTCCCGTTCTTCATAACTGTAGTCCAAAATTATCATAACTGTGGTTTTCTATTTAGTGCAAGTCGAATAAATAGGATTTAATTACTACTTTATTGGATATACTATTGTTCTATGATATTTAATTGGTAAAACTTAGCAAAAACGATATGCATTTGTAGTTGCTGCTGATCAAGCAGGGGTCACTTTCTGTCTTCTTCTGTCTGCAGCTGCAATCATAGGCTCAATTATCTCTTGGCTTTTATTGTAGAATGATAATGTAAGACAGTAAATACAAAATAATAGCATAGGCTCAATTATTTCAATTTTGCAATTTCTTATCCATATTGGCTTTTAGTGAGCCGAACTCACTACAGAGTGTATTGAGCTCGGCTCAGCCATTCGATCGGCGATCGACGGTTCGGATAAAATGTTGTATTCAACTTTGGACCAAGGGATTGCATTTTGTTCATAATTAATAGCATTTGGTTTGAGTGCAGAACATAATTTAAAATATCGTCATCCCCATATTACCTTCGCTGAAACTGTATAGTGATTACTAATTTCCCTATCATGATTTACCCAAAATATAAAAACTTGTTTCGATTGGTCTAAATTTCGCCATCAATGTCTATCCCCAATTGCTTTTTCTTTTTATATTTTTATATTGGTAAAAAAAAATTAAATTATCATATCAATAAAACATAAAATCATCAGAATTCGCATGCTGAGTTTCCCCAGCATGTCTGACCCGGATAAGGAGACCAATTGAACGTGAAGGTCCTTAAGTCGACTGATTCTGGCTCTCATTCTACATTTACGATAATCGAACTTTTTTGTGTATCATAATTCATTACGTAACTTGTACATATATATTATGAAATAAATTTCTGGGAAATACAAATACAAGAGATGAAATGATCAGATTCTTCTTTGAATCATGGGGTCATGGAAATTTTTAGATTTTCTCTATCAAATAAATAGGTAAAGTAAAATAAAGTTCCATGAGTTAGAATCAACCAATAAGCCCCAAAAAAAGTGGAGCCTCAAGTCCATGCATGAATGATAAAATCTCAAATATTTCATTTTTGGAGATGGCAAAAATCTGACTAAAATTTATACCTTGCTTGTCGGATTCCATCAGCATTTGGCCAAATGCAGACAAGTTCACATGATGCAGAACACTTTTTGGGCTTCTAATTTTAAAAAAAGAGAAAAAAATGCATAACATTTTTTCGGAATGGCACAACATTTGTAAAATAACTTATCTTATGTTGTCCCCTCCTGTCATAACATTTACCACAAATGGTATAACATAAAACAATCATATGAGACGACACTTGACATTCACCACAAATTGTATAACATAAAACAATTATACGAGACTACACTGTAGACAAAATACCAGGTATTTGGTATTTTTTCCATCTTTAAGTGAACTTTTTTTTTTTATCACAGTAGGAAAAAAAAACACGTACTGATTGAGCTTCGAAAAGAATAGAAGTCTTCTAGTACTTCAACTAGTGAAAACTCAATCTACCTCTTAGCCTCTAGAATCTGCTTGATGTAGTACGTATGGTACGTAGGAATTTAACACTGTTTCCTTGTGTTTCTTGTGGAAACTCAACTCAGAAGAATTTGAGCTCTGTTTTTGGAATCTGCTTTGTGTTCAATAAATTTTTGGGAGAGAGGAGACAGAGAGGGTCAATATATTTGGGGAGGAAATTAAGTTTTAGTCGATGATATCAGGGGTTTTTTTTTTTTTACTGTTATACCAAGTACTACAATTAAAAACTCTTCATCTTGTCCAAAAAAATCAAAATGGACTGCGTTTGAAAGAGAGCTATTTTGATAAATCTAAATTACTTGGAGTACAAATTAATGTACATTTTACTTCATCTTCTTTATAATTTTTTTTTTCAAAGTAATGGACATGGCAGTTTCTGAGAAATGAACACGGTCAAAACTATGTAAATGTTTTGAATTATATTTTGCAAATTAACCACATTCAAATGCCTTAATTATGAGACCTATTAGACTTAATAAATCATTGGGACAGCTTAATTGATAACTTAGGTTGATTGCCTTGCTTCTTTCTTGTCTTAGATGAACCGCTGATAAAATTACTAATGATTTTTAGAAACTCTGAGAGCATTATCGTCCATTTCTTTTAATGTTATATTTGTGTGGGATAACAATGGCATGATTGAATATTCCTCGTCGAAATTGTTTTGTAGAGACTGTCCTGAATATAACCCTAGATGAGACTTTTTGCGATGAGAGTGAGACTGGTACCCAAAATACTAAACCAGGAACAGCTTTGACTCTAGATTTTTAGACTGTTGTTCATCTCAGTGTTGACATTCTAAACAGTTGCGATGAAAGTTGTTGCGCGCTCTTAATTTTATCCGTCACACCCAATTTGAATTGTCGCCATTGATACTTTTGTGAGACGTCAAAACACTAAACCTGGTGCATACTTGTTGCCCAGATTTTATGGTTTTGTTCACGCCCCATGTGACTTTAACAATTTTATTGAACAGCGACAATGAAGCCTGCTATCTCATCTTTCAACATCAATTTCAATCGTCTCAATCCGACTTTTGAACGTGGAGTAGTTGTGTTCTAAATACATAAACCTCTCCCTCTCGGGAAATTTTCCTTTTAGAAGTTCGTCGAGGGTTTTAGGCTGTTGTTCATCTCAGTGTACCTTTACTTTTGGGCTCCTTGGTCTAGGCTCAACCTTCAGATAGTCCATAAATTTTGTAAGTTACAAAACATAACTTATGAATCACGTAGTGATCGGTGATTTCAACACAGTAACAGAGGTTCGCCGTTAATTTCTTACAGCATTCATGCACAACATATTTATCATATCATCACGGGAAGGACCCCAAGCGCCCTTGAGGATAGAGAGGAGTGATCAGTATAGGTTTAAACTTAATTATATTATTGTTAGTATACATGAGACCGTTAGTTGTCTAGGTTCAAGACTTTAATCACTGTGTTAACTGTAACACATGTCTTAAGCACTCGATGCCTAGTTTCAAAGACTAGTTTGAGCGCTGTTAGGGCTAGTTGATCGAGACCTTGGATGCTCTTAGAGAGGACATAAAATTTCGGGATTCCAATCCCACAAAGACTAGTTTCGAAGTTTCATAAAATAATGTGGGCTTCTAATTAAAAGTAATAAAAAATTAAAAAAAAGGAAGAAAAAGAAGAAGAAATGTTCTTAGTTGGATGAAAATGCCTCTAAAGTTCTACTCTTTTTTCAACAGGAATTTTCCTCGACCAACAAGCAGATTTATTACTTGTGTAGCATTTGTTTGATAATGCTACGTGAGTAACTTTTCTATGGAGGAGTCCCAAATTAATGATACCTATCTTGCACTACCTTTCAGGTTATTTTCCCTGTCTTGGAGGGATTAATTATTTCGGAGGTGGATAACATAATAGAGATTTGGGACAAGCAGTCAATTACGGTCTTTGAAGCACATGGATCTTTCTGCCAACTGATGACCGTGGACCGTCGAGGGTTGCAATAAATTGATGCATTTGTTTCCATCCAAAATGCATCGACTCTTAAAGAATCTAAAAGTGCTAGGGGTAGAATACTGTGAAACATGGAGGGAGTAGTTGGATTTGAAGGAGAAGTAAATGAAGGTGGACTTAGAAATGAACAGGTATGCTTCAGCAAATTGACATATCTACGTTTGAAGGAGCTACCAAAGCTTGTAAGCTTCTGTACGGAAATGGGGGAGGCGGGAACAACAGAGGGCAATCCAACTATCCATGCACAACCCCTTTTCAATGGAAAGGTAAATTTTCTTTATCAATATTTATTTCTAACTTATTTAATTTCATTCTTTTTCTCCTGCTTCTTAGACCTAGTAGACTTTTGCTAGTCTTCTTCCTCTTTTAGTTCCCTTACTCTCTTATCCTATATGTGCCCCTTCCGCCATTGCTTTGAGTGGAATGACTTCTTTCGATTCCTTTAATTGTTGAGGCCAAGAATTTCTTTTCAATCCTCCTCGAAGGACTTGATAGTCACCTCGCAATTGCGGGCGTGTGTATGCGACCTATAATTTTCTGAGTATGCACGAAAAACTATAGTAGATTGATTGTTGTTGGCTGTCTAGTTTTTTCTCAAAGGAATGGTCCACATGTATTAGCTGGATTACGTACTAAAAAATTGAATATTGCCTAATTATGTGATTGATGAATGAATGAAATCAAATTGAACATTTACGAGATAGGCATATGGCGGTAAAAAATATACGGACTTGATTACTAAAAAGGGTCCGGTGGCTGCTGAAGTTCAATACTACTATAAAATTTCTACTATTAAACACCTCTATCTGAAAATTCTTCTTCTTCTGATGTTATTACTCATCTTCTCTCTCCTATACTATACCTCTCTCTCTCTCTAAAGTCACAGAAATTTCAACTTTCCTCCTCAAATCGAACACGAAAAGCTCCTCCAAATATATATCGACTAATCAATCAGTTGCTTACAAATTGTCAAAAAGACTGATCAGAATTCGGAATTTACACAGATAGATATAAACCTACACGTATAAGCACTGACGGGGTTAGTGGTGGAAGAGTTGGAAGGGTTGAGAGGATTGGAATTTATAGATGATTTAGGGTGAGGCGGAAAGCATATTTTGGATTCTGGATTCGTTTTTGAATGATAATGGTATACCCACAACTACTCCAACACAAGTACTTTCACATAGGGGTGAGGCCCACATGTGAGACCCCACCCCTCTATGTGAGGGTATCTTTTTTGTTTTTGAATTTTGCTAGTTTGTTTTTGATTGGCGAAAGGACACACGGGTAATTTTTGGATTCAACTCACATCAACCCAACCAAACACTTTTAATTTTTGCTAGTTTTTTCAATTTCATGTCTGGTTGTTTTTTCGTTCCTCACAGGGTTGTCCTGTTTAATTTTTACATTCGGTTGGCACCTTGGTAACTTTTTGCTGGGGTTTGAAGTGGCTATGATCTCTAGTGGAATGTTATCTCCCTAGTAGTGATGTCGTTAATCCTTCTACCCTTTTAATCTTTGTTTCCTTCAGAGATTAATAAAATTGTTACCATTCAAAACAAAAATATGGACGGGACG
Organism: Vaccinium darrowii; assembly: GCA_020921065.1. Lineage (NCBI taxonomy): Eukaryota > Viridiplantae > Streptophyta > Magnoliopsida > Ericales > Ericaceae > Vaccinium > Vaccinium darrowii. The sequence goes on from CM037161.1 coordinate 47,973,722, forward strand.
GGTTGGGTTGGGTTGGATTGCTAATTGCCACCGCCACTAGAAATGTAGTAAAACTACGTGTGCTTGGTACTAATTCTTGTTATTATATTTGGGAACTCTCAATTTTGCAATTCTTATTCATATTGACTGTCAATCTTTTTCCCGTTTTTTGAAAATTTATCGCAATGGTAATCTATTTGGGAAGGGTAGCATGATCATAATTATCATAACTTGTGTTTTTCTCTTTAGTAAAAGTCACTAAATGGAATTTTATTACTATATTGGATATGTTATTGTTTCTATGGTATTTAATACGTAAAAATAAAAAAATGATATGCAAGTAGTTGCTGCAACCATAAGCTCAATTACTATGTGTCATGCATATAGTACCCTAAGTTAATTTTAATCTAAAATATCCTGA
>CM037162.1:0-15142 GCA_020921065.1 Vaccinium darrowii
TCATATCGATAGGGTTTGGCTCAAAACAGGGTTCTTCACCCCTTTGTGCCAGTCCTATCAATCGGCCTTCTCTCAGGTTCGTGTCTTGATGTTTAGGTTCTCCTTTATATTTTCGTTGCTCCGCTAAGTGTCGTTGGGCAATTCGTGAATGTAACATTTTCCAATGATTAAAAAACATTTTTTTTTTTATCAATATGAGCTTTGTGGGGACATGCTCTTAAACGGTGTTGAGTTTTTTCTTGTGGTGGTAATTAATTTCTAAAAATCTAGAGATGGATTTGTAATTATGTTTTTTTTTTCTTTTTTCTTTCGTGGCATTTTAAGTAATTTGTATGAGTAATTCCAATAGAAAAAAATGTGCAGTGCACGTAGCAATTGTTTGGCAATGAAATGATGACCTTAGTCCCTTACCCTCAGGCCTCCACTGTCAAACTCATCCATATCCTTTTCAGCTCACAAACTGAATCTTCGTAAAAAGCAAGTAATCTCTCAGACCAGAATCAGAATCTGAGCACAAGCTAGATACAGGACCACCGGTCAAGGGTTTAGAGTTTTCTAGGCCTAGTCTAAAAAATGGGTCATAGAAATATATAACACTTTTATAATTTTTCCAGCAACAATCACAATACGAGAAAGTCGAAATAATATAAAGTTCTACTAATCATTAAAAATGATAAATACTCCATAACGAAAAGTAACAGTAAATTCAAAAATCAGTACTGGTACATATCGCACCAGTAATGAAAACAATACGCCCCTGGTAAAGAATGATAACTTCGGTCCACATGGCCACAAGGCAGAAAATTATTTGGCATTCAGAAAAAAGGAAAGTTATTTGGCCCAATCTTATGAATTTGGGCCTGTTTTAGATTGGGCCTATGGTTATTACAATTATTTAGGCCTTTTTAAAAGTAAGATCGGGCCTTTTTAATTTTATTTTTAGGTCAACAAGAGTTCTATTCAAGCCTACTATGAAAAAATATGAGAGTGCCCTTAAAATTTGGACTTTTTGGAGTGCCCAAGCCTCTCAGGCCTAGGGCCTGGGCCGGCCCCGGCTAGATACCAGTACACATAAGTATGGGTCAAGCCATGCTTGGATCTATTGATGTAATATTGTAGTGCCAGCTCATTAGTTTTGGAGGTCTTAAGTAAAGCCCTTGAGCGAGGCCTTCCCATATTTGTCATACAAAAGATGGAAAACAAAGAGTGTCATTAAAAATAACCATTACAAAATGCAAACAAGTTGTGTTTGGGTTACGGATATGGGGATGAATATAAAGAGCAAAAGAAAAGGTAAGAAAATAATATGAAACCAATAAGCCAACTTTTTATTTGATTGCCCTTTCTTTTGCTTTCCTTCGAAAAATACATCCTAGTCCCTATATTTGTTTTCGCATTTTATGTTTCTTGAAGTACGCCTAACGTGTCGTTTTTTGTTGTAATGTGAATCTTCCATCTAGCAATCCATTAGTAGAGTAATGGGAAAGTGGATCACTGGACCGTATTTCAGAAGGTTTAAGAACAAAATTTGCTGGGATCACTAAATCGTGCAATGACATCTTCCGAAACCAAAATCTCTAATGACTGATATTCTTTAAGTTCGCAATTTACGTGAGTGACCTCCGTATACGAAGTATAGTAAACAACTTTGATCAGCATACATAAAAATTTGTAAGGGAAAATTACAAAAAACTCCTCAAACTTTCACCTAAATATAAAAAATACACCCAAACTTACAATTTTTTCAACCGTACTCCCAAACTTCACTTCCGTTATTCAAACGTACTCCCACCGTCTGGATCCATTACCTCACTAATGGGAAATGCTGAGTTGGAGTTTAACGAACCCCAAAATTGTTAAGTGGCCCAAAACAAAGTTGTTTTGGGCCCCTTTTTTTTAAAAAAAGAAAAAGCTCTCTTCTTCCTCTCCCAATTCACAGGGAAAATACACACACACACACACAGAGTGAACGTGCATAAACCACTTAACAGAGCATAAATCAACAATAACCCAGAAATAACACTATCAATTTTCCTATTCTAAAACGCAAAAACATCATAGGATAAACAAAAATGGTGTATGTATATATATATAGATACAACAAATATCCAATAAGGGCTCCCTTAAACTCTATGGTGCGGGATTTTTTGTTCAGGATCGAATTTTGACGATCCGAACCATTAGATGTGTTTAGAACATGTTTTTTAAGGTCCAACGCCAGGATTCGTCCAAAAAAAAAAAAAAATACCCGGAAGGACTTCATCCGAGCAGTTTTCGATAAAAATGTATATCAAAAACTGCTCGAATCAAGCCCTGTCGGGTTTTTTTTTTTTGACGAATCCTAGCATTGGACCATAAAAACATGTTTTAAACACATCTAACGGTTCGGATCATCGAAATTTGATCCCGAACAAAAAATCCCGCACCATAGCCTATATTAGGGAGCCCTTAGTAGATATGCTCTGCGTGTATATATATATATATATAGCTTCTTATGTGGACCTCCCGAATCCGGACCTCCATGATCCAAACATTTTTTTGACGATCCGATCCGTCCAATGTGTTCAGAAGGTGTTTTCAAGGGTCTTGCAGGAAATCTTCAAAAAAAAAAATACCGGGAAGGGCTTGATCCAAGCAGTTTTTCGCAATTGAAAACACCTTCTGAACACATTGGACGGATCTGATTTTCCAAAAACAATTTGCAAAACAACAACAAAAAATTTAATTTTCCTTATTCTTAGGAGGTCCGGACTAGAAGTGTGGAGGTTTTTTGGTGTTTTAAAGGTTTTAAAATGTGTTTTTGCATGATTCAAACCGTCCAATGTATTTAAAATGCGTTTTTAAGGGTCCCCAGTGGGAAATCGTCAAAAACAAATACTGGGAAGGGCTCGATCCTGGCAACTTTTCACAAAAATTGTACATATACAGCTTTATAAAAAACTGCTCAGATCAAGCATTTTCTTTTCTTTTTTTTTTTCGATGATTTCTCGCAATGACCCTTAAAAACATGTTTTAAACCCATTGGACTGTTCGGATCATTAAAAAAATATCGATAAGGTGGATGCCAGACTTCGGGAATCCCGGACTATATATATATATATATATATATATATATATATATATATATAGAGAGAGAGAGAGAGAGAGAGAGAGAGAGTAAACTTCCAATCAGGTATATCTGATGGGATTCCCATCAGGGACTTCTAAAATTCTCCAATTTCCCGATCAAATTTTCATGATCTGAACCGTCCAATGTGATTAAAAGCTGTTTTTAAAGGTCTACGCAAAAAATCAGTGAAAAAAATACCGAGAAATGGTTGATCCGATGAGTTTTCGATAAAAATGTATATATATATATAGTTTTGGATCAAGCCCTTCCCGGTATATATGTATACAAGAAACTTCCAATAAAGGTCCCTTATTTAAAAATTCCATGCGGACCTATCCCTTTTTCGACTTTTTGGTTTAATTTCGACGATTCGAACTGAGCATACAATTTTTATCAGAAATGCTCGGATCAAGTTCTTCCGGGTATTTTTTTTTTTTTTTGGGAGATTCCTCGCGTAGACCCGTTAGATGTGTTTACAACATGTTTTTAAATTGCGTCCAAGTAAAAAACAGTGAACAATTCGGATTATATTTTTTAGTTCAAGATGAAGCCCGGATTGAATTATGTTTGGAATTGTGGCATGTTTTGTTTCCCCCTTTATTCCCTCCAAGGATCCGACTGTAGTGTCCCAAAGTGGTATTGGGGCACCAATGCCCTAGTTTTGCTTACGATGAACACTGAGTTTATAAATTACAAAAACAAATCCCATTTACCATAAACACAGGATTTACTTACCACAATTTATGGCCTATATGTGTGGTAAGTAAAGCCTGTGTTCATAATAAGTATAATTGTGCAGAAAGAAACCAGGAAACTTTAGGCCTTGTTCGTTTTGGGTTTCAAGACCTGATTTTCTCAATTATTATCCAATTATTACCCTTATTTTTAAATACTATTCTTATTTTTCTCTCTATCTCTCTTATCGTTAACCTTTATTTTTAATTATTATTTCTATTTATCTCTTCAATCATTACCAAAAATTAAAACCCAAAACCAAATCAAAGACGACCTTAGTCTTTGCATGCGCGTGGGAACTACTGAGACTACACATAGGGAATAGGAGACGACAGGTCAAACGTACAAGTCTTTGCAGTTTGCTACTGCCATTTCAAATTTTTGTTTTTCCCAAGTGAACACTCCTCTTCTGTCACTCTCACCTTTATTAAGGATGGGATGTTCCCACTTTCGCCATTATCAAGGGAAGACGAGAAAAGTCTCTCTCTCTCTGGAAAAATTCCTCTCTCTCTCTATATCTCCACGACTAAACCATGGTCGCCCGGAGAGCCACCATCCTTCGCCGCTGCCGATTCTGGTTCTCTCTTTCTCTCTCACATTTCTTTTTGCCTGCTTCTCTCTCTTAAAACCCATATTTTTAGTCACTCTTTGAAAGTTGATTCGTTACATTTAATCTCTCTCTCATTCCTTCGCCGCTGCCGATTCTGATTCTGGTTCTCTCTCTCTCATGTCTTTCTTTTTTTTTTTTTTTGGTTTAAGGGTTCTAGAAGCAAACCCAGTAATAGCACAACCCGACAAACCGGCCCGATTCGATCCGCAAATCCGATGCAGTTTCTCGGACGGGTTTGTTAGTCTAGGCGGGTTGGTTGCAGGTTAAAAAATTTCAAGCCGATCAGTTCTGGTCGGGTGCCGGGTAGATTCCGAACCCGACCCTACCCGAGCTGCGTACACCCCTACTTTGAACTACAACTTACTTGGGCCAACAAGTTATCAATCCAATCCAAATACTCTGCTAAATTTGTCTTTTTGTAATCTCTTTTCACTGCTCTTGTTACTTCCATGAGTACTTGACTTGGATTCCAACTTTCTATGCATATTTTCCTATGCTAATTGTCATTCCTTACTTTTGGGAGCAGAACTGGTTCTATGGAGATGCGTCCTGAGACTTCTGGATCTGCTCCACAGCTAAAGGCGATGGGATTGGGATCTGATTTGGGCACAGTCCAATCTCCAATTCCAGCAACAGGGAGTTCTTCTTCCAGTAAGGTTAGTAATTAACCACTTGAGACACTTGATTTTCAAGGTACTGGTGATAACCTACGGAAGGATTTTCCGATGTTGACAACGTCATTCTATGTTACATGGACCCAATTGAATTTTGGACTAACTTTTTTGTAATGACTTCACAAAAAGTGAAAAAGGGAGGATAAAATATGAAACTTTTAAGTGATCTCCTACTTTGGTTTTTGGTCAAGATAAATCCCTAATTTCATTACCCTTGCACATGAGAGGAATTAGAAAAGTAAAAGATAATGAATCCAATTCTTAAAATGTCCCTTTTTTGTCGATCAAACTTATGAAAAAGCATGACACAGACAAAAATAACTTAAATAAGTCAAAAATATATCTTTGGCTTATTTTTTGTCTAGAGTGAATTTTTTTGTGGTTTTTTTTATATCAAATTTTTTACTTTTCGAATTTTTGTTGTGGAGACAAACTATATGATGAAAAAGGTTTTGGGCTCCAATCGTTTTGATGTAATGTTGAGTTCTCTGCGTGAAGCAAGTGGTTTTTGAAGTTCTAAAGCTAGCTCATTGCTGGCTGTGAGTCTCTCTCATTTGCTAACTCGACCTTTTCAATTGAATCAATGTAACTGTAAGGTAAGTTAGTTTCTCTTTTCAGTAGATGTTCTTATATTTCTAAACATGCAATTGCATTATAATTTGATGCATAAATAAGTACATATGTGTCAAGTACATATATTCATATATATGCTACAATTTTAATGGCTATCAGGAGGAATCTATTCAAAGAGAGACTGAAATACACATAATAAAAGAGGAAAATGAGCTAACGAAGTTCGAAATCAAGAAGATGAATTAGGAAAGGGAGTGAAAGAATGATGTAATGCTTGCTTTATAGGAGAAAAATTCGGGGTTGGAAGCAGATAAGAGTAGGTTGGAAGTGCTTATGGACCAGTGGAGGAAGGCGGTAGAGGCGGGTGCCGCTATGGAAGAATCACCTAAGAAGAAAAGAAAAACGTTTTAAAGAGGATGTTTTCAAGAAGATTGAGTGATATTAATATGTTGGAATGTGCTATAAAAGCTTAAAGTGTAAGATGTTGATTCAGTGAATTTGGATAAAAATGTGAATGCAGTGTATTAGGTTTCTTTTGATGGGCTCTAATGTTTGCAGTGTACACCTATATTTCATGGGCTCTGTATGTTGACAGTGGACTGAGCTTATGAAATCAAAGTTCTAATTATTTTATCATGGGCTTTGTCTATCAGGAGACTTTTTCATATCAAAAATTAAGTCTCTTGATATACATGATATACAAAGGGGGAGACAAATGAAAAAGTCTCCTGATATAAAAAAGCCCATGATACATAATTAGAACTTTGATTTCATAAGCTCGGTCCACTGTCAACATACAGAGCCCATGAAATATAGGTGTACACTGCAAACATTAGAGCCCATCAAAAGAAACCTAATACCCTGCATTCACATTTTTATCCAAATTCACTGAATCAACATCCTACATTTTAAGCTTTTACAGCACATTCCAACATATTAATATCACTCCGATCTTCTTGAAAACATCCTCTTTAAAACGTTTTAGCTTTTCTTCTTGGGTGATTCTTGCATAGCCGCTCCCGCCTCTGCCACCTTTCTCCACTGGTCCATTAGCACTTCCAACCTACTCCTCTGTTTCCAACCCCGAATTTTTCTCCTATAAAGCGAGCATCACATCATTCTTTCGCGCCCTTTCCCGATTCATCTTCTTGATTTCGAACTTCATTAGCTCGTTTTCCTCTTTTATTCTGTGTATTTCAGTCTCTCTTTGAATAGATTCCTCCTGATAGCCATTAAAATTGTAGCATATATATGAATATATGTACTTGACATATATGTACTTATTTATGAATCAAATTATAATGCAATTGCATGTTTAGAAATATAAGAACATCCATTGAAAAGAGAAACTAACTTACCTTGCAGTTACATTGGTTCAATTGAAAAGGTCAAGTTAGCAAATGAGAGAGACTCACAGCCTGCAATGAGCTAGCTTTAGAACTTCAAAAACCACTTGCTTCATGCAGAGAACTCAACATTACATCAAAATGATTGGAGCCCAAAACCTTTTTCATCATACAGTTTGTCTCCACAACAAAAATTCGAAAAGTAAAAGATTTGATATAAAAAAAAACCACAAAAAATTCACTCCAGACAAAAAATAAGCCAAAGATATATTTTTGACTTATTTAAGTTATTTTTGTCTGTGTCATGCTTTTTCATGAGTTTGATCGACAAGAAACGCGACGGTATAGGGGGATCACTGTTTCAGTGGTATTCTGTGAGCAGCCACTTTGTGCATTTATTGTCAAAGGTTAGGTCTGTCTCCAATCCATCTGTTTCAGTGGTATTCTGGGAGCAGCCACTTTGTGCATTTATTGCCAAAGGTTAGGTCTGTCTCCTATCCTTCCCCCGCCCATACCCCCAATTATTGGGGACTAAATGGGTTATGTTATTGTTGTTGTATCGACAAGAAAGGGACATTTTAAGAATTGGATTCATTATCTTTTACTTTTCTAATTCCTCTCATTGTGCAAGGGTAATGAAATTAGGGATTTATCTTGACCAAAAACTAAAATAGGAGATCACTTAAAAGTTTCATATTTTATCCTTCCTTTTTCCCTTTCTGGGAATTCATTACAAAAAGTTAGTCCAAAATTCAATTGGGTCCATGTAACATAGAATGACGTTGTCAACAGCGGGAAATCCTTCCGTAGGTTATCACCACTACCTTGAAAATCAAGTGTCTCAAGTGGTTAATTACTAACCTGACTAGAAGAAGAACTCCCTGTTGCTGGAATTGGAGATTGGACACTAGCTTTGGACGACTTATGAACATAATACACAAGGAGTAAGGCTTGAGTGTACTTGTGATTAGAGCTGTGATAACAAGAGTAGAAAGAATATTTATGAATATGTCGAAGGTGACAGCCCTTGTTGTGTTTTCTTCTTCATTGCTCTAGTTTACAGGTATTTGGGTGGAATATCTGAATGCAATGAAGAGAAGGCCATCTTTTATAGCGATTTTTTTGTTATCTGATATGTAGTTTTTGATCCAACTCTCTTGGTCAGAAACGTGATTGTTGTGTACTTGTATTTTCACCATGTGCTGGATAGCCGGCCAATGACTGGCATAAGGAACGCTAGAGAAATGTGCAGCTAGCATATCTTGTAAAACACACCCACATCAGAGAATTTCCTTACTTGAATTTGGTTTGGGGTGGGGAGGTGGTCAATCTAGTGAACAACTGAAGAATTTGAACAGCTTGTTTGTCACGATATTCTTTTGCTGCTTGTGAAATGTAAATCCTTGCTTATGGGACTTACTATTTGGTTGGCAATAGCACTTATCTTTTAACCCTTTTGCATGTTCAGCCAGAAAGTGCTAGTAGTTTGAGAAGACATGTTGCAGCTTCACTGATTCAATACCCATCCTTCAGTTGAAAGAAATGGTCATGCCCGACAACTTGTTTGTCACGATACTCTTTTGCCGCTTGTGAAATATAAATCCTTGCTTATGGGACTTACTATTTGGTTGGCAATAGCACTTATCTTTTAACCCTTTTGCATGTTCAGCCAGAAAGTGCTTGTAGTTTGAGAAGACATGTTGCAGCTTCACTGATTCAATACCATCGTTCAGTTGAAAGAAATGGTCATGCCCGACAACCTGTTTCTCTTGCAAGTTATAGTAGCTCAATGGAGGTAATAGACACTCTTCCTTTCCCTCTCCCCACACAAAATCACACCCACATGGTGTGGAGAAAACACGCTGAAATGGCTACGCCCCTACATTTTGATTGATTGTGATGTAGTCATTCTATTTATCTGTTCCTTAGTGTATTAGTAATTTATACCTGTAGGCTGAATGTATGTTGGCAAAAACTCAATCTCACCAGTTTCATCTAAATTCCACACCTTGAATTGACGAATTTCAGAAGTAAAGTTCACTGTAGGTGAATTTTTATAATCTCAAATACTTCAGATCCGCGTGGCACAAAAAGTTTGCAGCATTAGATGTATGTAGGAAAGTATTCATGGTAAAGACTAAAGAATAAACCATGAGTCAGACCTTCTCATACAGTTTTTGTTTGACTGTTTCTGAGCCGAAAAAGTTCATTTCGAGGATAAACTGAATAATCTGGTTGTATTCATTTTAATATATTGCATAACTGCGGAATCAAGTCAAGTGTCCCATTCTGTAGTTTATATGGTGGTTCATTTATTTTGTGTAAAATATTCCGTTCTGTAGTTTATATGGTTTTTCATGTCCTACGAAGTTAACCCGTTTTTAAGTTCATTCTTCTCAAACAGTTGATTTTGGGAAGAAAGACGATTATTAGACTAGAATGAATCATTTTGTGCTGCACAGGTAGCCCATTATAATCCCACTCTCACCCCATCTAGTTCTGTGGAGTTCAAGGGCCGAATTGGAGAATCAACTTTCAATCTTAAAACATCCACAGAGTTGCTCAAAGTACTACTTAATCGCATCTGGAGTCTTGAAGAACAACACGCATCCAACATGTCATTATTGAATGCAATGAAAAGGGAACTGGGGCACTGCCATGCACGAAACAAAGAGTTACTGCGAGAAAAGAAAATGAATCAACAAGAAATGGATGAGTTAATGAAGCGAGATGCAGCAGGTAAAATTGCTTGAAAAAACAAGGAGCAAGATCGAATAAAAGATGAGAGGAAATTGAGAAAGCATTCCGAAAACCTCCACAGGAAGCTAGGTCGAGAACTTTCTAAATTGAAAAGTTCCTTCTCTAGTGCCATGCATGAAACAAAGAGTTACTGCGAGAAAAGAAAATGAATCAACAAGAAATGGATGAGTTAATGAAGCAAGTTGCAGCAGATAAAATTGCTAGAAAAAACAAGGAGCAAGATCGAATAAAAGCAGCTGTTAAGTCGGTGAGGGAAGAGTTAGAAGATGAGAGGAAATTGAGAAAGCATTCCGAAAGCCTCCACAGGAAGCTAGGTCGAGAACTTCCTGAACTGAAAAGTTCCTTCTCTAGTGCTTTGAAAGACCTAGAAAGGGAGAAGAAAGCCCGAATTTTGCTGGAAGACTTGTGTGACAAATTTGCAAAGGGAATAACAGACTATGAGCAAGAGGTGAGGTTTTTGAAACACAAGCCAGAGAAGGATCGGGCTCATAGGGAAAGCCCTAACCGTTTGATCCTACATCTTTTTGAAGCTTGGTTAGATGAACGGATGCAGATGAAACTTGCTGAACCTCAGTCTGATCTTGCGAAGAAAAACACAATTGTGGATAAGTTGAGCCTTGAAATAGAAACTTTTCTTTGGGCCAGAAATTGTGTGGATTCTATTAATATGAACGACTTAAGCTTATCCTCCAAAAAGCCAATGGAAAGTAGCTTACATTGGCATTCTTCAGAGTCCTTTAACTTGAATGGGGCTGTTAGTGCTCCTCATAATGCCGATGTGGAGGAAGATTCTACCAGTAGTGATTCAAATTGCTTTGAATTAAAGAGGGTTTCAAGTGGAAAGCAAAATATAAGCGGTAGCTCTAAACAAAATGGGAATGATGTTTCAGAAAGCCATAGTAAGGAAAAGTCAGATCAAATTCTACAAAGAAGAAGGTCCAGTCACGAGAAATTGGATCAGAAGACCTTGTTGAATTGAGCGATTCCCACAAGTTTGAAATAATTGAGGGTGCAAAAGCTCTGGAGGATGTAAAGAAAAGAAGCACAATAACTTGAACGGTAATCATATGCTCAATAACTTGATAAGAAATCATTCTTTGTCATTGCAAGGTGGGAAGATACACATGGAGAAAAATGGAACAGAAGATTCTTGTGCACTTCCAGGTCATGCTAGTCCGCTGCAACCTTGGGTATCAAGATTCACAACACCAGATATTGAAGTATCTGAAACTTCTTGTAGATGGCCTCAAAGTTTGAAAGAGAACACTTTAAAGGCTAAGCTTCTTGAAGCAAGTTTAGAGGGGCAGCGTTCAAAGTCAAAACCAACCAAGAGTTCTTCATAGGCTGACTGAACTGTCATTTGCCGGTTGTAACAACCTTTCTGATGAAGAAATTCTGGTTCTGTGAATGCTGGCCAATGTCCTTGGAGTAATTTTAGAATAGGTGCCATGGTTATGTGCAATATTTTGAGACTCTTGTAAATGAAAAGATAATGTCATCCACATGGTTAGATCAGCTAGAATTCGAGCTCTCTATCAAAGATTTAAAACTCTACTGTGCATTTCTGAAGTTCATCATCCATGCAATTTTCTTAACTTGCTATCATGGAATCATTTCCGCATCCCGTTTTCTTGGATCCTTTCATAACTCGCAAGTGTTCCCTATCCACCCTCTAACTTGGAAGTACCTCCAGTTGTTATTTTGAGACGATGTGTGAATGGCTCCAAGTCAATTATCTCAGCACCTTGCAAAAGTTTTCAGAAACGAGAATGGATTGTGGTTATTTTGCTAATGATCAAGCTTGGTGATGGTTATTAAGATGTCAATGCCATAGATTTGTGTTGATTATTGTTTGATTATTGCATTAGATGTTCATTTCAGGTTCTTGCACCTAGTTTTGCATCAAAGCGACAGTCTCTTATAGCCATATACATAGTGATGAAGCTGAGATGTATATACCGTTCTTCAAAATGGTTCATTTGGATTGAAAGTTTGCTTCTTTGATGGTCGTTAAGCTAAAAAGTGTGGGTTATAGCAGGAGAACTCCTCTATGACATTGGAATTTGGCTGATGTATGTTTCCTCGTTATGATTCATGTGGTCAAATATGTCCTAATATGTGCCACTTGATGGTGTCTTTTCCTTTTGTGACCTTCATTCATGAATTTTTATGCCCGATATGATTTTGCCCCCTTCTTTTCCTCCAATAAGTCGAACACTTATTTTTATTTTTTTTTATTTTTGGTTTGACGCACAGGGTGTTTGGTTCAATTTACGTGCACTTTGACTAATTCCTTATTTGGTCCGGTCAAAGGTTGGTCACCCGCGCTGGGACTAGAGGATTAAAAAAAAATTATTTTCTTGCAGCTTTGACTCTCATAGTTTAACCCTAATCAATTGTACATGATACAAATTCACCAACCACCCGGAGTAACCAGGGACAAAATTAGTCAAAATACAAAGCAGATACAAACAGACATGATCATTACCCATGGGAATTGGTATCTAGCGTCTCCTAATCTTGTTGCCTAAAGCTTTTTTTGGGCCTTTATGCTAAGGGTGGAAATATAACCGACAAAACCAAACTGCGAGGTTCGGTTATAATACGGGGGTCCTGGGATTACAAGAATTTTATTTGTTTTGGTTTTTGATTTATATATGTCAGAAACAAATTTGCACCACACCGAATCTAATAAACCGATAGCATCTTCAATATCTGCTGTTGATGTCTAAACTGCCAATCTCCACCGTCGAAATCATTTTGGGAAAAATTTAAGAAAATAAATACACTTGTTCTGAAACAAATCTTGAAAATACTTGGAAGCTCCTATTGTTTCTGAAGTATGTCTCCACAGTGTGCTTGAATAATGTTGAAGGAAAAGGCCCCGTTCAATTCTTCGTTATTTTTTAGAGCAAACTACATATTGAAATTGTTGGATACGTTCCACGCAAGTCAGCTCATTTGGGAGCCCGCAAGCAATTGCTCTACTCAGAAAATGTTCGAGTTTTCTATTTCGTTCTTCGCAAGACATTATCGTTGGTCAACGACAGCTTTTGAGATGGTGAAAACCCGCAAGCCGCTAACTTGGAAGTACCTCCTGTTGCATGCTAATTAGAGACGACGTGTGAAAAGAAGAGCAGCAAAACATGTATGGAATTATTGTAGCTTGCGATGAGAGTTTATCAAATCGTTGCGCTCTTGTCCCTCGAGAGTTCATCAGTTTGATGTCATTAAGGATTCGCTTCATCACTTGCGTGGCCACGCAAGTACCCCTCTTTTGGTGTCATTAAAAATTCGCTTTATCACTTCTTACTAATCGCGAATCACAAAATGGATGAGGGAGATCTCAAAATGATTGTTGATGTCAAATGAAAAAGTAATACTCTGTTATTTAAAAGACAAATTCCAATTCATGTGTCGTTCACTTCTTCATGTAACGGATATTCCTTTTATTAGAGTTTACAATTGTTACGGGAAAGAGGCTTGTAAGTTGGGAAATGAAATCTTATTTTAAAGAACTCAACTTTAAAGTTTAGAAGGTAAGACTATTTACAGCGAAAGAAGTAACAAGTACAAAAAACTAAGCGATTTGAAGGTTCAGTGCTCTTTTAGTGGGTAAGCGCCGATCGAGTCATGAGGCTGGGCAATCAGCCACCGAAAATTCCCACCGACAGCGTAAGCCCGACCTAATCTTACCTATGCCACTACGGGTTTCTTCTTTTGTCGTGCCTCTCCCTCTAACTCCAACCTCAGCTCCCGCACGGCGTGTTTTTGTGAGGTGTTTTGTACTTTTCTCTCCAATTCTCACAAAAATACTTAGGCTTAGTTTTTCGTTTGATTTTAGCAAATGAGTTCAGGTGCTAAAATCACAGGTATTTCAAATCACAAAATTAAGTGGTTCCGTTCATCGTTTTTCGATTTTTTTCACGCCGAATTAAAGTACACGAGGAGTACTTTAATTTGGTGCGAAAAAATTGAAAAACGATACACGGAACCACTTCATTTTTTTTATTTCAAAATCATGATTTTAGCACTTGTTAAACTTATTTGCTAAAATCATGGTTGATTTTAGCAACTGAGTTGCTAAAATCAAACGGAAAACTAAGCCTTAATCCAAATGAGTGATTTGGCTAGAAACCATATCCATTTCTTTTCTTTTTCTCGCGAAATCTATCCATCCAAAAGGGCTGTAAGGTAATTTCCAAACCGAACGTGATTGTCGTAGTTTGCCGTGGTTCAGTCAACAGGACCTGCAAGGCAAAAATCCAATGGGCCCAGGTTCCTTTCGAGATTGATGTAAACGATGTCGTTGTGCTTCTCATGGGATCTCATACAAACACAAGGGAAACAGGGTCGTTCTAGGAAAACTGGAAAACCAACACTCAACCTGCGACCTGCAAATTGCGAAGCCATTATAGAGACCTGCAATTGAAGAGAGAGAGAGAGAGAGAGGGGTCTTTAGGGGAAGATGGCCGCTTCGTTCAGGTGGATACTGCAACTGCACAAGGACGTTCCAAAAGCAGCGAAATTCTACTCTGAGGGTTTGGACTTCACCGTCAATGTCTGTACCCTTCGTTGGGCTGAACTTCAATCCGGTCCTCTCAAACTTGCTCTCTTACATTCCCCAAGGTTCTCTCTCTCTCTCTCTCTCTCTCTCTCTCTCTCTCACACACACACACACACACACACACACACACACAGAGATTTGAAACCCTTTTCCGTCTCAATGATATTTAGTTGCATTTTTCGTTATTAGCCGAGTGAAAGCAAAAGAACAGACTTTGGCTATACAATATACTTTCTGCTGTTTATCTATACTTCTCGGGTCAATTATACGCAATTGATTACCGATTGGATTAGGACACAAGAACGTTTTTGCATCATCATGGTTGAAACTTTGAAAACTGGGATTTTCTGTTCATAATTTCAGTGAGGTGGATTTTGAGTTTATCACCAAATGTTTGAGGCTGATTAAATAGAATATTGCATTCCCTTAAAGTCAAATATAATTGTTCAATTGCTGGAGGCTGACATATTAGTGCTGAAGGTCACAAATTTATTGCCAACTTTCATTTGATGTAAAGCAACCTAATGGTACCTTGGATCTGTGAATATTGGGAGGAGGTTCTCATAGCTAGTTATTTTGATGTAAGAGCATCTCCAATTGTCTCGGCATTTTCTCCCTAAGGTGGTTTTGCCTAGCCAAACCTCCCTAATCCAACACCCAACTGCCTCGCCAGTTCCTCCATTGCTGCATGTCTCCCAACACCCGGTGAGTCACTCTCTCCACAACCACCAGATCTGTGGGTCGTAGTTTTAAAGTTGGACACAATGG
>CM037162.1:15404-90978 GCA_020921065.1 Vaccinium darrowii
GTTGAGTGATCAAGATATCTGCCTTTTTGACCTAACCTCACCAATACTTGCTCTCTCTTCCTCGGTTTCTATCTGCTTTTGCAACATGTGTTAAGAGCGAGAGGTTCGTGTTTTGATGTTTAGGTTCTCCTTTATATTTTCGTCGTTGTGTTGAGTGTCGTCGGGCAATTCTTGAATGTAACATTTTCCAATGATTAAAAAACAATTATTATCAATTTGCTTCATGTGGACATGCTCTTAGACAGTGTTAAGGTTTTTCTTGTGGTGGTAAGTAATTTCTAAAAATCTAGAGATGGATTTATAATTACGTTTTTTATTTCCTTCGTAGCATTTTTAGTAATTTGAATGAGTACGTAATTCCAATAGAAAATAGATGTGCA
The DNA here is from genome assembly GCA_020921065.1 of Vaccinium darrowii. Classification (NCBI taxonomy): domain Eukaryota; kingdom Viridiplantae; phylum Streptophyta; class Magnoliopsida; order Ericales; family Ericaceae; genus Vaccinium; species Vaccinium darrowii. Next base: position 15,785 of record CM037162.1, read on the forward strand.
GTGCAAATAGCAATTGTTTGGTAATGACTTGATCACTCCCTTACCCTCAGTCCTCCACTGTCAAACTCATCTATATCCTTTCCAGCTCACAAACTGACTCTCCGTAAAAAGCAAGTAATCTCTCAGACTAGAATCAATATCTAGCCTATGCACAAGCTAGATGCCAGTACACACAGAGGTGTGCGTCAAGCCATGCTTGGACCTGTTGATGTAATGTTGTAGATGTACAATTATAGAGCCGGCTCATAAGTTTTGGAGGTCTGAAGTGAAGCCCTTGAGTGTAGGCCCACGCCTCTTGGGATTGGGCCTCGGATTTTGGGCCAAACAAAGGGGCACCAATCAGGAAGAGTTATAAATATTATTTTTTCCGCGACATATATAGATGTGCTCTACTTGGTCCAATGGTATGGTAGATGTCTCGATTGAGAAGCACTTTCTTTTTAAGTGTGTTCAGAGTATTTGTCAAAAAACATTCCAATGTAGGAATTTGGAGCTCCCACGTAGGAATAAACACGTACGTCTCAAAGAAAAACAAAGGAGAATTTTATGCCGTTGGAACCAAAATATGCTTATTGTTCAATATGGATAAAATAATTATATAGGCAAATTATTTCATTGTTCTTGCTCAATTGTGTACATGTATAATGTAGGACATTACTACTGGGCCTAGGGCACCCAAATATCTTGGGCCTGCTTTGCTTGAGTGAGGCCTTCCTATGTTTGTCATACAAAAATTGGTAGACAGAGTTGCATTAGAAATAACCATTACAAAATGCAAACATATAGTTATCACAAAAAAATATACTCCCTCCGTCCCTTTTTAAATGTAGACATTTCCATTTTGGGCTGTCTCTAAATAAGTGTGGTTTAAAAAGTTATTGGGTAAAAGTTTGTACAATTATCATTTTGCCCTTTTTAAAAGTTAGTGGGTGTTTGGTTCTTTTACTTCTTTGCAATGGAAAATGATTATGTGCGAGCGTGCCAGAGAGAGTTTCTATCTCCTCCCTCAGATTAACTTTGGAAAAACCAAATCTAATCAGGCGATTGTGTTTTATTGGTTCAATTACCTCAATTAAGAGGATTTTTTCAACAAGTGAAGAAATGAAACCAACAAACTTAGGAAATCGAAGAATAAAAAGAAACAAGATACTTCGATCAATGAATCAAAGGTAAACTTACTTCGAAATTGTCTCCAACTTCAGATACAAGAACTTCAAACTGGTGATTGTTACAGGAACAATCGAGATTAATCCTAAACTACTTCCTAAACTACTTCGAACTGAGTTCGAGATCCTAAAACTACTTCGAACTGCGTTCGAATTCCTAAACTACTTTGCCAATGAACAAACCAAGCATCAGTTTTTTGATAGCTGTTTGTTGAAGATTTGTCCGGGGGCTTTTCACTCTTCAATTTCTTCTATTTATAGACGCTGCTTGCAATTTGAACTTCCCGCTCAATGAATTTGAACATTGGCTTGTTTCGAACTCCAACTTCCATTGGCAGTTGCTTTCTCCTCCACGTTTGAACTTGAATCTTTCTAATTCTTCCTCTAGAAGCTCTGATTTTGAATCTGTGCAGTTTATTTAAACAAACTCGAATGACTTGTACGTTAGAGTGAATAACTGCCTCTTGATAAGTACTCCACGTGTTATAACTGCCAATTTGCTTTGTTTCCCAAGTTCACACGTGGAGTTTATATGTTTAGAAGTTAATATCATGGCTTCGAAACCACCCTTCACGTTAGTAATGGCTTGTAACTGCCAATAACTGTTTTTCATCTTTGACCATAATACGACATCGTATTGAGCCATTTATATTCCTTTAATCCAGTGTGTCTTTATCAACAGGTAATTGCCAACGTTTGGCATTTTCAATTACGTGTCAATCGATTATTGGGTTTGTTAATTTTATATGTAAACAGTGGGTAAAGAGTTAATTGACAAAGTGGAGGATAATTTTGGAAAGTAGAGGACCTATAGGTAAAAGTTGATGTGAAAAGTATAAAGTGGAGGAAAAAGTTGATGTGAAAGGTGTAATGATGATGTTTTTTTAATAAGTTGGATTTACGAAGTAACACATTTAAAAAGGGGCGGAGGGAGTATAAAAATCAATCATCACAATATCTCAAAATCCATCATTTAAAAATTAGTCTTCTCGCACTTTTTGTTGCGTGCATACTAATTAAGTCTTCATAGTCAAGTTTCTTCACCAAATCCTTCTCTAACCCAATCCATTTAATCTTTCTAGAGACAGATTCATGGAAGATAAGTTTTGATCAATTATAACTTTGAAAAAAGCTTCTTCCCCCAGACGCAATTGTAGTATAACCAACAATATTCTCATGCAATCCATGCATTCTGATAAGCCCCCGGTAGTGTAAATAAAGGGGCTTATCTACCTCGTTTTTGTCACACACACGCGCATAACATGTTTTTGATTGATATTGCGCATAACATGTTTTATTTGATTGATATTGCGCGTAGGTTGTGTTTTTGTTGTTCACAAGTTTTTTGGAAGAATAAAGCATCTTTTTGGTGCCATGGCTCGAACACGAGTCAATCCGTGACCCAAGGTCCGAGGACATGTGGCACACCGCTACGGTGCCGAGGAATTCATGAGGAAAGTCATGGAAGAAGGCCAAGTGTGCCCGAGCAAAGGTCCAAGTCAAGATGAGGACGAACGGGTGAAGAACATGTTTTAAGCAACTCCTATTGATAGGAGAATTGACCTTATGGACATGACTATGATCAAATTGGCCATCATTTGCAAGTAACCAACTCCTATCGATAGGATATGTGGCGCTATCAATAGGACGATGATCAGTCTGGCCATTTTTTGTGAAGCAATGAAGTCCTATCGATAGGAGAATCAGTCCTATCGATAGGAGAGTGATCAGATTGGCCAGTGATAAGCCCCCGAAAATGTAAATAACGGGGCTTATCTCGCTCGTTGTGATCACACACACATGCATTTTGTGCCTTTATATGATTGATTTTGCGCGAGTTGTGTTTTTGATGAGTTTCAGAAAATCGGAGCTAAAAGGCGCGTCCAAAGCTCCAAATAATCCCCGGTTGTATCCGGAAGTACCCAAAAGTCCCGCAATGCCGTGGAGGACAATCGCCGAAGCTTAGAAGTCGATTCAAGAAGCTTTGGAAGGTTCAAGGAAGGCCCGGAACAAAAGAACAAGACATTTGGAGTTATGAACTTCGTGAAAATCTGGCCAACCGATAGAAAAGGACTCATTTCTCTCAATATACAAAGGTTATGAAGATGATCTCAATTGGGTTTGAAAGTAGACTCATAGAGCTTTCCAACGGTTTAAGAATCACCTCATTCCGAGTTCGGACGAAGCCGGGGCGTGCCCGCGAAGTTGGGTCAAAAATCTGCCTGCAAGCAACTCCTATCGATAGGAGAATTGGCCCTATCGATAGGACAGTGATCAGTCTGGCCATTTTTGTGAAGCAGTGAAGTCCTATCGATAGGAGAATTAGTCCTATCGATAGGAGAGGGATCAGATTGGCCATCCGTGGGCAAAAGAGTTCTCCTATCGATAGGAGAATAAGTCCTATCGATAGGACTTGGGTTTTTCAGCCAATTTTTGTACCCGACCAAGTTAAGACTTGGGGGCTTTTTGGACATTTCAAGTGTAACTTTGGGACTATAAAAGACCCCAAACTTCAGAAAATTAGGGTATTCTTCATCTTCCACCTTCTCTCTCTACCTCCATTTTTGTTTTGCTCACTTGAGCTCCACCTTCTCTCTAGATTTTAGGATTTTCTCTTTGGATTCAAGGCTTTTGCCTTCACAAATGTTGTAAGTATTTCTCTTATCTATCTAAATCTTGTGTTTATTTTCATTTTCGTTATGTTTTCCTTAATCACGTTTTTCTCCTTTGTGTGTACTTTAAGCATGATTGAGTAGTGGTTTAGGCTTGGTTATGGGGTGAATATCACCCCATGACTTCGGTGTTTCAATGGCTTCTCACGTTTTTATGCTTATTGTGGGTTTGTGAATGGATTAATCACTCTATTTTCGGTCTAAACTTAGAGTTGTTAACCTCCTTGATTGGGTGTAGACAAATTACTTGGCACACACAATGCTTTGAGCTATGTCACTTTAGGTGTTCGACAAAATGTTTAAGAGAGTTTCTTTCCATTTACAAACCTCTTTCTTGTGGTATAAGATTGGTTTTCATTGGGTGAGTTCAATTTTATGTATCAAAACTTAGTCTTGTTAACCTTTTTGATCTTGTGTAGGCAAGGGCTTGACCACTTGCCACACATGATGCTTAGAGCTATGTCATTCTAAGTGTTTGTAAAATTGCCTCAAAGAACTTATCCCATTGTTAAACCAATTTTCTAGAGTCAAAATGATTTTCATTGCTAAATCTTCCGAGTGAGAGCAAGTGACTTCGTCTCTCACTTGAGTTATAGTTGAGAGCCATTGAATATCCCTAGTCATGGGTGGTATGAACCTCTAGACCTTGCCGCCTTTAATTTGTAGTTTAAAATTTCATTTTCAATCCCATTAGAGGTAGAGAGATTCCACCAAACAAAAATCACAACCAAAAGGTTGGCCGTCCTAACGCCGAAACCCTTACCGTAAAGTAAACCTCTCACTAGCTCCGACCCCTCCCTGTGGATTCGACCTCGGACTTCCGAGTTATTATGCTATGACCGACCTAGCCCTACGCTTGGGGCGACGCTAGCTACAACAAAGCTAGGTGTCAAGCAGCCAGTTGTGCGCGAATGAGTCCTCCTTTCGATAGGAGAATAAGTCCTATCGATAGGACCTGGGTTTTTCAGCCATTTTTTGTACCTGACCAAGTTAAGACTTTGGGGCTTTTTGGACCTTTCATTTACAACTTTGGGGATTATAAAAGGTCACAACTTCAGAATATTAGGTCATCTTCAACTTTCACCTTCTCTCTCTACCTCCTTTCTTCTTCGGTTCTTCCCCACTCATTTTCTCCTCCTTTTCTCTAGATTTTAGGTTTCAATCTTCAAGAACTAAGGCTACGACCTTCATTAATGTTGTAAGCACTCTTCTTATCTATTCAAATCTCTAATGTATTTCCAATTTTGTTATGTTTCATGTTTTGATGTCATTTTCACTTAGTATTTCCATTTCTCCTTTGATTATGTGTGAGTACTGTAGCAAGGCTAGGTCAGGGGTGATTAGCACCCCATGACTTGGGTTATTTTGTTCTTCTCTCAAAAGGAGCATCAAAAGTTCTTTGTTTAATACCTCAATGAACCCTTAGAGCTATGGCATTCAAAGTGTTTGTAAAATGCCTCAATGAACCCTACTCTTGAACAAACCCATTTTCTAGAATCCAAATGTGCTAAAATGTTTAATCTTCCGGTTAAGCATGTTTGACTACGTTCCTTAACCGTGTAATCTTAAGAGCAACAATTTAATTCAAGTCAAGGGTGTTTTGAACCCCTTGACTATGCCTTTAGTTTAAATTAGCAAAACCTTTATTTTCTAGCCATTTTGAGACAGAGAGAGATATCACCAAACAAATCCACTCAAAAGTTGGCCGTCTTAATGCCAAAATCTCATTGCAAGTCAAACTTCATGCCGGTTGTATATATTTGTGTTGGGATAACACGCGGAAGCAACCAAGCACAACACAATAAATGGAAACACGATGGAAAAAATAAAATGGAGAGAGACACGCAAGATTTACGTGGTTCGGCAATAACTTGCCTACTCCTCGGAGAGGATCCCGTTTTCTCACTATGAGAATTTTAGTACAAGTATACTTGAGTAAGAATATCCCACACCCAATCCCTTATACCCCGCTCATACAAGAACTCACTCTCACCCCAAGCCAAAGCTTGACACTTGTACACAACCTTAATAACTTGGTTGCACCACCACTCATGCCTACACTGCCGAACTAAACATATGAATAAATAGGTGTAATACTAAGGAAGTTTGACAGCCACATGGAGAGGTGAAATACTAAGGAAGCATTCCAAAGCACCCACCAACCTTTGCCTTTTCCGAGACTTCACCTGGTCAAAATGGCTTTGGAATAATACATGTGTAACAAGATAATTAAAATACCCATTGGAATTGGAACCAATCCCAATAATTTGGTCTCAATAATTTGGTCTCTGTGGAAATCGACTACGTCTTGCCGAGTTACTATGCTCTCAACGACCTAGCCCTATGCTTGGGGCGTCCTATTCTACAACAAAGTTAGGTCGCAAGCACATTCGCGAAACAACCATTTCCTTCAAATAATTCAACACATCAATTGGTTTTCTTGTATCTTTTCACAAAACATGATATTCAAGACTTTTAATTCTCAAAATAAATCCCTCTCATCATATTAGAAAGCTCACCACTTTTTGAGATCCTCAAGATTGGCACGCTTCATCCCTGATGGAATCCAAACGCTTCAAATCAAACAAAAATTCAAAAGTTTTCTCATATACTTGAGTGACGAAAAAGGACTCCTCAGCTGATTGTGTCACCTCCTCGCTAACGTTCTCATCAAATTGCTTCTTTCTACAAAAGAGACGCTTCTCATGAAATATCGGTTCAATTTTGATTTCACATGCAGCTTCTTTAGCTTCGTGAACCCTTCCTCTTTATAGTTTTCCATGAAAGCAATAAGTATATTCAACTCATCCCTAGCAACATCTATATGCATGTATACTCACATTATCATCATATAAAGCCGTGGTAGCAATACTAGGACTTGGCAGTGACCATCAAGCATCAATCATTCTATAGTACAGAATCTACAACTGCCCAATTGCACGGTAACTTGGTGGCGATTTTGTATTGCTGGTTTGGGATTTTTGATTGATTGTCGTTGTTCATTTGGAGATATTAAGTTTAGTGCAGAGCTCATCATGGAGGTCTTTTATTAGTGGCTGCCCGAATAGTTGTCAGGTGATAAATTTTGGAAGTACTCTTGTTGTGCCTTCTTGAGCTCGGATGCAGCAAAACAATAGGATTCTTGATATTGGGAATTCCTGAACCTTTCAGTTTCTAACAAAGGTTCCCTTTCTTTCCTCCTCTCTGCTGTCTTCTATCGTGCATTTCTTGAAAGGCCGTTATCCTTTGTGAGCATGAATCCTTGGACTCTTCATGTTGCTCTGTTGTTCTTGTCTTTTATTCATCATAAACGGAGTGAAAGAAGATATCAATAGAATCATTGGAGCTTGGAGACATTGAGCACAGCAATGTCATGATTGTCAAGTCACCATGAATTCCTCTTAGTTCAGTACTTTGTAAAGAAAATCTCAAGGGTGGAATGTTTTGATATCTAGTACGTTTTCATGTATCTTGGAGTGCTTGAGGACATAAGAAACCACTGATTTATGGTTGGATTGGATGAAAACTAAATGGCCTGTTTCTCAAACTCAGAGAGTGGTTGGAGTATCTACGGTCCGCTTTAAAGTTTGTCCATATTTGACTACTAAAAGGGCTAAAACTGTGAACTTCTGTGAGAAGAGAAGATGACAGTTGATTCTCTTTATTTAATGACATGATATTTTCTGCAGACGGTAATCAGAGTTTGTTGTGCTTTGACCATTAGGGTATGGACTTGTACTATTCATTCATTGATTCTCCTTTGGATAGGCTTAATTTGCAGATTGCAATGCTAAATGGTCCAAGAACAAATATACTATTAGTTTCCCAAGTGCTTAGTGGCGTCCTTTATTCCGGCAACAGAACTAGGGTAATGGGGATTTGGATTTGAGTCTGGTAAATGAATAGCAAACTACTCATAAATTGAATGTGGATAGAAAAACTTTATTATGTCATTCCTTGAAATAATAATGTTCATCTGGACAATTCTTTTTTTCGTCTCTCCTTAAAACAGAACCGCGGAGGATTTCGCTATTTCAAGTCAAAGCCTCTTCCTCTGAAGATTCGTCTCCTCCTGTTGATGCCGGAGAGATATTCAGTGATCTAAAGGAAAAGGTAAGGAAAACATTAGGAACTATGCCCCAGAGGTTCGGAAGTTCTCCTTTGAAGTACCTTTTCCAAGACCTGTTTTTCAGTTTCTCCTGCCATTGCTTATTGTGAGAAGTTTTTCCGTTTTGGCTTTTGAGCAAGTGGACAATTTAGATGATCTTTTGTTTCTTTTATGCATATTTTGTTGCGATGTTCTACAGTGGGATGCAGTAGAGAACAAATCGACGGTAATTCTCTATGGTGGCGGGGCTGTAGTTGCAGTTTGGCTATCCTCAATTGTTGTTGGAGCCATCAACTCAGTCCCTTTGGTAGGTGATATGATTTAGTTTCATTGTTTGTTTCTACTTTCTACTAGAAATCGTCGATGTTGCTCAACCGCTTTTAATCCCTTGGCATGATGACTACTCACGGGAGATAATTAATTATCAGTTTCTTTTGGGGGTGTTTTGTTGAACCGCTGATTTTTTTTCCACTTAAATTTTTATCAGCTTCCAAAGATCATGGAGTTGGTAGGACTTGGATACACTGGATGGTTTGTGTATCGATATCTTCTATTCAAGGTAAAATTTCAAACAGTTTTCTATCCTTATTTTAACTGGCACATACTTTCCTTGTGATTGTAGATTGCTATGTCGTAGAATCTTCTTTGATAATCAAAACAACTATTTTTTCCCAGTAATCTGTGACCAAACCATTGGACATATTTAGACTAATATACACAATGTTTGCTAGCTAATCAATGCATATATTTCACATGATTTGAAGCTTTATTTTAATCTAGTATCCCTTATGTTGTTTTATCTACTCTGCACTTTTAAAATCAAGGCTTGAAAAATGAAATTTGAACTGGCATTGCCTTTATATGGGGCAAGCTATCCAAAATCATTGAAAACGATTGCCAGGCTTGTTTTTTAAATATGATTTAGCTCAACTTGATTGGCCTCGTTCCAACTAGATCACGTTTCTACTTACTATTTGTTCCGATTGCTGAGAGGATTTTGGGATCAAAGCTGTCATTGAATATGTTTCTTATAAGAACCCTCGTCTCAAACTTAGGCATCTGAGCGCAACATAGCTATCATTTGTCGCGATAGCTTGTGGGCTACCACTATGACATTTTATTGCCTAGCAAGTAATTATTTTGCTGACAAAAGAAACATTTTTTTTTTCTCTCAGCAAAGTAGAAAAGAACTGGCTACAGACATTGAATCATTGAAGAAGAAGATTGCTGGAACTGAATAGATGCACATGATTGAGTGGCGGAGTCATCTTACGTGTACTCCCGTCATTGGTTCAAATGGTTTTAGATCTCCTTTATGAGAGGCTTATTGATGTGTAATGTAGAGAGGTCTTTTATGTATTCCTAATACTCTTGTGGTCTTCATCTTTGAAATAAGAGATTGGGCGATTCTATTTGCAGATGGATAAATATATAGAATTTAAATTACTTTCATAACAGTGTGATTGTAGCCCAAAAGGAGTTTGTGTTGCTTTCTAGTTAGAAGCTGCCAATTTTGATTCCTGTTTATGGTGGTATGAAAGACCATTCATAAGCTGCAAATAAGCCCTATAATCTCCCACATTTCGATAACAGGTTTTGAGAAAGTCGTACTAGCTCATAATTCTGCTGGCTGTGTTTGGGCCACAGAGTTTGCCAAATGACAAGACCAGGAACGAAAAGAGAGGCAATCTGTCTTTTCAAAGCTATCGCCCCAATATAAAAAATATTCTTGTTCCGGGTTAGTAATGTCTCTCTTTGTACTTCTCCGTAAGAACCATGACCAACACTAAGGATCACTGGAATGATCAAAAATGCTTTGCTGATACTCCTATGATGGGAAGAGCAGCAGTTTCAGTTTTTGGAGAGTAAAGATGAAGGCTCTGTTAACCCAACAGGGATTGCACAAGACTTTGTTAGGATTGGCGAAGTCCGGGGTTAGTCCAGAGAATTGGGAAGACATAGATGCCAAAGCTCTGAGTTCTATTCAGTTGAGTCTGATAGACAATGTTCTTCGCGAGGTGGAAGTAGAAACTTCAGCAGCGGGTGTTTGGCTGAAGTTGGAAGGCATATATATAACGAAATCGCTCACGAACAGGTTGTATCTTAAACAACATCTTTATACATTTTGAATGCTTGAAGGTACATCTGTTAAGGATCACTTAGACGAGTTTAATCGTATTATTATGGATCTGAAAAACATTGATAGTAAAATTGAGGATGAGGACCAAGCCTTAATTTTGTTATGTTATTTACCACCTTCATATGAGCATTTTATTACCACCCTGTTGTATGGCAAAGACACAATTTCTATGGAAGATGTTAAGTCCAGCCTCTATTCGAAAGAATTGAGAAAAAAAGTATCGGGTGAGGGTGATGCGCATGCAGAGGGTTTGTTTGCTGGGGGAAGAACAACAGAAAGGGAGGAGTCGAGTAATAGGGGTAGATCCAAGTCAGAGAAAAGGAAAAATGGGAAGTGCAATTTTTGCAAGAAACACAGGCACTAGAAAGTTGACTGTTTAAAACTCAAAGAGAAGAAAAAGGAGAACCAGAAAGAGGGTAAAGATATTGCTGGAGTTGCTGAAAGCTCAGATGAGTCGGATACAGTGTTATCAGTTACAGCGGGTAATTCCCGTTCTGACAACGAGTGGATTCTAGATTCTAGATGTTCATACCACATGTGCTTGCATAAAGAGTGGTTTACTACTTATGAGGCGGTCAATGCTGGTACAGTTTTGATGGACAACAACATGGCCTGTAAGACTATTGGTGTTAGAACGATTCAGCTCAGGATGCATGATGGTGTTGTTAGGACTTTATCTGGGGTTCGACATGTTTCGGATTTGAAGAAGAATCTTATCTCCCTGGGTGGTCTTGATTCTCTTAGTTGTAAATTCCTCGGTGGATGTGGAGTTTTGAAGGTCTTGAAAGGTGCATTGGTACTTATGAAGGGTCAGCAGCGTGGCAACCTCTATATACTTCAATGCAGTACGGTTACAGATGTTGCAGCAACGGTTGCCTCATCAAAGGTTTCAGATTCAGACTTGACTCGTTTGTGGCATATGCACCTTGGGCATATAAGCGAGAGGGGGATGACAGTTTTGAGCAAACAGGGTTTGCTATGTGGCCAGAAATTGAGAAGCTGAATTTTTGCGAGCATTGTGTCTACAGCAAGCAGTGCAAGGTCAAATTCAGTACAGCTATTCATCGCACCAAAGGCACGGTGGATTATTTTCACTCGGATCTTTGGGGTTCCGCAGAGGTAACTTCTAAAGGTGGTTTTCGATATCTTATGAGTATTATCGATGATTTCTCTCATAAGGTTTGGGTGTATATGCTAAAATATAAAAGTGATGCTTTGAATACATTCAAATAGTTTAAAATTTTGATAAAGAATCAGACGGGTGAGAAAATAAAACGTTTGAGAACTGACAATGGTATGGAGTTTTGTCTTGGCGAATTTGATAAGTTTTGCAGTGATGAGGGCATTGTGAGGCATCACACAGTGAGGAAAACCCCTCAGCGGAACGGTGTGGCTGAACGAATGAACATGATGCTTTTGGAGAAGGCGCGTTGTATGTTATCCAATGCTGGGTTGGGTAAAGAGTTTTGGGCTGAAGCTGTTTCCACGATATGCTATTTGGTGAACAGGTCTCCGTCGACTGCTATTGAGTGTAAGATTCCGTTGGAGGTATGGTCGAGTCATAAGGCTGATTACTCTCTAATGCGTGTGTTTTGGTATCCAGCTTATGCTCATGTGAATGAGAGTAAGTTGGAGCCACGTGTCAAGAAGTGTATTTTCTTGGGTTATTAGGCAGGTGTAAAAGAGTACAGATTATGGTGTCCGAAAACCTCTAAGTTTTTAATTAGTAGAGATGTTACTTTTGATGAAAACTTTATGGTTAAGGGGTCTAAGCAAGTTGAAGATGCAGTTGAGAAACCGAGGGTTCCAAAGCAGGTGGAGTTGTTATGTGAATCTTCTGGCTCAGGGAAGAATGACAGTGATCAGCCAATTGAAGAGGAGTTCAAGGGTTCAGACACATATGATGATGTACAAGTAGAGCAACCACGCACTATTGCTAAAGATAGGCCAATGAGGGAGATTCGACCTCCTGAAAGGTATTTGGCTTATTCTGAGATGGTGGCCTATGCTTTATCAGTTGCTGAAACAGTGGAGTATGATAAGTCTTCTAGCTATACAGAAGCTGTTTTGAGCAATGAGCATGCGCAGTGGTGTGTTGCTATGAGTGAGGAGATTGAATCTCTTCAGAAGAACCAGACATGTGAGTTGGTGGAACCGCTGAAAAATAGGAGGATTGTTGGGTGCAAGTGGGTCTTCAAGCGCAAGCCAGGTATTCCAGGGGTTGAATAGGCACGGTTCAAAGCTCGGCTAGTGGCGAAAGGCTTCAGTCAGAAAGAAGGTGTTGACTGCAATGAGGTATTTTCACCAGTACTAAAGCACAGTTCCATTCGCACTTTACTTGCTATTGTTGCATGTTATGACCTTGAGTTAAAGCAACTTGATGTCACAACGGCATTTTTGCATGGGGAGCTTGAGGAACAGATTTATATGCGTCAACCGGTGGGATTTGTTGTTTCTGGTAAGGAAGATCACGTGTGTTTGGTTCGTAAGTCTGTACATGGCTTAAAACAGTCTCCCAGGCAGTGGTACAAGCGGTTTGATACATTTCTGATAAGCCAATTATATTCTAGGAGTAAATATGACAGTTGTGTATATTTTCGAAGACTTCCAGATGGTTCATTTATTTATCTACTGTTGTATGTTGGTGATATGCTTATTGCTGCCAAAGATGTATCAGAAATCAACAGGTTGAAATAGCAGTTGGGTGGTGAATTCGAGATGAAGGATTTGGGTGCAGCAAAATGGATTTTGGGTGTGGAGATTAGCAGAAATCGAGTAGATAGCAAGTTGTTCTTGAATCAGAAATCTTATGTTCTCAAAGTGCTTAAGCGCTTTGCCATGCAGAACTCGAAGCCAGTCAGTACCCCTTTGGCAGCACACTTTCGACTTTCAGCAGAATTGTCACCACAGTCAGAGGATGAGGAGAAGTATATGTCTCAGGTTCCATATTCGAGCACGGATGGGAGCCTTATGTACGCCCTAGTATGTACTCGTCCTGGTATTTCACATGCAATTAGTGTCTTTAATCACTATATGGGGCGACCGGGAAAGGCACATTGGGAGGCTGTGAAGTGGATACTTTAGTATTTTAGAGGTACTGCAGATATGGGTCTTCTGTATGGGGTTTCTAATCCAGGTAATCAAGTAGTTAGATATGTTGATTCGGATTTTGCCCGTGACCATGATAAAAGGAGGTCTCTGAAAGGTTATGTGTTCACTTTATCCGGAAGTGTCATTAGTTGGAAAACAATTTTGCAGGCTACGGTCGCGCTGTCTACAACGGAAGCGGAGTATATGGCCATTGCCGAAGCTGTAAAGAAGGCATTGTGAATGAGGAGAATTTTTTGCGAGCTTGGTGTTGCACAAGGGGCCACTTCAGTATTTTGTGACTCGCAGAGTGCTATACATCTGACTAAAAATCTGATGTATCATGAACGAACCAAGCATATTGATGTCAGGTATCACTTTATTCAATAGATCATCTCACAGAAGTAAGTTGAGGTGAAGAAAGTGGGAACAGTGGATAACCCAGCGGACATGTTGACTAAATTGGTTCCTGTTGCCAAGTTCAAGCATTGCTTGGGCTTGGTTGGTATTTGCAGTTGATCACCCTTTGGGGGCAGTATGGCAAGGCAGAGGCAGAAGAGGTTGCTATAATTAGTGATTTGGGTTCAGTGGAATTCAAGTCAAGGTGAAGAATTGTTGGAACTGTGCCTTGAATTTTTTTTTTTTTTTGAAGAATTTCAATTGTGTTTAGGATTTCCTATTATGTGTGTTTAAAATTTCCTATTGCGTTTAGGATTTCCTATTGTGTTTAGGATTTCCTATTGATTGTGCTTCTTATAAATAGAGGCTTTGGGGATCCATTTGACTATCTCTCATATTGTGGCATCTCTAGAGTTACAGATCATAGCCGGCTTTTTGTATCTCTTCTTCACCATTAATAGTGAACTCTCTCTCTCTCTCCTTGCCCTGGACGTACCTCAATCTTGGGGGAACCACGTAAATCTTTTGTCTCGTATGATTGCTTGTTTCGTTTGCTTTCTCCCAACTTAGTCGCATTCATTACGTGCGTTTTACAACAAGGTATGCAAGCAATGGTTGGTGAAATTCTTATTTTGCTACCAATAAATTAAAACAAATAAATAAGAATTGAAGAACAACGATGAGCACAAAGATATATGTGGAAAAACTCTAAATGGGCAAAAACCACGGAAAGGAATCAAACATTATAAAAATCATTGTGTGGTTACAAACCAACCTTACTCACAATTCAGACTCCTCACAATTGACCTAAGATCAGTTGCCGACTCCTCGTTCACCACACCCAATATTTGATTGCCACTGCCTCGAATTCTCGAGCCTTCCAAACGTTCTTCCGGAAATCCACCGAAAAACAACTTGAACTTGACTATTGATGTAGAAACCTCTTGAATTAACGATGGAGAGATTAAAGATCCATAGATCTTGTTTTTGCGTCAAGATTCAACCAAAAAACTCTAGGATTTTTTGTGTGTTTAAAAATAAGAGCTCTCAACTTTTCCCGCAGCTCCCGTACCCTAGAAATCAAAGAACAGATTGCTTTTATAATAGAAGTAGTTCCGATCAATCGCATGTAAAAAGTCGATTGATCGCATGTGAAACTCGGACTGTGTTAATTTTGGGCTACCCGATTGATCCCACAATTGATCTATGAGAGCTGAAACTACATACCACTAACTGTGCTAATTTTGAGCTACCCGTTCATAATGTAGCATACCACTGTGATTAAATTGCCGAGTGATCCAGGTGAAAACCGATCGTCTGCTAACCCTTGAATTACATTAAAAAGAGATTTCTTTCACTCTATTCCTATACAGACTCGCTACGTAAAAAATTACAACTCGACAAATAATGTGATACACGTAAAAATGTGATTTGTCAAATGGAATTGTCAACCCAAAAAGGAACGCAGCTTTTTGGAGCTTACCGTTGGAATTAACTTCAACACCTAAATTTGTTGAACTGCATCCTAAGAGAGCTACTCCAGTTCTTTTTGTGCCTTTTAAGTTTGACATGTTAATTTTTGACGCAGGAGCTAAAGCGAATAAGATGATCAAGAAAATGAACGTCGAATCAATGCACTTGGAAGCGCCACATACGCCACATATTTATGGGTCGTGCAACGGGTTGCTTGTGTTTCGTGAGAGGTTTCCTGGAAGGTTATATTTTGTCTGGAATCCTCTTGCGGGGGAAAAAAGTTAACTATAAGGCCTCCGGATCATAAAAGTGTAGTAAGTAGGCTTTCCTTCCATCTACTTACAAGGGATTATAGGCTTCTTTTCGTACACCTGGAAGGCATTGATTTCAAGTTCTTTATGTACAGCTTGGGAGGCCAGTTGTGGAGAAAACTTAATAACGTTACTTACCAACCGAGGGCTTGGGTTCCCCAACAATACTAAATGGAGCCCTATACTGGATGGTTAACCCTTATTGCATAAACAATGATGATGATATTCCCCTTTGTAGCAATTCCGTCATGATGTTTAACATGGACACCAAGGAATTCTGTTCAATGCCTCATCTAGAAAAGGAATGTTAATAATGGATGGCGCATGAGGATTTGTTTATCTTTGAGGAAAGAGAGATCAGCACTCTGTAAACTGGATGGATCGCTTGTCTACGTGTGGGTGTTGGAGGATTATGAAAAGTGGATTTGGGGGAAAAGATACTTGGTAACCCTTCATATGGATGTGAAATGCCATCCATTTCGTATTATGCACATTTATCCAGGTTACGTAAACTCTTTCATTACCCTTGTGGACATCCTAAATGATGAGTTGCTATTTGGCTGGTATTCAAGAGGTTTATTTAGATACCATCTTCGTGAGAAGACTGTCAAGCAAATTTATGGAGTAGGAATGAAGCAAACACGTCAAGATATTCAGTCTTGCCCTTTGCCGGTTAGCTGTTGCATCAATGTATCGGCCGTATTTTCATTCCTTATATGAAGAATTCCATCTCCCCAAGTGGTTTTGGACTTTTGGGTGACCAAAGTCTTGAATTCTATTCTCCTAGGGTACTCTTTCCTTTTTCAAACATTATCTCGTGTTCGACACTTATATCAGATCCAGTTTTCACTGTCAGTACCCCAAATCGATTTCCTCCGACGGAGATCCGGACTATGCTGGTGAGATCTCTCTCTCTGTGTAAAGTATCGGTTTTTCTTCCCCTCTTTGTTTACAATATTTGATTTGGACCCAAAGAGGAAGCAATTATGGTATGCAATTGTTTCGTAGAAAGATTGAGGCTTTGAACAATTCTGCGCAATTCACAGGACTACTTTCAGCTAGGGATGGGCATGGGAGGGTAGAGGGTGGATACCACTGCCTCCATCCTCAATCCCCAATTCCATATTAATCTCCATCCCCTCCCCAATCTCCATCGGAGATTTTTTGTTAACTTCCATCCCCACCCCAATACAGGGAACAGGGATCCGCAAAATTCACTCAAATTATTCAAGTGAATACCAAAGAAATTGTATTAAAATCCAAAGCTAATGACAAAAGTGGTTCCAAAAAATAATTAAAACGTTCCAAGTCACTCAAAAGTGCTACTGTTGTTCTTTTTCTTTTCTTTTTTCTTGGTTTCTTTTTTTTTTTTTTTTTGGTAGATTAAAATTTCACTCAAAAGTGGTTTCTTTTTTTGTTTTTTGTTTCTGAGACGAGATGGGGGCGGCTATGGAAGAGTTGAGATGGGATAACCCTAAATTTTACAAGTTATAAGTTATAAAATTACCCAAAAAAAAAAAAAAAAAACTTATGGTACAATATACCTATATATGTCAACGGGAATTCGGGGAGGGGCGGGGATCGGGGAGGAGACTAACTGGAAAAATGCCCGAATCCCTTACCTAATCAAGGAGGGGACAGATTGGATCAGGGCGGGGCGGCCAAGATGGCCATCCATACTTTCAGCAGCGTTATAATCGACTAGTTCGGCTGATCATCTTTTTTTTTTGCCAGGTTCGTCTCCTAGAAATTTTTGTGTGATGCTGTGCTGGCTTCTTTTCTCGGAATGTCTGTGGTTTTAACTGGAATTTTATTTTGCAAAGGTTAAAACTTTTTCGTCTCTGAAATTCCTACCTTTAAAAATTAGCAAACAACATACTGCAATGATAGCTTAAAAATACAAGTTAGTAAAGATTCAAAATTTTGCGTGAAACATGGGTTTAGTTTTGAAGATGTATCTGAATCGACGTGTAGCAGCCCCTTCAGTTGAGGACATTTTGGACTGAGATATAAATACCTTGTTCTCTCTCTTTATGTATTTGTGTGAACATCGAAATTAAGTCCAGAAAACTGCAAACAAGGATGAAAATAAGATCAACTTGATGGCTTGGTTTGTAGGAGTGATTATATCACATCGACCATTGTTTTTTCACAAACGCAAAAATCAGATTGAAAGCTACTCGTGATTTCATAAGGAGCTTTTCTTGCTCCCTCTCACATCTAATTCAGTGATCGCCATGCTTTAGTCATTATTCTCAACTAGGTGGGCCAGTACATGCTTCGCACGTTTGGTGCCACCCGTTAACTTAAAATTTACGATGTTTTTGTGTTGTTTGTGATCTACGAAATGGTTACGATATACATCTACAATTTAATGCAATGTAGTGGAACAATACATAATTTTTTAATCTAATGGTACAGTTTCTCATGCTTCTTTGTCAATAACTACAACTCTATACACCAAGTACATACGAAGTACAAGCTCAAAACAACTACACGAACAACAAGACACAAATTTCAATGTACATATCAACACAAACAGTTTATTGTTATCTTATCCTAATAATCATCTCTCCCTCATAATCAGAAAAACATCCCAACAATCAACCAGCTGTTTATTCAATGATATTAGTAGGGGATCTCAATTGATCAAAGCTGAGTTCAATAGCATAATAACAAGTTAACCGTCTACAACCTAAGAAACTTCAAAGTGCTATTGAGGATTTGGAGGGCGGCTGTTAGCAGAACAAACTTGGGATCCTTATTCTAGCAGCTCTTTGCTTGTGTTAACACTTCAATAAAACATAACGAATCTTTCTGCACTCTTGTTGCTGTCGCAATTGCTTTTAGAATATCAAATGACTCCTAGCTTGTGAAAGCTCAAGAATCTTTCTGCACTCTTGTTGCTGTCGCAATTGCTTTTAGAATATCAAATGACTCCTAGCTTGTGAAAGCTCAAGTTCAGTAAACCAAACCACAACCCAGAGCACCAAGAAGGTTAATTGTTTTTCTCAAGCCTTTAATACGTATTACCTACGTGGGATAGGTTGATCAAAGATCAACATAAGCCCATGTTAAGAACTTAAAGAGTCCAAAATTATTAAAAACTTTTAATTGATCAACCTATGCCCATGCTGTTAAGAACTTAAAGAGTCCAAAATTATTAAAAACTTTTAATCCTGATCCAACCCCTGGAGTATGAATTTTCCTTTCCTTTTGGATCTCTAGGCATTGTTTTAAGATTCATTTAGCGTTTGCATATGTTCTTCATCTAGGGAAAGTAGTTTTCCAGCATCTGAAACATGTTTTTAACATTTCCCAAGAATGGGTTCTTGATAACATTCCTGCAAAACGAGGTCCGAGACCATTAATCAAAGCAGTTTCATTTGTTTTCTTGGGACGAGATTAGAAAATAGAAAATGTAGCAAACATATCTGCATTTGTGACCCAATAATAGAAAAATTACACTATGAAATACCAGTTAGCATAGTCCAATCTTCCAATTCAAAACTAATTCTGGATATACGTTATTGAGAGTTCGAACAACAAGAACCAAGCACATACCTGTACAGGAAATTTAATTACTAAGGAAATATGTATAATTTTGGTGATATTTGATAGCAAACAGGAAGCGGAAAGATAAGTTACACTGTATCGAGCTATATGAATCTTGAAGAATATTAGGTGGTTCGAAATTTTTTAAAATGAAGTGCTTGCCAGCTCAGCCATGCAATTCTTTGTTTTTTAGGGGTCTGGGCTAGCTTACGTAATCTTGGGGACGAATCCCATCATCCAATAACCGGAGCCCAATTAAAGCCGGAGCAAAGCTCCGCATGGACTGGCCCGAAAGAGTTAGTAACAGCTACAAGATGTAGGCAATTCTTGAGACGGAATAGAGATGTGGGTCTGAACCACATGGACGTTACAAAGCGTAATTCTTTAACCATCCAAGCTTGTTTAATCTCTAAAATATGACATGTAAGCTTCAAATTTATGCTAACCTTGGTAGTCCAATATCTGCCTTCCCCATTGTGAATAGCATCATCCCCATAGTGAATAGCATCAACAAGACCAGTGCAGTTCAACTTCTTGATGATCACATTGTATGGACCATCATGAATCTCCACTTCAATAGTACTAGGTATGAGGCTTACATACTTTGCACGAGGTTAATGCCTGTAGTGTGTGCCCGTGATTTATGTAATAGAAATAAGGTGGCCAATGATGAGTTATCTAATTTTAGCTCTTTTGAAAGGAGGGAGCTCTTTTGAAAGGAGGGAGTGATTTGCACAATGCCAAGGCAACTTTCAGCATTTTGTTGCATGTAAAGGTAGGATACTTTTGGTGTAATTTCAGTTAACTTAGCTAGAACATTAATTAGAGAATATAATTGAAACGTACAAAATGAGGCCATTGCAAGTATTGAATACCTGTCCAGGATTGGAAACTACTGAAAAATCTTACTTCAATTTTGTCCTTCTATGAGAAATTTCTTCACTATAATGCAACATATTAAGTGCTTAAGGAAAAACTTCCATGAGAAACAAATAGTGAACTTTGGAGGTTTTATGGATTGATTTACTTAGAGTCTATTAATTAAGATCACTATGTAATGAAAATGTATACGCTAATTTGTCTTGCAGGTATATTTTTGCATTTCTGATATTCCTCAAAACACACATATTTGTTTTGTTTTTATTTTCAAAAAACCTACAAACAAGTGTAAGCACAGGGGTTAGCTAATCCAGCAGTTTTACAAAGCTAGATTCACACAACGTGGTTTTCATAGGATATATGTACGCAAACGGTTTTGGTATCTGGAGTAGAATATTTACATATTAAAGCGCTCGAAGATTTAGCTGGAAGCAGAGTTGATGGAGCAAAAGGTTTGCTTCCTTTATAATCCATTGATCACAAGTGATCGAGCAGAATATTTACATGCTTCCTTGCATGGATCAAAAGATCTGCTTCCTTCCTAATCTATGGATCACAGAATAGCTTGTAGGGCAGGGGTTCAAAACACTTGACTTGATGGTATGCTTCAAATTGAAATTGCGTAACACAGCTAGTCGTTCTTCTTGTGGTGCAGGATTTTGCTCACTTTCCTCCTCCATGTCATCACTGCTGGCTGTTGTGTTTTTTGCTTGTTCAGGGTTAGATGATTTCTCAGGTTCGTAGTTGGTGGTTTTGGCCTTCTTGCTTGAGGTATCTGGGGCAATGAGGAGAAGTTTCTTTCCTGGGGTTTCGTTCTCTGTGGTTGGCTTGAGGAAGAAGGCCTCGATATTAAATTTGCATTGTTCTATGCCACCATAGTCGTACAAATAAGCTTTGAGGTGGAAGCTACAGTTATGGGTAACGGAGAGCTTCTCCAACAATGGCATTGAGAGATGACCCTGGATCAAAGCACAGTATAGGATTAAAAGTCTTACATTTTTGCTGTTATTGTCTTAAGTTTTATAGATTTATTGTTCTTACATCCAATGTACCCTCCATTTCTTTTCCAGTGATTTGGAAGAGGTCCTCTGCAGGTGGGGCAAATATAGTTTCCTCAATTGTGTATATTGAATCAGTTATCTTTACCTGAATCATGACCCTGCATTTTTGCAAACGCATTAGTATGTGATCAATGTATCTTATCGGAATGGTATGCAAGGTTCTTACTTGGGTAATGCGATAACTTCTTCTTCACAATAGTTGCAATAAAATACTTCATCACCATATGCATCTGTTCCTCGATCGCATTTAATACATGCCAGGAAAAGGCATTTCTAGTTGAAATCTGTAACCTTGATGATTCCTTCGATGGATGGGTATTCAGGCTGTGAATGGAAAAGCAAATTTAGTTAACTCGAAGTGAAGGAATATAGTTGTTATAATTATCAAAAAAAAGAATATAGTTGTTATTAATACATAAATAACAAAATCTGTGTAAGACACGAATCACTGTTTTTTGCAGGTAGGTGGAGATAGTGTTGATCTGGGCTAACTGTGAATTCAGCCCAAACGTCAATAAGATAAATCCTTCCAATCATGTTCATTATATACGTCTCTCTAAAGTGCTATAACAGATAAACTTAAAAGTAAGCACAAATATGATCAGTCATAGCAAACAAAAGTTCGTTTCATTAGTAACTATCTTTTCTTAGCCTTTTGCTACACAAGGAAAAAGCACCGATCATTTTCAAATTTGAACGGAGGTTTCAGATAGAATATACATTAGCATGCAAAAACCCCTGAATCTTTTTACATAGGACGTACATTAGAACGTGATTAGGGTAATGCATACTCCCAAGTCCTAACATGGTAGTCAAATTAGATGGTTTGGAAGTAATGAATCTTAAAATGCTTAGCAACCAAAAGAAAGAGGAACCTAAATATCAATCAAAAAATTATATTGGCAGAGGGCTCTTTGGAGCTTCTCAAAATTAAGGGCCGTAAAACACTATTTTGCAGATCTTTCTAGACAAAAAATCACTCTAAATAATTCAGCATTTTAGGTGCTAACCACCGAACATAGAATAATGAACCACTTTTCCATTTCCACCTAAATTGACCTTACCCTTCCACGATACATATGATGTGAATTGACTGTAACAGCAAGCCTAAAGTAATCTTCATTCAAAATCTTTGCTTTGACTATTGTGCATTGGGCAACTAAATTGTATGCTTGGGCTTCAGCACAAGTAAGAAGCATACATATGAAAGAATATACAGATCAAACATAAGTGGAGCTATAACTACACCAAAATCCAAGATTCATGTCACCTATGCTGTGTGACTAAGTCAGCCAATACTAAATTTCGTAGAAGAGCATACCCAAGTAGCATGTAATCAATAAAAAATGCTGGGATATTGAAGAATGTGTTTATTTATAATTAAAATGTGTAGGAAATCTTAGGAGTATTTGTGTGGATTTGCTAGTTCAGTGATTGTACCTTTATAACTTTTGTGGCGAGATTGACGATTTTAAGAATTTCATCCGATGTTGGCTCTTTGTATTTCAGCATTGGCATTTTCCTTAGTGATGTGAGTGGGATTGCTTTGATTGTGTTGGCATTGGCAAGGCACCTAAGAAATCAGTCAGAGATATTTAAAATCATGGGGAATAAGTTGGGAGTAGCATATTTACCACTGCTGAAGTGTTGTGGCCTATGGTATTGATGGGTTAAAAATGAAGATTGTTGAGTTCCGTGTTGCTAAGCACTAAGCAGACACCTGGAAATTTATAAAATATATAAACACTGTAAATATAATGAAGTATATGGTAACAATTAAATGTTACCAAAGTAGTCTGCTCTTTTGAGTCTCGTTCCAATTGCTACTGGAATGTTCCTGGCAGATTCGCCATTGCAGTTGCCTCGATTTCACTGAATTGATCCCATAGAGAAACTGTCATCGGTTCGAGGCTGGTGCAATAAACGTTGGAACTTTTATTAGCATATGTGTGGTAAGATAATTCTTTGGTTAGGCAAGGAGTGTTTGAGATAAATATGGATATCAATTTGACACATAATCTTTGCCATTTTTCCGAAAGGTGGAAAAAAAGAGAGCAACTTTTCAAAATCTAATGTTGAGAACCATAAGCTCCATTAACCTAAGATTACCAACAAACGGAAAGCTCCATTAACCTAAGATTAACCTTGCTTCCATGCCATAAAGCAATCCAAGTGGGTGGACCATAATATGGAAGGGAAGGTTGCAGCCCCAACGGTGCAACCTAGATTAGGCATCAAACCCCTAACAAAGTTTATTTAACAAAATACTGGACTGCCAATCATAATACTTTAAAAATGGTGGAGAAATTTACAACATTCAATTGCAAAACAAAGCAGAACCTCAGGATATTCAGAAGGGAAATACTGGACTGCCAATCACAATACTAAATACTTTAAAGATGGTGGACAAATTTACAACATTCAATTGAGCAGAACCTGGGGGTATTCAGAAGGCCCTATTTGTTTCAGATACCAGCAATGGACAACACCTAAAAAAACAACACAAAATCAGAAAGGAAACCAAGCTATTTTTCTAAACCAACCAAATATGGAACAAACTGTAAAAAATAACACATGCAACACTTTGACGCACAAACAAGTAGTAAACAACCGCATCAAGCCAAGCAATGAGGTCTTCTTCTGAAGACCACTCCACTACATCACCCACGAAGGCATAAAATGATATTCCCGAATAAAACTAGGAACAGTTCCATATATGGGCCGTTCACCTCCTATTGGATACTCAACAGCAGCCACTTCCCTCACACCCTCAGCAGTGTAAACACAATAAAGTCCCCCATCAGGAGATAAATAATCAGGATTTGTAACAAAGGCCCATCTCACAAAAGGAATCTGAAGCACCATTTTAACTTCTACAGAACTACACAAAGTAATCAGTTACAAAACTCAAGATTTTACAAATCCTCTCATTCAGATAATCCTTACAACAACAGTATTTCAGAGACAAAGCATACATGCAAGAGCAACAAACTAAACGAAAAAGCAGGAAAACAAAGAGGCAAAGCGATATTTTAAAACTATTTCCAGACAAGCAAATTTCATCTATGCTACATTCCCTGAAAGTTTCTAACTCTCAACGAATAAAAGGTCAATAATCGCAAAACCTAAGTCTGTAAATCAAACCACATACAAAAATGAACAACCCAAGAAGGCATGTTTCCTAAAACCCTCATTGAACATCAGATATCGTCAATCACTGAACACCTTCGAATCGCGAATCACAACCCAGAACAAGGAAAGGAAACAAGAAAACAAACCTATCAACAAAGCAAATCCAGTGACTCCAGAGCAAAAGACAAAGGCTACTGCCCCCAACCTCAGCTGTCTCCGATTGCTTCGCCGGCGAGAAGAACGCGAAAGGAAACAAGAGAGAGACAGAGACAGAGACAGAGACAGAAGTAAAATATCCCTACCCTCTGTGAGGACGAAGGGAGGAGAGAGGAGATATTAACGCGTGAAAATGTAGAGAAAATACCAACCTAGCCTCCCAAAACAAACAAAATACAATACAAACCTGGGACATGGAGGGCAATTTGAGTACGGTCTGGAAAGGCCCAAACGTAATTGAGCCCAAAACCATGCAAAGACCAAAAGGCCCGGAACCAAAACCAACAACCACAAGATTACCGTAATAGAAACCAGCAATTGGAGGGTTAAAATTGGGCAAATAAACCCAAATATGGTAAGCCGTGGAATCAAACATCCTCTGTATACTGCCTTTTGGTAAAGGATACCCTCCATTATCGATGAGGAATATAATGCTCCTGTGCCCATATCCCATCATCATAGATATATCCTGGGCTGTTACCTGTTCAAAAGGGAACACATTAATCAGCATCATTGGCTTTTGCGTTTCTTCCAACTCAACCAAGATCGTGATCTGACCACCAGGGTACGAGGGACACTTAAAATTCTTGTTTGAGTTTGAGATGCTATTATAAAGACGGGGCTAAAAACAAAATTTAGCTTGCGTTCCCAAAAATAGGGTATCTTGGACTTCAATTATTGCTTTTTCTTTTTTTTTTTTCTATCAATATGCAAGTAATTTGGTGATTACCTGCTATAATGTATTTGGACAGTCTAGCATTGGTCGCTTATTGTTTTACATTCAATGGATTGGTGGAATATATTAGTAGTTTCATCATCAAATGTATCGAAGTAATGGCTTCTGTGAGCTGCAGCAATAATCAATATTACCAACTGACTGACGGCCCTTTTTCAAAATGGGACGGAATTGCCATATTTTTTCTGAATAGTGATCGGAAGGTCGATACTCCAACCCCTGTGACTGACCTGGAAACTCCCATCACCAACGCAAGCAATCACACGCATGTTTTGCAGCCTGAGCATAACCGAGTGTAGCACCTACAGACCACCCAATGGATCCATATTGCATCTGGAATTCATAACTGAACGAAACAATACAGGTCATTAAATTTAAATAAATCTATACAATTCTAAATTGTCAATGGTTAATATCTAAGCATCTTAAAAGTTCCTTTCTATTAGCCACCTTTGAATGAAACATTGACACAAGCCCCAAAATACTGTAGATTCAGTCGACAAAAATGACGCAGCCCCAACGACAACATTTCTTGGTTGGTATTGTGGCCAAATGAAAAGGAAAACAATAATAGTAAAGAGAATTTTTTTTGTCACATAAAAACATTACCAACTTACCATTATCTTAATGCAACCTATGTGTTTGTGTATCGTACAAAAACGTGACCATTATTTCAGTGCAGCCTACATCATTGTTGACGATAATAACATGAGGTTTAATGCTTATTTAAAAGTAGAATAACTGAAGAAGTCCTATTGAATGAGCAACCCTGGCTTACCCAAAATTTGCAGGAAGATGGAGCTTCTGACAAGTGACAACTAAACCACGAGTACCCCGTCTCTGCAATTACCTAGCATTTTCTGTTAATGAG
This sequence comes from Vaccinium darrowii, assembly GCA_020921065.1. Taxonomy (NCBI): domain Eukaryota; kingdom Viridiplantae; phylum Streptophyta; class Magnoliopsida; order Ericales; family Ericaceae; genus Vaccinium; species Vaccinium darrowii. The sequence goes on from CM037162.1 coordinate 41,591, forward strand.
CTTGTCTCAATTATTGCCAATCGGAAAAAAAGCTGGTCTTAATTATATGAAGAATGCATTTCCTCTACACAGAACATGAAAAAAGAAAAGATACAGGAAAGAGAGATTATTAAGGGGTAGTACTTGATGCATCTACTTGGCAAATGGGCCCTGAATCTATCTCAACTTCATACCCAAGAGGTCTGAAGCACCAAAATTAACCCAGGATATTACTACTGACCAAAGCCTTTCCAATGATAGCCGGTGCGGCATTTCCTAGAGTTATAGTTGTTTTCTCTTTTACCAAAAACGATTGGGGAAAGCCATAATTTTCTATCATTCCCGGAAAGAACAAAAAACGGTGAAAAGGAAATAAGCAACAATGTCACATTTCTTTGCTTACCTGAACATCCTTGAAAAGCATGTTGTCTCTAAGAGGTTCATTATTCTCTCGTTCCAGAGCAATGCCAGGAGGGACAAATATTCTATGGTAATTCTCATAAGCAGTGCTGTTCTTCTTCAGCTTCTTGGCCAAAGCAGTCAAGAAGTCTACCATGAAAACCCAATCCGACAAAGGCCCATTACCAATAGTCACACGATTGGGCTGCACTATCACAGATGTCTCTTTCTTGATCAGCAAAGAATATCCAACCGAGCTGTAATCATTGAAGATGGGACCCACAAATACATATGCATCGCCGGATTCAACAATCTCGCCGCAGTAGCCGGTGCACATAACCCCCCAGTATGTCCCAAAGAAGTGCGGATGGTGCTCTGGAACCAGTCCCTTGCCAGAAGGCATTACTATTTACTGCTATAGGATATCCACATGCATCCGCAAGCTCCACAAAGGCCTTTTGCGCCTTACATACCCTTAGCTTCGGACCTGCCACAAGGACAAGTTTCATAGCCTTGTTTAGAAACTCAGCCTTTGCTTCCACTGCAGCCTCTAGTCACAATTCATTGGTCAGCCTGCATAAAAATATGAAAACTGGTTAGTTTTGAAGTTGAGAGAGGAAATAAACGTCAAAACATGATGTCAAGCTCAATGAACATGGAAAGACTATTGACCAAATACCAAGGCAGCACTAAAAAGAGGACGTGGGCAATATATCAACCGCAAAAGGCATTCTCAGTTAGAATGAACGCATGAGAAAGCGCCTCAATGCATTCATGTAAGTGAAAGTTAGATTCCTTCTTTCATACTTGATCGTAATACATACCGAAAGATACAGGGCTATTGTACGAAAACAATCCCCATACAAATTCAAGTAGTTCAAACATAGAGTTACTCCATTCATATATACAATTTTTTTGCTCAGTTACTCCATTCATACTTGATCTCAAAAAAAAAAATAGAGGTGAAGGCGCGTGTTCTATTGCAATGACCACATGAGAAAGCCCCCAATACCTTCGTTTAGGAAACATATAAAATTACAGTTTCCATACTTGATCTCAAAACATGCGCACGCACGCGAGGTGGGGGCGACTAAAACATACAAATTTTGTGTACAGGCTAATTTTTGACTTATTCTCGAGTCAAATTCCATGTGATACAAGTTTTCTCAACTCCAACACTAAATAAATATGTCGACATCAAAGAATCACAAACAAACAATTATGCACATACAGTAAGCAAATTCTTCTTTAAGAATGATGATTTAACAATAAACCTGGGTGCGGGCAACTTCTTTAAGGGTGGCGGTAATGCCACGACAACTTCTTATTCTGCCATTACTTTTTTCTTTATTTGATGTAAATGCTCCACGTTGTAGAATTCTCCTTGTTCACCACTTCTCTCTCCATTTCCCTATCTTTTCCATTTAGTCTCTAATCCATCTCCACCTCCCTCTAGATCATTACAACACCCACCTCTATCCTTTTACTGTATCTCTGGTCAGACACTTCAACTGGAACGGCCACAAGAGAAAACAATGGTATGATATCACTGAGGAAATTTACAGATCCAAAACCTAATCTCTACTTTCTATGCACAATCATATCATCGCCAATTTTATTTGGCGGTAATCATTGCCGCCACTCCACAAATCTTAACACCCGTAACCTAAAAATCTCTTTTGCTATTTACCATTGATATTGATTTTTGCATGATTGGAACATGAAAAAAGAAAATGCACTGAGCTGTTGAGATGTTTCATTTCTCATCTTCCATGGAAACGAGGTTCATCAATTGAAGAGAAAACCGAAATTTTTTTTCAATTTCGCGAAAAGTAACCCTTTCCTCAATTGACGTCATAAGATTATCGGATTCACCAAGCATTGTAGCACTTTACTCAATATCTTTCATAAGCGAAGTAGTGATTCACATATCTACTCTGTTACTCCCTAAATGCATGCACCATTAGGGCCCCTATGTTTTATAGATTCTAATATAAATGTGGATATCAATTTCTATAAAATGTACCTTCCGTGCTTCAAACATAGTATCAGAGTACACCCGCACTTTTCACAGGAAAGGTGATTCAAACTGAACAAAGAATCCATCATTTTATCCATGCTTGCATTTCCTCAATTCCTGACCTTTCCACACCTGCAATACATAGACCGGGTATAAATAATATCTTGAAGTACCTCAGCAAACTTTAAGGGTGCATGTCAAACAAATCAAGTCATAAACTTCCTACATTTGAAGCGGGTACTTCTAAGGCTGAGTTTTTCAAATGAATTTACCAGGTGCTAAAATCATGGTTGATCTAAAATCAACCATGATTTTAGCACCTGGTGAACTCATTTGCTAAAATCAAACGGAAAACTCAGCCTAAAGTTTAGAGTCTTAACAAAGCACATTTTATTTTCCTGACCGTCTTCTTGTAGAGAGGGTAAATCACTCTCTTGAGGTCCTATACTGGACTCCATCACATGCATAAACCATTTAAAACAAGTTTCCCCAGTCCCATCTAATAAGTTTAGTTGTTAGTTCAGTTCTCAACAACTCTTCCAGTGCCAGCAGAGAATAGATATATATATATATATATATATATATATATATATATATATATATATATATATATATATATATATATGAATCTGTATTACTTTTTTTTTCCATTAAAAAGAAAGTAATATAAATTCACACATATCTACTACTGAGTATGATGCAAATTGGTTATCTTATCATTACCTGTGGGTAGAATATAATGCTTTGGGGGCCACTAAGCAAGCTGCGTTTGAGCAAGAATACAGAGCATACTATTACTGCCTAAGAAATTCAAAACAGCTATTGCACGTATGGGGTGATTCAAATGCCTGGCATGGTGAAAGAACCTAAGTTTAGCATCACACAAATAAAACAAAACAGAAACAAATGGTAGTATAATGTGCCATCAAATAAATCTGAGAGAGTGAATCAGAAAAAGTTCTCATTATAGCCAAAACATTAATTTGCAATACATAGCTGGACCCAAAATTATAATTTAACAACCAAAATAGGATTCCAAATTACATATAAAATCATAAATGAACATTTGAAAATGAACTAGCGGCTTATTAAAATCATGAAATCAGTAAGCAACTACTAAAGAAGAGACCAAATATCACGAAGGCTGAGATCAACTATTGCTTTGAAGTACTTCGAGGCCCCTAGCTAAATCATTGGAACGGAAAAGAAAGGGAATACAAAAAACCATATACAATTTGTTTCTGTTTTAAATCCATGGGAAGATAGAAAAAGCATTCAAATACAAAGATGATTGCTTTACAGCGCGATTCATTCAGATAATCATAATCTAAAGAACTGTATGCAATAGTTGAGTAAGAAGAGGCACCATAATATTCTCTAACGAGATCAATTATTGGTATAGAATATTTCTCCAACACTTGCAAATGTATTATCAAGTATTACCAAGTTATGATAGCAGGGTAAAATTAATTTTCTACGCCAGGTGAAGACGTACGTTTGTTATGAATTTGCCTCTAAACGCTAGCAATAGATAATTGATGAAGTGACCCTAGAGATCCAAGAACATCTTCCACAGTTAGGTTTTGCTCCAACGAAATTCTCCAGGATACATTTGTGTCACAAATGTGTGATGAAGAAAGTCCTGAAGCAGTGCTCCATGAAAAAAAATAATTTTCCCTCACAAACTCATCAAAAAGTCTCGCAGATAACTCCTCAAGTCATGTGTGTACGGGAGTGTGATTGAGAATGCGAGGAGCCCGAACATAAACGTGAAAGCGTGTTCTCGAAGCATCTTAAATCATTAAAACCCGTAAAACCGATGATTCAGTGCAAAAGCATAAAGCGAAGGGAGCCGTAGCAAATGGTCTCGCCGAAGAATTATATGACATATAGTCTTTCTATCCGCATTTGACATATGCTCTTATTCTCCCATTTTTCTCGAAACTCTTCAGCTGTCTTCCACCTATTTTATCTTACAAACAATCACAATCAAAGAAGCCAAACAATATAGGAAAATCTAACAATCAGACTGTAAAACCAACGAAAAGAATCAAAGAGGCCGCGAAATCACACATATTTCACAACCGGACTACGTTAAGCATATACAAAGGCAGTCAAGCACAAAGACCAGTCACAATTACACCTAAGTTTTTGCCAAAATTTTTACTAAAAGATTAGGGCTCCAGAGATTAGACAATCTAGATTAATTACACACAGTTTCTGGACATATAAGTTCACCATATCCCAAGTTAGGTAGGACACGTCATTTGACCTGTTTCAAATATGACAGCCTACACCAGGCGGGATAATTTTAAATCTTTTTTTTATTTTGCAATTGCCATAGATAAGTTTTGAGAAGTCTTCGACCCACAGAACCCTTACCGACATATACCAAAACCACCTGCTCCAGACAAAAGCTACTAATGGTGATCTCATAAACAATTGTCAAAAGTACCCATTCTCAATGCAATTCAACGACTAATATAATCCAGTAAATTAACAAACATAATTTACGGAGGAGTTCAAACATTGTCCATAAAAACAACCCGACAGAACGAGATTAGTTTGAATTTAGGCCAATTTATGATGCACGTGAAGGTATTGATACTTGTGGTGTCTTTTGAATCAAATACAAGCTTATGTTAATTCATCAATTAATATGCTATTTGACCTGCATAAGACTTAAAAATGTAACATAAAACACTCATACAAGAAAGTACGGCCTCATCTCATTAGAGATTAGTTATGCTACCTCCTTCACACCTAGAAGGCATTTTTGTACCTATATTGTTTCAAAAATGAATACGGTGGTGTTTTTTTTCCAGTTTAAGAAAGAGAATTGCAGCCCGGGTATGAATGTAAATTATATACTGTATTATTCTTCCAAGTGTGCAATAAAAATCATTGGGGCATTTCAACAAAGATGTATTGCGCAAGGTAATTACATTCAAATAAGCAAAATTACACTAATGTAAATTTTTTGCATGCACTTGAATTGACACCGTTGCAAATTCTTTGGTGATTCTATTGACTCTTATGAACATAACATAGTTTGTAGAACAGAGCATGACCAAAATCAGCAGCAATTTAAAACACATGGCTCAATGGCAAAGTAGAATCATCACGTACAAGGATATATTGATTAATTCTACTGAAAACACAGAGAGGAAAGCAGATAATATTACCAGAAAAAGATGTCCTTAATTTAGGAGGAAAAAAATAATTCATACCAGGTGATGCAGTTCCAACTTGTAGGAGCAGAAATCTTTGATGAAAACAAAGCAAAATGGTTTACAAAGGGGTAGGAATTAAATTTGTTGCTAACAGTTGTAGTGGGAGAATGCTGCACGCAAAAGGCAAATCTTTTGCATCAAGTAGTAATCCTAAGTTAACAAGCACATATCAGTGCACAGCTCTCAATGAACAAAAAATCAACACAGCTAGCTTAACCATTTTTTCGAAACAGGATTCACCCAAAAATAACAAAAAAGATATATCTGGACATGCAATTCACCTATTTTTCTAACTATGCGAAGGAACTCACTCAACCATTTCCAAAAAAGCAAAGAAACAGGTTCTCATTTGTTCCAGTGCTGCTTATTCCAAATGTAATAGACCCTACTATCAATCTCTTTCTCTCTTTCCTAAATTCCTTATCTACAATGTTGATTATATCCCACTGATTGTGTCTTCTCCTTAAGTTTACAAGATTTGCTATTTTTCCCAAATTCAAGCAATGGACTACAAATGGGTGCAAAGTGGATTTCACACAATTCTCAAGCATTACCAATAAATCAAGCAACAATGTGTTGAGTTATCTATCAAATCAATAGGAGATTAACAAAGGAGCTAGGAGATGATGAGTTCTAACACAAGCTTGACTAGAAAATAGGTTTTGCTCAAAGAAATCAACAAGCCAAAGGAGAACTTAGCAATCAAAAACCTACACACACATATACACCACATTTACACTTAAAATAGTTAGAAATTTTCCTATCTCCAAGCCAGTCAAGCTCCAAATCAACTAGCAAGCAAAACCCTAGCTTTTCCTCAAGCCCCAACCGGATTTCAAGCTTCTCAGAGTGAAATTGACGTGCACCACGCTTCCCCAGGCGTAGAGGGTCGAATTTTAGTGAAGGGGTGTGAAGGAATTTGGTGGGAGAGGTGTAGATCTTGGAGAAAAGTTGAAGAAGATGAAGATGGAGAGAGAGAGATAGGGCTGGGTCTGATTTTTTGGGGAGAGGGAGTGTGCGTCTCTCTCCATTATAGCCACACATACACACACATGTAGGATAATCACACCCCAAGCCCATAAGTCACTTGTGTAATGCAATTTAGCCCTAACCAACTCACACACCAAATTAATCTAACATTTCAACATATTTAAACATTTTACACGATTCCTCACATTACCCCAATGTTATTTACAAAAAATAAATATAATTTTACAGGTCTTTACAGTGTTGGACTTGTTTATCAACACACTTATATAAAAAGGTAATTAATTGGGTGGTGGCTTGCCACCTAAGGGTAGTTTTGTAATTTCAAACCAGATTCAGATTTATGAAGATGATGAGGAGAAAACCTCATTCATCACAGTTAGGGAACTTTATAGCTTGTTCTGCTTAAATAGCTGGGGTGTGTTTATTATAGCTTGGTTTCGTTTCATTTGAAAACTACATACGAACACTCAAAAACACACTTTTGGAGACTTATAGTTTTGATGATAGTTCAGGTAGAACCAAACAGGCCCGGCCCTATGTTTCTCGAGGCCCCAACCCTATCCTCAATTTGAGGCCCTTCATTTTTTTTTTTTTTTTTCATATGAGAAGAGTAAGCAAGACTATTACTGCAACAAAGATCAACATCTCATGTAAATTTCAAACAAAGTTCAAAACTGGGAATACACATACAAGACTATTATTTTTTTTTCCCTATGAACGGCTCGGATTTCATCTCGGCAATGAACGACTCGGATCATGCAAGTACCAAGATGAAATCCAAGCTGTTGATTGCGCGATCAATGGCTCGGATGCTGCACTACAACCCTGCAGTGCGGCACAGCACTGCAGCACTGCAGGATGCCCTCTTCCGTTACTTTGATGCACCAAAATATACATAATCCGATACATAAAAAGCCATAATCCCATACACAAAAGTGTTGTCACCATGCATTGACCATTTACCAATATATACCTAACCAATCCCACAACCACAAAGTTTAATCTGTTAAACTATTAAACTGTAGACAAAACAAGAATACAAGATAATCGTCTAGTAGATTAGATTACCTTCAAACCGAATTCTGTCCTGCCTTCTGCGTGAGTCATGACTCAGTGACTGCGGACTGCCTCAAACTCTGTCTCTAAGAATTCGTCGCTAGCTCGCTGCTTGAGTGCCTCGCCGGTCGCCGGAGCTTCAAACTGGCAGTGGCATAGAGAGTCGGAGAGAGAGATTTTGGTAAAGTTAGGGCTTGAAGTTGAGCCAGAGCCCCTCGTTGCTTTCTTTTGTTTCTCTTTCCTTTCTTTTTCTTTTGTTACTATGGGTTTAAAATGGGTTCAGAATGGGTTAGACCTCGAAATTAAAAAAGTCGGATTGTAGGTGAAAAAACCCCACCTCCTCTCGTGAAAACTCTATGCCGAGCGGACGGATGAAGGGATCCATGACATTTAGATGATTTGAGTGAACCACTTATCTAGTTTACTGGGCCCAGACTTTAATAAACACGATTGAATATCATTTCTCTTGATTAATGCGTGTTCTAAAGTCTGGAATTATAATTCTTGCTTGATTTTGAATTGGGTTTCTTGAGAGTACTATGAATATTAGGTGTGAAAAATCTGTTTTCTCCTTTATCCCAAATCCCAATTTCTGTGTGAGAAATTGGGAATCTAATTTGTGAAAAAAATTTCAAAATTCCTCCTAAGCTGTTGGCGACCGTGATCCATTCCTTAACATTCCATTAATTTTATAGAGAAAGAGAGCTCATAAATTGGAATTCACTGTCAGCCAAAAAAAGATGTCATCGGGGGGGGGGGGGGGGGGGGGCGCGTTATTATCATCGGGTGAACTTGAGAAGATGGCCAAGTGGGTGGAAGCTAAGTTAATAAGGCACATTATACCCATCACTAACCAGTAACACCTCTCCCATGCAATAAAGTCGATTCTTACTAATATCACTAACCAGTAACACCTCCCACATGTACTTCAAAAAGGAAAAAAAAATGGTCAGATATTGGCAACAAAGTCGCAAAAACCTTAACAACCCCCTCTTTTCTCAGTACTCAGTACTCACACCAAAAGATTTTAAGTCTTAAGAAGTTGCCTAGGGCTTACCGTGGCTCTACCTGAATCATTCAAACCGTCGATGAGTTCATGTTCCGTTATATTTCGTTCCAATACTATGAGTTTAACGAAAACCGAAATCTTCCCATCTCTATGCAATAAACTTAATTAGGTTTACATTTTCTGTAACCACTACAACCCAATTTCACAAATTACGATCGAATTCGAAGACGAAATAGAAATAGAACCCAAATAAGAGAGATGACATACCTGAGTTACGAATGAGCGGCAACCCCAAATACCCAAAATTTCTCCCCAAATACCGATCGACTAAAGTCGGCGCGAATGGAGGTGGCGTGCTCGCATGCGGTTCCGTCTCCAATCTTCTTTTCCATTGTTCAAGGCATTAGAGAAGACAGAAGGACAAAGAACGAGGAGAGGCTCCAAAAGAGCTCTGCACGTGACCTGGAACGGTAATCGCATCTACTGATAGTAATGGCCTAGGTCTCTGCTGCATCTTGACTTTCCTCTTCGGTTTTTCTTCTTCGACGTCTTCTTTGTAGAGAGAGGGGAGGTAGGTAGATGAGAGAGTTCTGAGAGAGTTTCACGCCTGCAAAGTCCCTCTCTATTGACTTTAGGCAAGGCAATGAATTGACGAGAATACCTTCAAGGCAAACCTGTGGGTTTCCAATTGAAGGACAAAATTGGAAGAATCGTACAAAATGGGAGGACGATGAAATCGAACTTAAGCTTGTTAGTCTTTTAAGGCTTTTGGATATACTTGGGGCCCTAAAAATAGCTCATTTTTGGTAGGCCCTAGACCTGGACCTGCCTACAGGGTCGGGCTTGAGTGTACCTATCCAAGGTCCCATTGTTGGGCCAAAATTCGAGAGTTTAAGGCAGTCACCTTACTCGGCTTAGCTCAGGGCCGGTTCTGGCCATCGCTTCAATTTTTCCGGGACTTACCACTCCCACTAATTAATTTTATAATCCACTCCTCATTTTAACGCCATTGAGCACGCGGGTATGTGCGAAGCACGTGGTATAAAACTAGTATATATATAAGAACAAGTTTTGGTTGCCACTTTTTGTCAATTTCGGACCAAAATACCCTTCTTCTTTTTGTCAAGTTCCTTGCTTCCTTCATCGAAAAGGTAGTCTATGAAGTAATTACAAGATGCAATCCTCGTTTTGCGGACCAAAAAAAATTATGGGACGGAGGTAGGGATGGGCATGGGGAGGGTAGGGGTGGATACCACTACCTCCATCCCCAATCCCCAAACCCATATCAATCCCCATACCTTTTCTAATCTCCACTGTGAAATTTTTTTTAACCTCCATCCTTCCCCAATCCGGGGAACGGGGATCTCTACGGGGAATCGGGGATCCAAAAGTTCACTCAAATTATTTAAGCCACTACCAAAGAAGTTGTATTAAAATCCAAACCTAGTGATAAAAGTGGTTCAATGGTTCACTCAAATTTCCTCAAAGCCATTGAAATTCGTGTACGAATGGGTATTTGAAAGACATCAACTGTACATCAGACCAAACCAAGTTGCAACAACCCAGATATCTTACAATGTCCATGCATGCAAGCATTTGTATGAAAGAGGTACTTTTTTTGTTTAAGAAAACATTAGCAAGTTAATTAAAAACACAAAATAATGAAAGTACCCCAAAATAGACATGCAAGACCACTACTATGTGGTGGCAGTCCTAGTTATAGGTTATAACTTGTAAAATAATACACGTGTAGTGTTATATTGTATATGTAACGTGTTAATGGAGATGCGGGGAGGGGCGGGGAAGGGAAGGGAAGGGAAGGGGGAGGGGCGGGTATTAGAGAGAGAACTGATTATACCATCTCCTACTCGATCCCCGAATTTTTTAGAAAAATTTCCCCATACCCTACCTAATCTCTGAAAAAATCCCCGAATTCCCTCCTTATTCGGGGAGGGGACAGGTTGGATTGGGGCGGGTCGGTCGAGATGGCCATCCCTGGACGGAGGGAGTACATATTACATAAGACCCCCTTAGATATATTGTGAAATTACACAAGAACCCCTTGTATATGTAACATCCTAGGGTTTTTTTTCTTCTTAACAAAACAGACGAGAGAGGAGACTTGGAGCGGCGACCGTCGACCGTCGACATTGCTGAACTTCTTCTTCTTCTCCGATCAACTCGCCGGTGACCTCTCGTTGCTTGAGTTGTAATACTCTCTCTCTCTCTGATCTTCCTCTTCTCCGAAAAAATCTGCATATGTACCAAGGAGACTAGCCTAGTAGATCTGTTGTTTTTTTTTTTTTCGGTTCCTTCCTTTCCTTTCTCCTTCGACAGGATATCACAGTGACTACTCTCTCTCTCTCTCTCTCTCTCTCTCTCGTTGTTTTTAGGTTCTGGTGAAAGCTAGGGTTATAAGTTATACGATTGTGTATGAAGATTGATTATCTGAAATTAGACTTCTTTATTGCTCATTTTCTCTGTTAATTGACTGATTGAAACAAGTTATCAATTCAATCCAAAACTTTGCTAAATTTGTCTTTTTGTAGTCTCTCTTCACAACTCTTGTTACTTCCATGAGTACTTAACTTGGATTCCATTTTTTTTTATGCATATGCTCCTATGCTAATTGTCATTCCTTACTTTTGGGAGCAGAACTGGTTCTATATGGATCTGCGTCCACAGCCGAAGGAGATGGGGTTGGGATCTGATTTGGGCATAGTCCAATCTCCAATTCCAGCAACAGAGAGTTCATCTTCTGGTCAGGAAGAGTTTCTTAAAAAAGAGGCTGAATGGGACCGAGAGATGATGAAGGCAAAGAAAGAGATCGAACAGTTAAAGGCTGATTTAATGGCCAAAGAAACTGAAATCAAGATTGAAATGAAAAAGAAGGAACTTGAAATAGAAGGATTAAAAGAGGACATTGCGTTAGTAGAGTTTGAAATGAAGATGAGGGAAGTGGAAATGGAAGATAAGGCCCTCACTCTACGGGGGGAAAATTCGGAGTTGAAGGCAGAAAATTTGGAGTTGAAGACAAAGCTGAGGAGTTTGGAAGTGATGTTGGACCAGTGGAGGAAGGCGGCAGAGGCGGCAGAGTTGGCAGAGGTTCAAATGAAAGATGAGGCCCTCGCTTTACGGGGAAAAAATTCGGAGTTGGAGGCAGACCTGGGTAGGTTGGGAGAGCAGTTGGACCAGTGGAGGAAGAAGGCAGAGGAGGCAGATCAAATGAAAGATGAGGCCCTCGCTTTACGGGGAAAAAATTCGGAGTTGGAGGCAGACCTGGGTAGGTTGGTAGAGCAGATGGACCAGTGGAGGAAGGCGGCACCTAAGAAGGAAAGCAAGAACGTTTTGAAGAGGTTGTTGTCAAAAAGATCGTCATAAAAGCTAGTAATTTGTGGGTTGGCTCTATGAGTAGTGGGTTGGTATCAAGTGATCTGCTTATAATTTGTAGGACTACTTTTTAGTGCCCTGATGCTTACAAAAGAAGTAAAGCATCGAAGCACTATTCTGAAAGCTTAATCACGTACTTACTTTACCTACCCTTGTGCAGAAATCAGGAATTTGATATTGGACTATTATACAGTCGTAGGAAGCTTTTACCATTATTTTGTTTCTTGAATCATTGGACATGCTCTTTCGATTGTTCCTTGTCTTTGTTCTCTTACACATTCAGTGATCTGTCTTTGTTCTTTAAGGAACTAGTTTTCCTAATCGAGTTGACACTGCAGCTGTTATGAATTCCCTTGTTACTGCCAAAGTCCCTGTGGAATACCATGCTGACCTTACGTGCCTAGCTTTTACTAGGAAGTTAGGTCTGCTATGTTTTCCATTGGAGGTGGTAAAGCTCCTGGGCCGGATGGGTATAGTACTGCCTTTTTGTTTTTGTTTTTTTTAAGACCTGTGATTTATAGTGGGTTCAGATGTTGTGTTGGCTATTTAGGCTTTCTTTGTTACTGGCTATTCCTCTATTCCTAAAGGATGGAAAGCTACTGTGTTAACTTTGGTTCGTAAAGTTGCAGCTCCCACTAGTATGAAAGAATACTGACCCACTGCTTGTTGTAATGTGTTACATAAGTGCATCACGAAAATTTTGGCGAATAGAAAGCAGGGCATTCAGCCTCTTTTTTTAATCAACAATGGTCAATCTGCTTTTTCGAAAGGTAGATCCATAGCTGTTAACAGGTAGATGCAGACTGTTAGTGTCCACCACAGTTCACGTTGGTTAAACCGAAATAGCCAACCCTAACATTCTAAGCTAGCTCTATGCGTATTCCAAGTGTGTGAAAAAATCTCACCACTAGTTATGGGGACATATTCATTCTCTGATGCTTGTGAATGGATTCCCAAGGCAAAAGACTGGTATTTAGGTGATGATTTCCAAACCCTTGAGATTAAGGGCCTTGTAAAATTGGGAGCGGGACGGCACCTTTAAGTTTTTTGCCCTCTGATTTTGCTTTATTTACAGCTCCTGCCATCGATGATTTTACGTTTTCTGCCATTGCATTGGTGTCCTCTGTACTCTTCTCTACCAAATCTCTTTGTGTACACGGCTTCTCTCCATCGTCTTCCATACGTTCTCCCCCCATCACACAGCCACGTCAAAGAGCAGAGAGAAGAAGAAGAAGAAAGCATATGAATGAGGAATGAGAGTTATGAGACGTTCTCCCCCCATCACACAGCCACGTCAAAGCGCAGAGAGAAGAAAAAGAAGAAAGCATATGAATGAGGAATGAGAAACACTTGTCAGGTTTGGCCTTTTTCCCTTGTTTGGTTCGATTTCCAGTAGAGTTCTGAATTTGCTTCGGGATTTTCCCCTTTTTAGGTTAGATCTGCAGTTTTTTTCAGAATTTATCCTTTTAGGGGAGTATCTTTTGGTCTTGATTTAAGATCTTTTAGAAGATGATCGCTATGTAGGCATCATTTATTGATTTGGATTTCTGGGGTACAACTCGTGCTGGATCTCTGAAATTGGGTTTTGTCACTTTTCCGTACTGTTACAAGTAGTTTGGATGAATTTGGTATGATTAAATTTGCTTATTGTATAGTACCAACGGACGCATTTTTGTTTTGTTCGTGATCAGGGGGTTATGAAGATAATTAGTGTGAACAAGACAAGATAACTTCTGCTGGTTGGAAAGTAAAGATTTGGATTGCACTGCTGAACAACAAAATGGAGGGTGACTTGTAGAAAATTCAAACTGTTGGTCCATGAATGATTGAGATTTGGAAAGCTGTGGGTTTGAATCTCCAAGGAGGTAAAGTGGATTTTTTTGTGGTCTTTAGAAGAAATTACTCCCGGGCACATGAATACTGGCCTCTTGTAATGGATATTTCATTTTATTCCCTTTTTGATGATTTGGGTGAGCTCGTGGTTTTGATTTGTTCTGAAAATTGAAAGTGAGGTGACTTTTTTTTGCTTTTTTCCTTTGCATCTTTACTTACTATGAAATTCAAATTAAAAAAAAATATGAAATTTGATGAGAGTTTGGAACCATAGCTAAACTGGTTTGCATTTGAAGATAGTCGCCTCATGAATGGAAATTGACTATTTGTAACATGATAACTTGTCAATGGACTCTTGATTTGATCGATGAACTCTCCAAAATTAACTACCTCATATTTAAAACTGAGTGTTTGACCCTGTATTCTTCAATTTGTTCGGCGATGGTGATAGCTATGTAATGTTTGCTCGGTTTTGGTGTGTGCTATTTAGACTAAGGGTAAGATTATATAGGTTTTTAAATCACTTCCTTAGGGGTAGATATAAATTCTAAGCCAGAATTATAATTAAAAAAGAAAAGTAAAGATTCTACTAACTTGGTGGAGGAATTGACGAGGAAGATAAAGTAAGGTTGGGAACTAACTCTCATGAGATCCAATTCCGATAATGGAATTCCAACGAGGCTAATTATTCTTTGTTCTGCAATTTTTTTTTTTACATTTACTAGAGTCAACAAAATAACTAAAGGAACTATAATGAGGCCAATTGAAGTGCATGCAGGAAGATTACGTTAGTGTAATTTGCCATATTTGAATGTAGTTATCTTGCACAATACATGCTTGTTGAAATGTTTGAATGAGTTTTCTTTGCATAGTTGGAAATTCTTTGAAAAGGAAGGCCGTTGGTGAGAATTCATCACCTTTTAAACTTTTACTTCTTAGCTATTATGCAGTTCATATTTTAGTTGGATACAAAGAACAAAAAAAATGTGTTTCTCAGTCATTACATATGTACAATTTGCAATGATATGTTATGTACATGTGGAGGGAAAAAAGTAAGATGTTAGGAGAGAATGGATCGAGACCATGTGGAAACCTACTGAATTTCTTAAGAGAATTGGAAAATAAAAGATAAAACTCTGATTCTTATGAAGAACATAGTTATTAAAATAGTTAGAAGTAACACAACATTCTCTTAAGTGGATTTCACCCATTTGTAGGAGAGAATGGCTTGTTTGTATAAGTTGTTGGTCACATATTAGGGTCCAGGAGGGTCACATTGACATTCTAGACATTTAGGTCAAAATCTCCTTTACGGACACGTTCGGGTAACACGAAACACGAGTTTTGCGTGAAATTAACACATGAAAGTAAGATGAGGAGACATATGGACACTGTAATGATATGAATGAGCACGAAATGAAGTATGAATGTGGTAATGATTACATGGGGCCCGAAAGGGTATGCCCGGAGTGACACGGGGCCTTTATAGCATGCCCGGAGTGACACGGGGCCTATATAGCATGCTCAGAAAATAATTGAATGTTTAAAAGGAATGAGATGTATCTAATGAATGTGTGTGGCGTGTCGGGTACGTGTCAGGTGCAAGTTGGGTACGAGGGACGAGGGTAAATGAAAACTGTATGATCATGTGCTACTTTCAAGTCTTTTTACCATTTAAACTCTCTCAACTCTTGTTTCACGATTTATGTTTCCTCGTCTATTACCTATGTACACTTCATTTCACTTAAATTTTTTAGACATTTCTCTACTGGGCTAATGAGCTCAACTTTACAAATTTTAGGTATCCACCAAGGAGTATGATGTGGAGTGCTTGGAGTGCATACATGCATTGTTTTGAAAGCTAATGGAGGAGTTATATCATCATCTTAGAACTTGTATTTTTTTTAAGATGATTTTGTAACTTAATTAAGATTCTTCTTTTGACATTGGAGTTGTAATAACTATACACTTATTTTATCTCATTTTGGGGTACGGGTACCCATAGACCTTGGTGTATTTTGATGTTGACTTTGATTATTCTATTTGGACTTTGACGTGGTCTGTGGACTTGTTGACCGTCCACATGAATTTTCTTAATGAATTATCTTTTAAAATCTCGAGGGTGTGACAAACACATTACACCAACCATGACAACAAAAATTACTTGCGCCGGGTACTCGCATGTTACTTTTGGTATGGAAATCTTAATAAGACTTGGTCGCACATGAAATCATGAGGATGTATGCATATTTGTGTCGTTGCACATGCATTCGTGGACAGGATGTTTTGTCCTGTCCTTTCTAGCTTTGTAAGCCCTAAGTTCTAGCTGCCTTGATGAATATCGATGCAAGCCCATGATAATCTGATTAAACTCTGCTTCAAAAGAGATTCATTAGGAAGAAGGGAAACATCTTTTTTGCGTGATATACTTCTTGCGTCCTGCATAGGCCTTGTGTACCTGTACTATGAACAAATTTAAGCAGTAAGAACAGTTTAAATTTAGGCCAATTCATTTTCATCGTCAATGGAACCTAGGAAAAAATTTATAATTCCTGCGTTCAATCTCAAATCCATAAGAAACTACATAGACCCAATACAAAAAGATACCAAGAAACCCGAGACCCAGAGACCAATAATCCAATAGGTCAAATAGAACTGCATATACTAACAACGTTCACTTTTTAGGCTACTGAAACATATGAAAGATGCACAACAGCCCATTCTAGATTAGAATTATGCATTAGGAAGGACTCACCACAACTACAAAGTTAGAATGATATTGCTATTGATTCCGATGCTAAAGACGGTTAATTACAAGGATAATGCTGAAGAAGTCCCAACTTGGCTTAGTCATGGAAATTGGAAGGGAAGTTACTTAAAAAAATTGTGTCAATTAGAAGAACATTACTCTAAATTATGCTCGGAATTATTGAACTTGAGACTGAGCACGATACTTGAGCAATGAGCACAACACGACGTGCAAAGCATAGATATGATTTGATACATTTACCTAAAATCATATATATGAATTTTTTTTTTTTTTTGATAACTAGGTGCTCGGGTCAGCTTTCACGCGCCTCGACTAATCCTAGGAGACCAATCCCACCGTCCACTAGCGGGGGCGCTATTTAAAGCCAGAGCAAAGCTCTGTATGGACTGGTCAAATGAGTTATAACATCTACAAGATTTCGAACCTGAGACCTTAGGAGGGAGCAAACCCCTAAGTTTCAAGCTTTGACCACTAGGCCAACCCCTTGGGGTTTATACGGAGCACATGTTGATATCGAATGGACGTGTTTAGCTGCAGTATTTATTTGCATCATATAATCAGCAGACTTTTTTTTTTTTTTTTATGTAAATTTCTTCAAAGAGGATTTGTATGCTACTCGATATTTATTAATGACAATTCGTAAAGGTTTTTCGATTTAAAGAGGCAAATGAAATGAGTGGATGCCCATCTATTTCTATTCCCACAGAGCTTTATCGCAATTTTGTGTGATGAATGCTTCTATATATATTATTATTATATTTTATTTTATATCCTTCTATATGTATCCCGCGACAGCTGTATTTTCCATCCAATCCAGCCTTATTTTCGACAGCCGTATTTTCCATCCAATCCAGCCTTATTTTGCTTCACGCCTCTCCCAGGTTCCAAGTTTCTGAATCACAGTTTTGATGGCGTCTCTACGCAACTCTCTCTCCAAATCACAGTTTCTACGATCACGCCTCCCCCAGGTTCGAAGTATCTGAATCACAGTTTTGATGGCGTCTCTGCACAACTCTCTCTCCAAATCACAGTTTCTACGAGGATCAGCGATCAAGGTTTCAGAGAGAGAGAGAGAGATAGAGAGAGAGGGAGAAATTAATTAAGAAGCAAAATGGAGAAACCAAGCTTGAGGTGGAAAAAAAGATCACCTCGGTTGAAATTGGGCATTGAAATTGGATTGAAATAGTTCTCCCAGGTTCGTAGGAGGAGCCGCTGTCGTAGCTTCATCGTTCTCCAAGCACAAAGGGTTCTCCAATAACTATTAAATGCAACACGTTCTTTCTCCTTTGTTTACTGTTAAGTCTTTTTGAATTCTTTAACTGATCCTTCAATGAGTTTGCTCTTGTTCCTTTCCTTGTGCCACGAATGTTTGAGATGGAATTAAGACGTGCAAGAAGCTGCCGTTTATCTTGCCAAGTTGTAGGCAAGGTGTTCGAATAAATGCCCAGTTGAATATATGCAAAAACTTTTGTATATTCCTCACCTCTTCCCTTTTACCATATGATTTCACTAATATTATGACCCCACGCTTGGTTCAATTACACAGCTTTTATGTATTAGTTTTCAAAATTTTCAGACGCCAAAGAGCCCTGTTTTAGAACTACAATTTTTTGGTAAAAGTTTCGGAAAAAAAACGTGCCAAACAAATTGAAAAAAGTTAAGATGTTCATTTGCCATTTGTTTTCCTAATCATATCGAAATGGTATATCTACAATAACAGTTTGGTCACCTTGAACACCAGCAGTCCAATAAGGAAGACCCCGAATTAGTTGACGTTTGAAAGGGTTGATTGAAGGTGGAATCAGAGGCACAACAATTACCGGTAGAAGAGCCCGAGAAGACGAAGAATAAAGAAGAGAAGGTATGGCCTTGATTATTTGTAATGGCCCTCTCCAGTTATACTTTACTCAGTTCACATTTTTTGTCTTCATTGCATATGGAATTTAAACTTACGAAATACCATTTATGGCACATAACTTCATAATCAGGAGAAGTTTTAAATGAATGTGTTTCTTTGAACTTCGAGTTTTCTTTTCTAATTCAACGTGGAAAAGGAAAAATCAATTGTTTTGTTTCGAAACATTTGGGAGCTTTGGATACAGTGTTTGTCGTACTATATAAATCAAATATAAGTGATCAAAAGCAAAGTATGAAGCTATGTATATTAAGCTTCTTCTGGCTATAAAGGAGAATGCTTCAATTTGTATAATTTTGGTCAATTAAAAAGAAACAATTCTGATTATGGGGTTTTCGCAAGTGTAATAAATCTCTTCTATGGCATTAAGAATGATCGATTCACTTGACTTGTTTTTGTTAATGGATTTATTCAAGGCACAACAAGAGTCTAATACTTCAAAAGTGGCTAAGCAAAAAAATTTGAAGAAGGGAGGGGAAGAAAAACCAGAGGATTATGTTGACCCGGAAACTCCTCTTGGTGAGAAGAAACGTCTTTCTCGCCAAATGGCTAAGCAATTCAATCGAAGTTCCGTGGAGAATTCGTGAGTTCCAAGTACTTGTTCAGATGGTATGCGTGATGGGAGAAATCAGGCTACTTTGTGCCAGATTCTAGCAGCTCCAAATCGCCATTTGTGATTGTGAGTCTCTCTCTCTCTCTCTCTCTCTCTCTCTCTCTCTCACACACACACACACACGCACGCGCGCACACACACACACACACACACACACACGGCTAAGCAATTCAATCCAAGTTCCGTGGAGAATTTGTGAGTTCCAAGTTTTTGGTCACCATTTCTTTCTTGACCAAATCCGTTTTAATTTCCTTTACCCTATTCATGCTCACATCAGTTCTCATTTAGATGGTATGCTTGGTGGGAGAAATCAGGCTACTTTGTGGCAGATTCTAGCAGCTCCAAACCGCCATCTGTGATTGTGAGTGTCTCTCTCTCTCTCTCTCTCTCTCTCTCTCTCTCTCACACGCGCACACACACACACACACACACACATGGTTGTTGCTAGAATTCAAAAGCATTTTCTTGTTTTATTTGATTGTTACACTCAAAGGGATAGGAGATTTTGGGTATAGATGATTACGGTACTCCACTAGGACAGGACTATGGAATCTGGGTTTTAAGCTGTTCTTACATTCTTAAAAAAAAAAAAAAAAAATCTGTACTTACATAACTATTACTTAAGTAGCATATGCTAGATGTCCAGCTCGTCAAATGCAAGTGCTACAACTAAAATTATTTAGGGAACACTAGGATTGTGGGCTTGTTTTCTGCTGATAGGACTTTCTCTCTCATTGGGCAAGATAAAAAAGAGAAGTTCACAATAACTTGTATTTTCCTTTTGCGATAGTTTTTATACTGCATGCTCTGGCAATTTCTTCGTGGGCTATATGTATTTCTGTAGTTGTTGCATTGTATTATTGAACATTGTGCATACTTCTTCCATATGCTGACGGCTTAGTTGTTTCACTGTATTTGAGTTGCGGATCTATCTGCATTCGCTTGTATTTCCCGTTGAGCATTCGCTATACTGAATTATATATGCAGTATGGATATTTTTTCTGTGCTTTGGTCCCTCCATGTGTTCACTGAACACCATACATGCCATTGTGCAATGAAGCATGCCATTCAATAAACACCTTATTCCCTGAACTCCAAAATTGCCATGCACACCATACATGTAAACACACGAGTCGCACATATTCATGTATATACCGGAATGCTAGAGTGCAATGAAGCATAAGGCAAATGCCCAAATTTGGGCTCCACATCCATGCAGTGTGTCAAAACTCTGACTATAGGATATTGTTGCTTCAGTTTTGTTTCGTAAGTTGGACACCCTTGTTTTGGTTATTGGTTTTCCAACTTGCTTGTGATCGGTGATCAAACAGATTATTTATATGGTTTTTGCTTGATTACTTGTATCAGGTAGGATAGGCTGAATACCGTTATGAAGTGAGTTCATAGAAATGCTGCTTAGAGTGATAGAAATATGGGAAAGCATGCAAGGAGGGAACCTGATGATGAGTTATTTGACGACCACAACCCAGGCTGCACGTGGGGAATAATTCATGCTCTTCATTATCACCACTGGCAGAGTACTGCAAAGAAGATGCTGTCACATAAAAAGCATAATGGACCAAGACATACAAAAGGTATGCAGTATCTATTTGCATTCTTTGCCCTCTTTATGATCTTGCCAACCAATTTAGTGTGAAATTTAAGTTAAGGACAATTACTTTTGCATCAATCAAAAAGCAAATAATTTTGACTGGGCATAGAATGAACAGAGCTATTGGTCTCTATTTGTGTATGACATTAGAATTCTCCCCTTTGCTGTGGACTTTCCTTTTCTAAGCACCCAAAATTGGATTCACCTTTGGGAAGGCCACAGTTTTTCGGTTGTCAGATTTTGGTTTGCCCAGAATTTTCAGACCAAATGACTATCACCTTCTAGCTTTAATTACAAAGGGGCACTGCCCAAAAAGGCTGAAGACCACCAAGCTGTTATTGTCTCCATATTACACGTCGCAGCTCTGGTATCATCACGAAACTTTGGAACTGAATGGAATTCTCCCCTGCAAATTATCCCAAGGAAACCCATTTTTACTCTACTAGCTCATTACATATACAAAAAGCCTACTTTGTATCTGACCTCCTAAAATGACTACTGTTTGTTTTCATCTGAATATACAGACGGTAATTGATTTTCTTCGATCTCTTGTAAGGCATCTTCGCTCAATGGAGGTGCAGACGACGATTGATTTTCTACCATTCCTTAAAAGGCGTCTTTGGTCTTCGGGGTAACAAGGCCAGGGCTGCGATATGCAGCACAGAGATCAAAACGGCTTCGTAATCTTCAGCCTCTGCCACACTCGTCATCCTTTTTTTTACCGTCCTCATCAAGATGTAATAATTGACTTTCCCAAAATTCTGGAGGACAAGTTTGAAATGCAACTAAGTTGTATGCCTGAGGATGCTCCCTTGGAAATCAATCAAGTCGTATAGTTTTCCCAGATAGACTTCTTTGTTTTTTTTTTTTTTTTTGTAGTATGTTGGTTCAACACATTCACACTTGTGATGTGATCTGAGTTTTATGTGTTCATGATTTGACAATGAGACGACGCAGTGTTAATGTTATAAGTATTATGTTCATTTTTTTTTTAAGTGTTCGAGCATCATGAATGAAGAGGCTAAGCGATTACAACTTTACCCCATACTATTTCTTTTGCATAAACAAATTTCATTCTAGCCGCCATGCTTATATGCCAGATGCTACAAACATTCTACCTCACTTGAACACCAAAAGTGGCAAACCAGGATCAATTCCACTAATCATGTTGATTAATGCTAGAACAACCACAAGGCCTTAAGTAATTTACGGTTTTATGATACAAGGGAAAGTTGCGCTTTTCTGCTTCTTTGAGATTTTTAAACCTTTGAGATCTTTAAAATACAATCCTGTGGAATTGTGGAAATGAGTACATAGGATAGAGAATTAACCAGTATTTTTGATAGAAGGGAAAGGTGGTCTTTTATGCTTCTTTGAGAAAAAATACG
Organism: Vaccinium darrowii; assembly: GCA_020921065.1. NCBI lineage: Eukaryota > Viridiplantae > Streptophyta > Magnoliopsida > Ericales > Ericaceae > Vaccinium > Vaccinium darrowii. The sequence continues at coordinate 63,798 of CM037162.1, forward strand.
ATCCCATGGAAATGAATGCGAGCAGTAGTGTTTCCAGAGGAATGCAGAGCAAGAACGGGCCTTCTAAAACCAGATTTGGAGTTAGACTCTGCGAAGTAAAATTTTATGTGGATCATTTAACTGTGTTCATGTACCACTTTGATCTTTATCGGACCGATCCCTTTTCGGTTGTGATTTAAGTACCGGCTACAATTAGGTGGTTGCTGGCCATAAGATCCATAATTTAACATTTACAGTAAATTAAAAGGCTCCCGAGAGGACTATAAGAAGACAAAAAAGGCATTTCCTCTTCTATTTGCTTTCCTCATGCTTTAAAAGGATAGATTCTTCACTCTCTTCCTTTTTTATCTTACTATGCATAGTGGTGGCTCTAAATCTCCCGAAATACATTGCATTTGATCACCTGAACTTTGACAGTTGGTAAAAAAACAAGATCCGACCCCAGAAAAAATGTACAGCTGTTTCATCTAGGGATAAGCCAAAATCAAATTTATAGGGCTGACATTTCTTGAGGTTACGATTAGGATTACAGTCACACAAAGGCCAAAATAGCTAATCTGCTATATAACTGAGGTACCCTGAGATATTTTTCGCACCATCACCTTATAGTTCTTGCCGCTTTGTTGACTAAGGTAACTTGGTAAGAAAGAGTAATTCCTACCACGTTATGTATCTTTGTCTATTGTATTATTATATTGGAAATTAGGCTCCAGAAGCTTGGAGCCCTAAGAGGACTTCTTAACAAATTCCTGCTGGAATCTCCCCCAAGTCCCATTTTATGCCACGTATAAAAGGGAAAAACTTGGGCTGGGATAGCATGCTATGTGCTGCGAAAATCCTGGACAGTTCTAATTCTCGTTGTGCTGTTTCTCAACCTATCCGTCTTAGAATGTACCCATGCAAGTTTTGTACCATGTTTTACTAACTAAAGTAATGACTGCTGCTCTATGACAACTCTCCTCACCTTGCAGGGGACGACGACTCTTGCAAACTGTAGACCCAGATATCAACACTTTGTCTACTAAGGTGCATACAGTGCCATAACATCAGTCTGGTAACTATGCAAGTCTGGGCGCGGCCCAGACTTCTTTTCCTTCACTTCTCTCGACGTACATAGCCATCTCCTTCACGGCTCTCCAAATACAAACTTCTTGAATATATCCAAGTACAAAATGGATCGTTGCCAAAAAACTTACCTATTCCTTCATCAAATCGACGGGTCCTATCAATGAGTTTTTGCAGCATAGTCTTCTTTGCAAATTTTATATAAGATAAATGGTATCGATCATTGTGGTAGAAAGAGGCGACCCGATGGTTAGGCCACCGGCCCCATGATGATTTTAGGCGCTATCAATTGCTCATATCTAAAGAATGATAATGTCAATTTGTGAGATGCGAAAGTTATATTTGCTTCATAAAATGGGGAATGATAACACGTGTCTCATATTTATGTTGCACCTAAGTTGTTCTTGGAATCGCAAGTACTATTTTTGGAGACTTATTTTTGCTTCATAAAATCTTTTCATTTATGCTTTTTTCAACCTTCCTTGAACCTCAGCTAAGGGCCACATCTTGTCCCGGGCTTGTTGATCATCCCAAGGTATTAGTTTCCTGAGGGTTACCTGTGTTGGGACTCTGCAATAAGGATTAAGGACTGCATCATTTGTTCATTATAAAATCCTACTTCTTTTAGTTACAAATTTAATTTAAGTTGTATAATATGAAAACAGGAGAATAAGAAATAAACAATTAGAGATTCGCAATATTTTAGCCGACCAAAAAATATTGGGTGGATTACTAAATTTTTTTATCAGAAGGAAATTGCAAATCAGAATAACAAAATGCCTTTTATTCGTGTACTTCCTCTATCTGATAGATCTCTATTGACAGTTTAATTTGTACACCATAATAAAAGGGCCGCTAAAGCACCAACAAAATACGTGAAGTTGGTGAATCTTGCGAACACACAATGAGCATAACAGTCCGTGCGTGCACGGAGTTTTAAACTAGTATTATTATTATTATTATTATATTTAAAAAGGGAATCCAATGGTTTCAATTTCGCTTCAAACCCGTGTTTGGTAGTAACGTTTCTAACCTTTGTCCCGTTCCGGCCCAGGATAGCTGTATCTGCGACCCTGAATTTCTTTTCCTTCATGCCTCTTCTAGGCCACGTACATTGCCGTCTCGTCTCCTTCACGTCTCCTCTGTAAATCCTTGAATATATCTGAGGTTTCCTGCAAATTCCAGGTCGCCGGAAAACTTTCGGCCTATTCATTCATCAAACTACCGGCGGCGGCGAAGATGAGAAGGATGAAGAAAAAGACGGAGGATCTACTTCTTGGGTTTCCACAGTTGGGACAAAGGTTCGACTTAGGGTTTGTGCTGAAGTCCAATTGAGGAGTTTATTTTGTAGAACAGAAACAAGTTGCTTTCGTATCTGATTGCGTGCTAATCATCCCCAAATTGTCATGCCTTCTTTAGTTTTCTCAAGTCATAGAATGAAGTTAGGGCTTCTGGCTGTGACAGCTCATGCTGCGGCAACTTATAGCCGTTTCACCATATTCTATAGCCCTAGGTAAGTTTCTTTGCTAGAGTCGACCTCAACATTCTTTCCGCACTAGTACTTTATAATTTGCAAATCTTCCATTTGAAATGCAGATTTTGATTTTGTCAACACGGTAAGCCAAACACTTTAAAGCAGTTTAGCTCCCTCGAGTTCCTGTTAGCACGCGCTTCCGAATACTGTTTGAAACTGAAGAATCGGGCGCCCGTTGGTAGGCTTTGAGGCTCTTGCTATTGTTATTATTATTGGCATATGTTATTAACACATTGTTTACTTTGCTGTTTTTTGAGTTGATGGAATTCTCACGATGTTAATATCAGTAAACCATGTATTTTGGCCTTTCAACTCGATAGAATCGTAGCTAAATGTAGCTGCCATAAATTTGATCCACTTTGTGTCAGATGAGGCTTCAATTAATCGATGACCGTATGTTAAACAGATGATTGCTAAGAAATTGTTAGGCATCTGTGGGAGGAAAGAGAGGGAAAAGGCAAGTGTGAGGATATGACTTTCTTGGGAGAAGATTTGAGGAAGATCAATTGAATTGCATCTGTAATTAGACTGTATTTGGAACCAGAGAAATGCGGAGGAGAACCTCTACTACGTGGCAAGATTATGTCCATGATCTGCTAAGAAGTGGACAAGTAGTTTTCTAATCTATAAATAGGGTCCTTTCTCTAGGTTTCTGTTTGTTTGTTTCGTAAACTTCTCTGTTGTGTATGTAACTTGGGGTCATGTGTTGCTAGGATTTTTGGTGGCTAGGATTTTGTGTGTAGAAGACGACGACGACAATTTGTGGGTAGGTAGAAGAGAAGAGGATCATAGTTCGTCCTCTTTGGTGTCATCCAATACAAATTCGTGAACTATGTATCCAATGAGTGTGATGGGTCTTTATTCCATAATTTGTCCTCTTTGGCGTCATCCAAAACAAATTCGTGAACTATGTATCCAATAAGCGTGATGGGTCTTTCTTCCATCATTCGTCCTCGGCGCTGTATTTTTGTGGAGTGAACCAACAGATGATTGCTTATGCGGTAGTTGCTTTGTGGTCTATTAAATTTATGACTTACCTGGTATAGTAAGCAAATATGGACTTTCTTTGGATGGATCAAAGCCTTATGATGTGAAGAATTCATGCGATTCAGAAGCTAGGGGGTCATCTGTTTTGCTACCTGTCTCCTCTTTTTTTGTTTCTAAAGAACGCAAAACATACTTTTGTTCGTTCTCCAAGAAAGTTCAAAGTAGGAGTGGGCTTCCATTGCTTCCGATGCACTCATTTTCCCTTCTATTGGTAAATTGTGGAAAAGGCTCTTTCAGGTTTCATTTGTTTAAACTCATTTGAAACTGTTTCCAAACCTTTATAGTTCAAAAATATGCAAGCAAATGTCTTTGTTCTTTTAGGCTCGTAAAATCAGAATACAGAAGCATGAACTGAACTTGAACCAAACAATTCCTGGAAGAAACTATGCGCGAGACTCCTGTCTATGCCTAAAGCTCTATGTTGGTCTGCAAATACTATTGTACTCTTACTAATAGAAGTAGTATAACAACTGTGAAATTTAGAAATGTCCCTGTGTCCTTGGATGTGGACATTAGATGAATATTAGTACATTGTTACCCACTGACATATACTGAAGTAGACAATATCGCTGACATGTATGCAGGACAGCCTAAACGGCATCTTCTTACTACAGGGTGGAGTGTCTTTGTTAGTGCTAAGAGACTTGTTGCTGGATATTCTGTTTTGTTTATCTGGTATTTGTTCTCTACAACTTCTGCATTTGTTTGAACTAGCCATTTATGACTTCTTGAGTGGCCATTTGTTTCAGTGTCTAATTACCTTTTTATTCAGAGAAAGAGGAATGAGAAAAATCATCTCCTATTGCGAATTTGCCGTGCTACTTGACCACAAACTATGATGCCATCATCTGTTTTATCTAGCGAGATCTACCTGATTCTAGATACAAAGATGTATATGAACCAAGAAAAAGATTTGAATTATCATTACATATCTGCGAACACTTGATTCTTCAGTTTAAAAAATCATTTGAAAACGCATGCCAATAGAAATGCGGGTATGATAGACCGCCTTAATATATTTTGCAAGGGGTATGACAAATTCAGATGGACTAGCCCTGAAACAAAAGCAGACATCATTACAGATGTAAGGGCAAAAGATACCAAAAGTAAATCTGAACAATGATTGCCACCTTGGGTTATAAAAAATTGTGAAACAGCTATTCGTAGCAGCAGCATGAGTTGCAGCTGCAAGGAGGCCAATATGCATACCTGCAGTGAGCTTGCTCGTTTCTTTGGCCTTGAAGGCCAGTTGGAGGACTCTCTGAGATCAGGCTGGCAGCTTGTATTTGTTGATTGCTTGTCCTTGGTGATGACCCCTGCAGTGAGTTCCAAATTCTCAACTCTCCTTTTAAACTTATTGTTCTTGCATATTATTTCCAAGTCTGGTAGAGGTGAAGTACGGCTCTTTGAGAACACAATTCCTGAATCACTCGTACAACTTTATAGTTGCTAAACTCTTGAATCAATTAATTTTCGAAAACACATTAGGCCTTATAACAATGCATTCTCATTCACTTCTTTTGGTGTTACCTTATATCCTTGATACACTACAAACAATAGAGGAATATACACATTTCGTGCCCAAGGCCAAGTTTACCATTTCCTCAATAGCCTTTATCCATCGACTGAGCCGCCTGCATATTTTACAGCTGTACTTCTTTGACAGTGAAAACGAGGTCGAAAATAGGAGGGAATTCGCAAAGAGTCTACCCCAACACTTTTGAAAATCTGATAGATGTGCTGAGTCTTAACCCATATTCGCTCTTCTTCCGAAGTTTACGACAAATAGAGGATTTAGAAACACATGAAATAATGTTGCGTGCCGATCCCAAGATAGACACCCGGACTTTATCTATGCCAACAACATCTCAGGTTGCTACTATATGGTGCGAAAATGATGGATAATATGTTTTCGAAGAAAGAGATATAATGGACCAGCAACATGATGGACAGAGACAAAGAATACGCTACCATTTTGGACGCTATGACTCTTTGCAATATCCCCTCTTGTTTCCTATGGGTGAACCCGGATCGCACCAAGGTATTAAGAAAATACCAAAGGGACGGGCTGATGATGCATTGGAACCACAACCACCAATTCTTCCATATGATGCGCAGTCCAATTCTTCCATATGATGTGCAGTCTGCAGAAAACCTTTTAGCTAGAGTCTTTAGGTAACTAACTATGCATTATTTCCCCTCTTTTTCCCTATGCCAGCCAATGAAGCCAAAGTTTTGAATGGAATTCCACCTTCTTATGCTAACTCAATGAGTTAGGACTGTAGGCATTCATTTGACGTGGGTTTCTGTTTAATTTTGGAAAACGTGATGTGGGTTGTCCGTTTTTTTTTTTTTTGCATTTGGGGATTGAACTATTTAGAGTTATAACATGAATTTGGAATGTGATGCTCTTTGGTTTTTGTTGCTTGTGTGTTTGCTGAAATGTATGTGTTGATTCAGCTAGGATCTTACGTAAGGGTTCAATACTTCAATTAGACATAGTGAACTTACTGAGAGCTTGATTGCAAGGAAGCTTTGTAAATTATTTTTAACTCATTTAAGGAGATAGTAGTTTATTATGATACAAATATGAGATTTCACGCAACGGGTGGTTAGGTGAGAATTTTTTGGTTCTGCAAAGATAATGGTCTTTCATTTTGCCTCTCCTACCAACTAAGAATGTTATTGAACACTTCCAATATTGCTTTGCTAATGCATTGCTTATCATTGTCAGCAATTAGGAAGTATTCTTCTATGCACCTCAGTGATGTAAAGAGCACTCGAATAGTGCTGCGACTTCTTTTTTGTTTTTTTTACGGTTTGTTCTCCCATATAGTTATTTTGATATTTATTATTTTCTTTTTTGGCATATGCAAGCGCTAATCCTTCTTACAAGTCGCATTTCTACTCGAGAACACTTTGTCACAGTAACTTGGGGAATGACTTATTTTACCTGGTTTCTCCTATTAAAAGGCACATGCTCATATGACAAGCAATTGTGTAATGTGGTAACACATCACCTGTGTCTGTGCTGCACTTAGCCATAGTATCTTTAATGAATTTCTCCCATTCAATCTTTAAATGGTACCAGACTGTTACTTTCTCCAATTTGCTATCACATTTGTTTATAATCCGCACTTTGCTCATCTATGCAATAATCCAACCTAATATTCTCGTTGCAGCCAGAATCCTTTTTTGAACATGACCAAAAAAATTTATTTTCGTCAATCCTTTTTTTTTTGTCAGAGGATTTTGGATCATTTCATGTTGATGGATTAGGCTGCAGCTGCATCATCTTCTTCTCCTTGCATTGTTGAAGAGGAACGATCAATGGAAGGGGACTAGCGTTCACTGACTTCGATAACAATGGTGGCCAATCTGGTGGATGTGTATCTTGCTAACGTGGCCCCAGATGTTAATTTGAAGTTTCCAAAATTCCAGGGTGCTTGCTGCTGCTGTCCAGCCTGTCCTTGATTATGCCAGGCCACTTGCTGATGACATTTACTGTGCGATGTATATTTAAAGGTGAAAGTTCCCAAAATCTCTGTAAAATACGTAAAAAAACCATGTATTCGGAAGAGAGAGAGAGAGAGAGAGAGAGAGAGAGAGAGAGAATTACGGAGTAGCAATTTGGATTTTTTAAAAATTATACTTGATCTTTTGGAAGTGACTAAGAGGACTTGGTTCTTCCCAACAATTTAGCCTTTGTGAATGTGAATTTGGTTAATAACGGGTAAATGAAGCTGACATATACTTCTCTCTCCTAAAAATTGGATGGTTATAGTGCTTGAATACACCCATGGGATATACACCCTTAGAGACTGATTTTTATTTAAAGCCTTCCTACAATCTTGACTGTGACTCCTAATGCCAGGCAACCATATGCCAGGCCAACGGTGTCCTGCAGCATGAATTTACTTATGCTAAAATAAATGGATTTACTTCGGACTTAAGGCTACTTCAATATGATTTGCATCATTGCTATCGTTGTCGTTGATTATGTAAAAAGATGAACAAGTTTGTTCAAGTTAAGTGATCTCTCGTTAAGCTTGTGTGCAATTCTTTGGTTAATCAACAGCGACATGGGATTCTTATTCAGTATATTGTTAAAGGTTAGCCTGAGTAACGAAATCATTTTGTTCCAATATTTTTCCCCGACCAAAAGCTGTTTTTCCTTGCTGCTTCTTGGGCTTCCAGTCTACAACTCGTAGGCCAATTTACTAGCATTGGGACACTATAAAAGGAACGAAATCAAACTGGACCAAGGTACAACAAACAGAGATACAAAATGAATGAGCCAATGAAAGAAGAAGTCATATTTCAAGCAGGCCAAAAAATATAAAACGGTCCAATGAATCACCAACATATGCAAGTCCAATGAATCACCAACATGTGCATAGTTTTTCTACTTTTTTTGGTACACAGGAAATAGACAAAAACAAGCGAACTACAGCCTTTCAAAGGCCACCCCCCTCATGTCAGCTTCGAGGAGGGGAATGAGATCTACAGGAGGCGCTACGTGAGAGACCCATTTATGCTCCTGCTCCACTCCCAGATTAGCAAGTCTATCCGCAACTTGGTTGCCTTCTCTATAGATGTGATTCAAGCTGCACCCCGTGGCTTCAAGAAGAGCTCTGCACTCCTGGATGAGAACCAAATGAGGAGAGTTGCCAGGTCCTTCTCCTCTGATGAGGGCTATGGCTGACGCCGAGTCAGAATCGATCTCAAGGGGTTCCATGTTTTGGCTTTTGACCATCTCCAAGCCTCTGAATATTCCCCACAATTCTGCTTCAAGGCTGGTGCAATCCTCGAGTCGTCCGTAGAAGCCTATCACCCAGTGTCCTCTTTCCTCTCTAAAGACACCACCAAATCCGGCAGGACCGGGATTTCCTTTGCTACTGCCATCGGTATTAAGCTTCAATTTACCTGTACCTGGGAATTTCCAAGTTATGTGCTTAGTTTGTCGAATAGCAACTGGAAACTTATCAATGAAAGCAGAAACTATTTCAGATTTAAACACTAGGCATTGCCTATGTACAGTGTCCGGATCAACATTAACATTATCAAAAACTTTTTTATTTCTAGCAATCCAAATTTTCCACAAAGTAACTAGCACAAGGACTGAGTTTGGATAGCTCCCTTTATCGGCATTGGTATGCTTGATGTTTGCCTGCAGCCACAATCTCCAGTCATTAGCATCACCCGTGAGAGGTACCTGAATATTAGCCATCTTTGACCAAACAGCAGCACTTAAGGGGCAGGTAAAGAACAAATGGAATAAATCCTCACATTGATCATTGCACCTAGGGCAGGTATCACAATTAGTAAGACCCCTAATGGTCCTCTGATGATTAGTAAGAAGTTTGCCATGCATACAAGTCCACAGGAAACTTTTGAGCTTAGAGGGGACCTTGAGTTTCCAAATCCAACTCCAGTTACCGTCAGACTCAGAATGATTAGACAAAAATTCATAAGAGGATTTCACAGAAAAACTACCCTTTTTACTTAAGGTCCATATAGGGGTATCAACAACAACAGCATGCTTAGGAATCAAGATATTGGTAATTCTGTCAGTATCCTCTATATTTAAGGTCTGATTGAGAGAGGGGACATCCCAATCCTTGGAATCTTTGATAAAATCAGACACCTTAGCATTATTATTGCTAATCACATGGTCATTAGAGTCCAGAGTTTTCTCCCCACACCACCAATCATGCCAGAAGGAGATGCTCTCACCATTCCCCACAATCCATTTAATATTCTTGGTTACAAAATCTCTAACTTTAATTATACTTCTCCAGGTGTGTGACGCTTTCTTATTTCCAGGCCACTCCTTAAACTATGATGTTTCAAATACTTGTTATGGAGAACTTGAATCCATAAAGGCTTCTTTCAGTGGCAATCCTCCAACCCAGTTTAGATATAAGGGCCAAGTTGGAATTTCCAGCTTGTCTTATGCCCAAACCTCCAAGCTTCTTAGACCTGCAAACAGTTTTCCAATTAACCAAATGTATTCTTTTTTTTTCAGCTCTATCACCCCAGAGGAAGTTTCTATTAATTCTATCAATATGCTTGGTGACAGAGACAGGCAAAATAGTAGTTTGCATGGTGTAATAAGGGATAGTAGAAGTGACAGATTGAACAAGAGTAGCTCTTCCCATAAGATTCAGAGATTCAGCTTTCCAACCAGCAAGTCTCATGTTAAGCCTCTCAATGACATATTGATAGTTCCTCTTGGACGCTCTAGAGTGGAGCAGAGGGACACCAAGATACATGCCCAGGTCCTTAGTAAGACTAAAGCCACACAAGTTACTGAGAGTATTAGCCAATCTGGAGTTAATGTTAGGAGAAACAAAAACTTTGGATTTCTGACCACTAACAAGTTGTCCAGATTGATCACAGAACATATCAAGGGTATCTTTCATGATGTTGCATTGGTGGACAGTGGCAGACCCAAATAACATGATGTCATCAGCAAAAAAAAGATGAGAAAAACATGGTCCATCAATAGAGACTTTAATACCATCCCAATGGTTATTAGCCACTTTTTGGTTAATAAAGGCAGATAACCTTTCCATGCAAATGACAAAGAGGTACGGAGAGAGAGGGTCACCTTGCCGTAGACCTCTTTCAGGCCTAAAAGGTGGAAGGGGTTGGCCATTCCATATGATAGAAGATTCAATATTAGTCACACAGCTCATAATCAGGGCAATCAACTCTTCATTAAATTTGAAAAACCTAAGCGAATCGAGAAGGAAATCCCAAGAAACTCTATCATAAGCTTTATCAAAATCAATTTTCCAAATCATTCCACCCTTGCTAGCTTTCCTATTCTTAAGAGTATGAATAATCTCTTGGCAAATGATAATATTATCAGAGGTTTGACGCCCAGGAATGAAACTAGCTTGAAAAGGACTGATAATGTTATCCAAAAGAGGTCTAATACGATTAACAATTATTTTAGAGACCACCTTATAGGACACATTACTCAAACCAATAGGCCGAAACTGATTAATCTTTTCAGGATTAGAAACTTTAGGAATTAGGATAATATTGGTCTTGTTCATCTCTCTAGGAATAGCCTTGTTGGAAAAACAGGATTGGATAAGCTTACAAAAGGATTCCCCAATAATATCCCAATACTTATGGTAAAAAAGAGCCTGGTAACCATCCGGGCCAGGAGCTTTAAAAGCTCCAATGTTTCTAACCGCATTAAAAATCTCCTCGCAGTTAGGAACCATAGCCAGATTAGCATTATCCTCAAAGGAAACCACATTATGAGCCCAAGTACTCCAATGAATGGCAGTATTAACATCACTAACACAAAACAGGGCCATAAAATGGTTAGCAATAAGAGATTTAATGTCCTCCTCATTGTCAATCCACATGCCATTATTATCTTTAAGAGCCAAGATTTTATTTCTTCTTCTTCTAATGATAGTAGAAAGATGGAAAAACCTAGTATTCCGGTCTCCCTCAACAATCCATTTAGATCTGGATTTCTGGAACCAGTGTATTTCCTCCTGTTTTAAGATATCTTGGTATGAACGAGAGATATCTTTTTCAAGATGGAAAAGGTTATGGGAGTACGAAATGCTCTGGCTCTTCTGAATGCCTTCAAGTCTGGCAAGAAGATGTTTCTTGTTGTGAAAAATGTTACCAAAGACATCCTTTTTCCAGATCTGGATATTATCAGTTAAAAAATCCAAATTATCCATAAAAGGACCACTGGGATTATTCCAAGAATCCTTGACAACATTCACAAAATCAGGATGCTTAGTCCACATATCCTCAAAACGAAAAGGTTTGATGCGATTTGAGGAAGAAGGGATGCCCTCGATATAGACTATAAAGGGGCAGTGATCAGAATAGACACGAGGTAGGTTTTTCACAATAGCATTAGGAAACATGAGGTTCCAGTTACTATTGCAAACAGCCCTATCAAGCCTGACCATAGTGTTAGCAATGCCAGCCCGGTTATTAGTCCAGGTAAGCTTGGGTCCTATACAACCCAAGTCGATGAAGTTACAGGAGTTTAAAAAATTGGCAAATTTGTTACATCTGATGTAAGAGTTACCTCTTTTCAGAACTTTCTGCATGATCATTGAAGTCACCAGCGAGAAGCCTAGCCTTGCTATCACTATTTGCTCTCTCCTGGAGATCGTACCACATCAAATCCCTGCAGGTTGGGTTAGTGCTGCCATACACTGCCGTAAAGATCCACTCTTCACAGTCCACACGGGAAATGGTGGCATGAATGGCTTGATTTGTCACTTCCACTGCAGAAACCGTGACATTAGAAGGATTCCAGAGAACCCAAATTCCGCCAGATCGCCCCACGGGGTCAGAGAAAGAATTAGCCGTGAAACCTTTCTTAGAGAAGAAATTATTTAAAGATGACAAAGTCACCTTAGTTTCAACAAGGACCAGCACATCCGGGTTATGAGCAAAAATGAGCTCAGACATATTTCTTTTAAAAGCATTGTTACCAGCTCCCCTACAATTCCAGATTAGGCAAATCATCGAAAAATGATTGGGTAAGGTTGGGAGAGGGATGAGCTCATTCCATTCTACCATTTTCATGACCTCCATCTGGTCTCTCACCGTGCCCTTGTGACTCTCCAGATCCACTACGTAAAACGGGATTTGTGCTATGTTGTAACCTGGTGCTGTCACTTCTAATTTCACTTTCAGAGTCGACCAATCCACCTTGACCAGTGCTCCTCCTTCTTCCTCGGGTTTGATCAGGGTGCAGATCGGATGATGGTGGAGGTGGGATATCTCTATTGCCATCTGGAGCTGGATGTCTTGTGGGTGGATGAGGAGGTTGTGGTGAATGGGGTTTCGAGGTAGTGATAGCTATGGGAAGGGGTGATAATTTTTGGTTACCACTGCTCTGGCTTTGGGGGTTTGCGGTGGTAGAGGAGCCAACAGGTGAAAAGGCAGAGGATGGGTTAGGGTTTTCCAAAATGGGCTCCTTGGATCCAATTCCACTTTTAGGTTTGGCCCGAGTGGGCTGACTAGTGTTAGTCTCAGCTGGCACTCTGTTGGATGGATTGGGCCTCTTAGAACTAGATGGGTTGCCATCCAACCCGTTAAGAATAGAGAACCTATTCTCTCTATTCTCCATCTTTTGCGAGTTTGGGCCTGAAAATTTGCTATTTTGGACCATGTAAGATCTATCCGTGTACCTTCTCCCCGTGTTGGGCCGTCTGGGTTTCCTCTGAACTAAGGTCCAGTGACCATAAGCTGGTGTTTGGGCCGCTTTTCCAATGTTATGCCCAATAGACGTGGCTTGGGCCCTATTAACATTTGCATTCGTTTCTTCTAGCGTGAGCACACTAGCCGTTACCGGCTGCTTCTGCGCCGATTCACCGGCCGGTGGAGTGGTTTTGCTGCCCCAGGTACATTGATCTCGGCGGTGCCCAATTCTTCCACAACCAAAACACATCAACGGAATGTGCTCATATTCCACACAATAAACCTTCCCTTCGATTATAATTTTAGATTTAACTGGTTTACTTAAATCGATTTCAACGCAAACTCTCGCATACCTGCCCCTATCCGTCTCAACCGTAGTGGAGTCAGCTCTGATTGGCCGTCCTATGCGGCGGGCTATTCTGAACATATTCTTCTCATAGTAGTACTCCAATGGGAAATTAGGAAACCGAACCCAAACCGCCGTCTTGATCTCCTCAGCCTCATCCGGTTTGAATCTGGGTTCCCATTCCCTCACTGTGATGTACTGGTCATTGATGATCCAAGGTCCTGCGGTAAGCACATGAGCTCTATCACTAGCCATATCGAATTTGAACACAACAAATCCCATCCCAATTTCTAGGGCACTAAAATCGCCCTGAATATCCCAAATAGATCGAACTTTGGTACAGAGGGCTTTGTACCCGATGGGGTATCCAATTGGTTTAACAATCACCGCATTTTTCCATGGTTGTCTACTGTATTTCAGCAAACTCTTCGGGAGTTTAACCACCGGGATTCCATCAATCTCTTCCTCATCATCAGCATCATCTTCTTCGTCTGGATCATCTTCATCCAGACGGATAGCTTCCACATCCTCAGAGAATGGAATTTCTTTACCCCTATTCGCTATGAGGACTTGCTTGAAGGAGAGAACCTCCGGTGTATTAGTGACTGCAGCATTACCAGGAACTTCTAAGGATTGGGTCTTCATATTTTCCTCATTATTGCTCATCTCAGCGTCTTGAATTTGTGGGGATTCCACACCATGTGCATCTTCGGCCATATCCACAGAATAGTCGTGATCGTTTTTCACTTTCTTTGTGCTACGGACGAGGTGATCTTCCTCCTCCGCAGTAATATTTTCCGATGAGCTTCTGATGGGGAGGGAAGTCGTTGCTAGTGGCTGCGTGATCATAAAGACGTTGGAGATGCTCAGGACTTTCTCTCTCTAGAAAAAGTTTCTCGGTGATCCTTTTCACCAATGCATAGTTTTTCTACTACTTGATATTTTAAAACCATCAAAATATTAACTTCTATTCATACATGTCAATAATACCCACGACACACACATACACAATGAGCATGACACTGACACTTCGTGCGTGCACGAAGTCTTTTAACTAGTATGATAACAAGAAAACGAAATAGCGGAGCGACTGCCTCACAATTTTTCTGGTTCGGCATATATTCCATAGATGGGCTAAGCTTGTGAGTAGTGTGCATAGTTTACTGGTTCTCACAGAATTAGGAAGCTTGTGATGGTCAATTTAAAGGCTTGAATTAGACCAATTGTCTATGGTATAGACTATTTTCAATGGTGAAACTAAGGAAAGATGCTGACATGAAGTTGGAAAGAACTTTAAAATAGTGTGTCCCGAGGATCGAAGGTTTGGGGCCTTGGGCAACAGGCTTAACTTGCTTTACAAACTTACACGGTATCATTAATGAAATGGCAATTTATGATTTTACTTTTACAGTACAATTTATGAATTGGAGAAATTGGAACATGGACGAACACAACTTTCTTGTCCTTGTAAACTGTTGCTTGAGAGGAGGAAAATAGCAGTATTATTTTTGGATGAGGCCGCATGGTAATTGGACACTACCACAGACATTGTGATTCAAAGGACAATTAGAGAAGCGGCAATCATGTACACGGTTATAGTAGGTAGATCAGTTACCCACCATATATCATGGAAAATCACCTTGTTCTGGTTCTTGATGAAGGTAAGGCTCAAAAAATTTTGCAAGAAGATTAATATCTTCTCCTTCAAACTAATCAACCACTCTTTTTTATTTATTCTTAAAATATGAGTTGTGGTATAATAAATTCAATCAGTATTACTTCCATGAATCATACGTATCATGAGAACCTATATTCTATTCCCCCCCCCCCCCCCCAAATAAAATAAAATAAAATAATAATAAAAATAAATAAATAAATAAAAATGAAAATAAAAATAAAGCCAAACAAACGATTATTTAATTGCATAATTTAGCTTCTAACTTATACTGATGATATCTATCTCATAACCTAACTAACAGATGTAGGTTCAGCATAGAGGTATCCGATTCAACGAGGACCATAGTTGCGACAATTTTGGAGGACATGCAGAAACAATGTTTGGCATCACTGGAGAATAACTAAAAGAAAACAGGCAAGAAGTAACAAAATAAGATTCATATACATAACTTGTGTTCAATCTTAATTCACTCAAATCGCAACACTAAAAACTTGAAAAACACGGATAGATTTTATTTCAAATACAGGGTGAGCTATCAAATGATGCTAAGGTAATACTTGGAATACCGATGGAGTTTCCTATTAAACTTCGCGCACACATGTCTTCACTTGCAGAATCAGTCCATTTTTTGCACCATTTTTTAGTGACTCCATGTCTACAAAATATGTTGTACGCTTCAATACTTCACAAATGATGATATCGAAGTGAAATCATGTCAAAAAAAGTCTTCTTTTGAAGCATAAAACTATTGGGTAAATTACAGCTAACCCCCTCTAACTAACACTCAGTGGCACTTTACCCCTTTTAACTATAAATTTTGACACTTAACCCCCTCAAACTAATGGAAACCCAGGACCAACTCACTTCGGTAACGGAGAGTATGCAAATACCTTTTTGCCCTTGCTGATAACTCCTATGAGTAAAACAACCATCATCCATAGTGACCCAGGAAAAAAATAAAAGAAGAACCATCATCAATTCAGGTGAGGTTTGGCCTAAAAAGCCAACTTAACTTATTTTTTGTTTTTATTTGATTTTTTGTTTTGTGTTTATTAGTTTTACATTGATTTTTTGAGTATTATTAGTTCGTCTCGGTGAGAGGAATCCAAAAAGGTAAAAGATTATGACTAAAACTCTCAATTTTTTAATATAAGATCGAAAAAAGTGTAAAAAGCTGATTTTTAACTTATTTTTGTCTTTATTCAAAAAAAATTATGATTAGATCATAATTTTTTACTTTTTTGGTTCCTCTCGCCGAGACGAACTAATAATACACAAAAAGTTGATACAAAACTAAAAAACACGAAAAAAAATCAAACAAAGACGAAAAAAATAAGCCAACAAATTTTTTAAGCCAAAACACACCTCAAGAAGCGTTCTAAGCCCTTGTCTCCTCAACATGGCCGCCTTGTTTGAGATCGGGTCTCTCTTATCTCTCTCACCTCTCCCTCACTTGAATCCTTCATTGGCAAACACCAATCAAAGTAGGTGTGGCTGCCATTCGACCACCGTTGGCGAAAACGATAGAGACAAAAAAAACCATTTTTTCCCGATCTGGATACACCGTAAACCCACTAGTTTTGATTTTGGGTTTTATTCAAAAATTAAACTTAGCCCCTAGACTCTTGAAGAAGGTAGATAAGAGAAAAGGGTAATAACGTCTTTATATTTTAAATGAGCGGGCATGTGACTTGCACATGCTGTTTACCGTCCAATTCCTAACATAATCCAAACAGAAGTTAGTTACTTATGGGTTTCCATTAGTCTGAGGGGGTTACATGTCAAAATTTATAATTAAAGGGGGCAAAGTGCCACTGAGTGTTAGTTAGAGGGGGTTAACTGTAATTTACGCTGAACTATTTCTTTTCAATAGTTTGCATGGTTCAATATTTACCCTCGGGGAATCCATCTCAACCCCTGACTTTTGCCCGGGAAATGATTTCTTTTCGTTGTGTTTCAAGTTCATTTTTGTGTATTACCTACAAGAATAACCATGTGTTTGGAACATTTTTCTACATACCCTTTTAACATTCCCATCCTCACCTTCAACACAAACCACTTTCGGACCTTCGACACTTTGCCTTCAAACGTATGAATTACAATACCAAAAAAAACACACTTCAAAACGAATGAGCATGCGGTCTCGTGCATCGCATGAGGCATAAAACAAGTTTTTATAATGATCAATTTGAGCCGTTTGAATTTCATATTTTTCGTATTCTATCATCACCACTAAATATGGAAATCATCGGTATATTGACAACCACATGATTAGAAAATATTAAAATGTCCAAAGGCATTAAAGTCTTATGGAATCCCCTTGAGCACCACTTGAGGTTTTTTTTTTGCTATCAAAACCGTCTGTCTTTTGTAAAATATGAATTAAATTATTTTTCACTATAATGAAGTTAATCACATAGCGCTATACATTTGATCGGATGGGAAAATATCATTCAGCATCCAAGATCCTAAATTCTGAATAAAAAAAACTAAAATTTGGATTAATTCCTTATAAGTATTCAATTGAGCTTATTTTCTAGAATTGAAGTCGAATAATTATATTTAAATTACTGAACGGTTCGGATCATTTGTGTGAGACAGTGGACCCCACATAACCATTGGTTCAGTAACAAGAGAAAGGAACAAATTAAAGGCACCACTTTTTAATAAAAAAAAAAACTGGACTGCCCACAAAAAATTGGAGAATGTACACAAAAAATTGGAGAATGTACGACCATATTTCCAACTTACCGTGTATTGTTGGGTTTTTTCCTTGAGATTTAAAAAATGAATGAAAATCTCATTCGAAAAATTATATGTCGGTTAGAAAATATTAGAGGAAAAAAAGTTCCCGCGTTCAATTTCCCCCACATCAGAAACCCATGCAGTCCGCTCTCACGCCCAAGAACTCCGTCCTCCTCTCACGCCAAGAACTCAGTCGGCTCTCACCCCACGATTGATTCTTGGGCTACTCGATTCACCGGGAAGTGTGGCTTGTGTCGTTGAGTCTCTCATCCCCTTGTGATTTCATCTCTCTTTCTCAAACAAAACCATGCAGTCCGCTCTCACGCCAAGAACTCCGTCCTCCTCTCACGCCAAGAACTCAGTCAGCTCTCACCCCACGATTGATTCTTGGGCTACTCGATTCACCGGGAAGTGTGGCTTGTGTCGTTGAGTCTCTCATCCCCTTGTGATTTCATCTCTCTTCTCAAACAAAACCAAAGCACTTCCCTTCCTTTCACTGTCAAGTAAGTTCTTTACTACGTACAGACAAGTATTTTCTTGGTCCTTCATTCCCACATTTGCTGATTTGATTATATTTTCAAGGTCCTTGTAACTTGTTGCCACAAATCGGTAGATTCGATTCTATTTTGTATGTTTGTAGTGTGTTTTCTGTTGTCTTGGCTTCTTGAATCTTGGATGTGGATGCATATATGCATGTTTTGTAGGTACGTATGGTGATTGTTTTTTTTGCCTTTGTGTGTGTGTATATATATGTAACACTTCTAGTCCGGGATCCGGGATTCCGGACATCCTTGTTCCCGATATTTTTTTGACGATCCCATCTGTCCAATGTGTTCAGAAGGTGTTTTCAAGGGTCCATGCGAGAAATCTCCAAAAAAAAAATACCAGGAAGGGATTGATCCAAGCAGTTTTTTGCAAAAATTGTAAATGTACAGTTTTTGCGAAAAATTGCTTAGATTAAGCCCTTCCCGGTATTTTTTTTTGGGAGATTTCTCCCGTGGACCTTGGAAAACACCTTCTGAACACATTGGACGGATCGGATTTTCCCTAAACAATTGGCAACACAAAAAAAATACCCAAAAGATCCCTGATTAGAAGCTCTCGGATATATTAGGCAAAACAAAACTGTATATATTTTGTGAAAAACTGCTCGGATCAAGCCCTTTCTGGTATTTTTTTTTATGATTTCTCGCGGGAACCCTTAAAAACACCTTTTAAACACATTGGACTGTTCGGATTTTGCAAAAACAATTTTTAAAACATTCAAAACACCAAAAATCCTCCCTGACTGGAAAATCTGCCTATATATCACAGTTTATGTCTAGTGTTTTGCACCACAATCGTACTTTAATACAACCCCTGTACCTCAATAATCTACCTTTATCATAATTAGACAAAGTGGCACAAGTCTCTTTGTTCTCTTTGTTTAGTATAAGAGGGGGACCATTTTCATTTGCTGCATAAAGAAGGCAGGAGTCTAATACTAGAAAGGGACTAGTGTGTGGGAATTTTGACTCTATAAGTTCTGGAAGGTGATGCTCAGGGTTGGGATTTTTTTTTTTCTTTTTTTTTTGATATTTTTTGGGCGCCAATTGAACTAGTCGTGGTTTAAGTTTAATTTAGGTGTGTCTGTGAGCTGAGTGACAGAGGAGGAGTTACACGCAAAAATATTTGCTTGTGCTAATTTAAGCATATCTTTTTATATCAAGAGTGCATATCTGATAAGTACAAGCTTCAAACACATTAGTTGGGGTTGGCCCATTCCTACATACATTATACTCCCTCCGTCCCATAAAGTTTGACACTTTCACTATTCCAGCCCTATGAAAAAATTGATTATTTCTTTTAATCTATAATGTTTTATATAAGCAATATGGATCTAGTTTGATAGATTTCAATTAGTTCTTTTAAACAAAGTTATGAAAATCACTTAAAACGTTATGAATTGAAAGATATAGGCAATTTAAAAATGGCACGAACTCCCGAAAGTGTCAAACTTTAAGGGACAGAGGGAGTAACATTTAATTTTTAGTATTTTTACTGTTGGAGTAAATTATGGACTGTATATTGCTTTTGAATTGATTATAACTACTAGAGGAGGGACCGAGTAGTCAATTCTTGAGTTCTATGAAGAATGTCACCACTGAGTATTCTGGTAAGAGCCGTTTTATCTAAACCAAACCAGATTATCCAATGAACCAAAATTTTTTTACTCAAATACTCATGTTCTTGTCTTTTCTTGTTATTATGCATGTTCTTGTAGAAGAATGTCAATTCTTGAGTTCTTGAGTGGAAAGAGCTTATAAGAAGAACGGCGGTACCTTTTTCCTTGTTATTATGCATGTTCTTGTCTTTTAATTTTACAGATTCTTGTAAGTTTCGATCTTCAACATGATTTTTGTCCCGTGATGTAGGATCTCTCTCTCTCTCTCTCTCTCTCTCTCTCTCGGCAGCGTCTCTTCAGAGACGATAGTGGCCAGCACTTCGGAAACGATAATGGCTAACCAAGGTGTGTTAAAACCCTTTATAATCTAATGACTTGGTAAATGTCTAGTAGTTTTAAGCATTCTGAAAAAGATATTTGGGAAATTTGCTTCTAAATAGTAAAAGAGTTGTATTGTTTGCAATAGTAAAAGAGTTGTATTGTTTCAATGACATGATCAAAGTCGTCTGATCAAAGAGTTGTATTGTTTGCAGGTGGGATTCCAATTGATTACTTATGGAGGGGCTGTTCGTCCAAATCATTTGAAGTACCTCTACCCCCAGATGAAGATAAGGCGGCTCAGTTAGCGGTCGGAACAGTCTATTACATTAATACCAAAGCAGTTAACAGGCCTTTGAGTAAATTTGTTTTTCGGAATGGGAAATACGATATCCAATCAAAGGTCTACAGGTGGGATAACAGAAGCGAGGCTGAGATCTTTAGGACAGGATTTCTTGCCAGACCTCAAGGGCACACTAACATTGTAAATTATTATTCTCTAGAGGAGTACATCACACAAGGCGGTTTTCCTCTTGTGCCCGATCGACAAAACTCCTACGGCTTTGTTTCTACGTCTCTAGACAGACGTTGGATTCCGGTGCCCCACCCTGGAGAGGAGCGACCCCCCCCTGGACAGGAGCGAACGGTGTATCGATATGAAATCTATGCGCCTGGTGGTATTCTCGTTAGGCCTTCTTTGGGTGATAAATATCGTTACCAGGACCAAAAGGAGGTCTCATTTGTGGATGGTATCGCCCCGCGATACATCCGTTCGGCTCTAAGATTCAAGCTTGGAATTGATGAAAATGGCATCAGGTAATATTCTTCTTTTACTTTAGCCCTATATAAAAATCTATGTTCTACTTTAGCCCTATACAAAAATCTGCACAAAGCAGATAAAAATCCAAGGGAAAAGAATTTCTTTACAAAAATAAAAAAAGACTGTTAGTAAAGTCACTAAAAACGGAAAACTCACCCTAACCAACAAAATGTAAAAACTTGTACAAATATATTTTCAACTAACAACAAATATCACACTTGGTAAAAAAAAAGTGGTGTTGTCATATACAATTACGGCTTTAAACAATGGACACGACACTCAAGCAAAGCATGAGGCCTTGCACCGATACTGTATGAAGTCATGCAAAATGGTACGGATATAATGCTTATTGATCATTTGGTTAATCAATTTTTTCGCTACTGGTTCAATGTGACAATTATTGAAACCAACGGGCACGATTCTTGTGCATGGCACGCGGCTGTGCACCTAGTGTAGAATTAATATTCTGGTGATTTCTCTGCAGGAAATGGGAGCCTGCTAATAATATTCTATTACTTAATTGCGGATTCAACCCAGTAGACCAAGGGAGGATCCAGGAAGAGGACCTGGTAACTTATTACCAAGATCCAAATGGTGAAAATATACCCCTAGAAGACTTCATGTGTGGAAACCAAGCCCAAGAGCAGGAGCAAGTGCAAGGGCACTGATACGATGATCATTGAGAGGCTTACGAGGCACCGCTACGAGGCCCCGCCGGATGAGGATGTTGTGGGTTTGGGTGGGCTGGTCTCCTTTGGGTGGGCTGTCTTGTGTCTGGTTCTCTCTTCTTTTTTTGGTTTTTTGTTTATGTCATATGTTTCTGGGTTCTCTGCTCTGGGTTTGTTTAGTCTATACTTTTTGGGTCATTTTGTTGATTCTTGGTACTCTTTCCTTAAGTAATTGCTCTGTTTGGAGAAAACATTGAATAGGGTGAAGTTTTTGGAGCATGGCCATCTGCTTCAAATTTTCTGGTAGTGAAAAGTTTGACTCTCTTGATATTTTCTGGACCTTCGACATGGTGATCTAGCTGCTGTGTTTTGATATCTGGGAATCTCATGGTGATCATTGGTCATGGTGATTTCATCTATAATCTCTGTTAGCTATTGAAGCAATTATTCTCAAACATTTTGTGGGATCTTGCTGTTTTTCACGTGATAAGGGAATTGATCTAAACTGTGATTTTTGAACATAAAGTGATCATTATCTGGATGGATTGTTTGATTTTCTCCAGTAGCAAATTTCTGGCTTGCAGAATTGGAACCAAAACACAGGGCCCTACCTATTTTTCTAATTTTATTTGGAACCAAATTAATTAGGTCGTACCATATCGAAAATAAATTTATAAAAAATTGGAATTATCCCTTACTAAAATGACCAGTAGTCGAGTTCAGGTATTTAATCCGAAGAGACAATTTGGATGAAAAAGGAGATAACAGTGGTCGAGCTCAGGTCTTAGGCCTCCTTTGGGTGAAAATTATTTTGGTTTTTTGTTTTGTCTTTATTCAATTTTTTTTTTTTTTTTGCATATGTTGGTTTTACGTCGATTTTTTTGTGGTTTCTTGGTTCGTCTCGACGAGAGGAATCTAAAAAGTAAAAAATTATTAGCCAAATTTAAAGTTTTGTGAATAAAGACAAAAAATAATCTAATTTCTCTCATCGAGACGAGCAAAGAAGCCACAAAAAATCGACGTAAACTAACAAATTCAAAAAAAATTGAATAAGGACAAATGAAAAAACCAAGCTGAATTCGATTCATTTCTAGATTAATTAGTAATAAAAAGGAGATAACACTTTGTGGTTTCATCTTTATACATGATGGGTGAGCTTAAATTTATGTTAACCGAATGATCAAGACCCTTCCGTTCTTCTTCTCGCCAGGGCAAGTACTAGGCATGACAACGGGGCGGGTTGGGGCGGGTTTTGATGATCTCGGCCTTGACCTTAAAATTCCCTATAACCCGCCCCTAACCCGACCGGGTAATTTATGGGTAGCCCCGCCCCTATCGGGTATCGCGTTTACCCGCCCTGCCCATATTTTTTTCACATATTAGGAAAATATATTTTAAACTCCAATTAGTGAGCACAAATGATAAAAGTTCACAAAATAACTTTTACTACTTAACCAAAATTTGCTATCTAATGTTGTATTTTAGTTGTAAAACTAAAATTATAATAATAAAAATAAAATTTGATGAATATAAGTGAGAAAATATAATTTGATATATACATATAAGAGTATATAAATATAGTTATACATATATATGTATGTCGGGGCGGGGTGACCATACCCCTGCCCCTACCCTAACCCTTGCGGGTTTTTCAAAATCACCCTCTGCCCCTACCCGTTACCCAAAGAAATAGTAAAAAACCCTCCCCTATCGAGGCGGGGTAGGGCGGGTTCGGAGTGGGTCGGGTTGAATTGCCATCCCTAAGGGCAACCCTTTTACCTTTTGGAGGCCTTAGGCATACTCGAAACACGGGGCCTATCTATTTTTCAAATTTTATTTAAAATCAAATTAATCGTGTCGTATTGTATAAACCAAACCGAGTTCTTCCAATTAATTGGGGTCGGCTACATGAATCCTGATTTTTCATTGAGCTCTGCATAGGGCTACCTCTTTATTAGATTTAGTAAGCCCAAGTCCTTTTGTACCATAGCCTCCAAAGTCAATTTAGGTCTTCCTTGTCCCCTAATCATACTATCCACTACTATCATGTCACTCTTCTTGACTACGGCGTTTGTAGGTCTACAATAAATATGTCTGAACCATCTTAATCTATTTTCTTTCCACTTAAATTGTATAGGTACAACTCCTACCATCTCACAAATAGCCTCGATTTTATTTCTATCATTCCTAGTCTTACCACACATCTAACTCAACATCCTCATTTTAGTTACACTCATCTTACTCGCTTGTTGCTTCTTGATAGGCCAACACTTCATCTTGTAAAGCATTGTTGGTCAAATAGCAGTTCAGTAGAATTTCCCTTTCAATTTGCTAGTGCATATACCCAGTTTTACTCCTACTTATCCTAAATCCTTTAGCCTTCAATGCTTCTTTCCAAATTTCTAATTTAGCATCAACCCCCCTTGCAGTTTCATCCTCTAGGACAATATTGTCTGCAAACAACATACACCACGGAATATCATCTTGAATATGTCTTAAAGAAAGTGCCTAAATTCTGGAGTACCCTGTGAAAGTGCCTAAACTTAAACCCTAGGGTACTATATGAAAATGTCTTAAACTACTAAAACCTTATAATAGGAAAGTGCTCCCTAAACCTAAACCCTAGGGTATCCTATGCAAATACCTAAATCTTAGGGTATCCTCTGAAAGTGCTTAAATCTGAACCTTAGGATACCCTATGAAAGTGCCTAAAATCTTAAGATACCCTATGAAAGTACTAAATTCTAAATGTACGGTCTAAATTTTAAATGTACGATCTAAATTCTAAATGTACGATCTAAATTCTAAATGTACGATCTAAATTCTAAAATGTACAGTCTAAATTCTAAATGTACGGTCTAAATTCTAAAATGTATATTCTAAATGTACGGTCTAAATTCTAAATGTATGGTGTAAATTTAGGGTACCCTAGTACCCTATGAAAGTGCCTAAAATCCTAGGGTATCCTATGAAAGTGCCTAAACCGCTAAAACACTATAATAGAAAAGTGCACCCTAAACATAAACCCAAAAAAAAGAGTGATTGACCTTAATGGTAATTAAAAAGAGTGATTGACTTTCATGGTAGTAAATATTTGTTTTGTGACCTTAATGGTAATAAACTCTTGAACAAATAGTCAATCGGGAGTGGGTTTCATTGTATATTGGAGTCGAATTCACCGGCAACCCGGTGCACACTTAATTCACTCGAATTGGTAGGGGCGAATATCGTCTTAAAGAAAGCGACATTGTAACGCGCCTTGAAGCAACCATTTATTCTCTCCTTTTTATCCATTTCCATCGGCTATACAATTTTGCACCAACAATTCTTTTTCTCTCTCTTCTTTTTTAAATACTCCCTCCGTCCCTTTTTGTTTGTCAGTTTTTGATAATCGTGTCAGTTTTCGATCGCTTATATCTTTTAATATTGATCTACAAATATATGCAATATCGATCTTGTTTGATAGTTCACGATTAATTATATTATACAAAGTTTTTAAAACCGTGAAAAATATTATAGATTGAAAGATATAAACAATTTAAGGCGTAGCAGAAAATGGAATAATTGACAAACAAATTGAGACTGAGGGAGTACTTTATCATCGTGAGTGCAAATTTTGTTTGAGCTAATATATTATGTGTACAATAATGACTTACTTGGTACGATGAGTGTTCATAACATATCAAACACTATTTTCAAAAAGAACCTCACATAACATTACTAGTCATAAATTTCAAAAAGAAAAGAGCTTATGATGTGATGCAGACCCGTTCTTAGACATCTAGCCGCCAGTAATGGGAATATCGACTGATTTTTTTATTATTTTTGGTTGAGTGTTCAATAATTTTTGAGCTAGGTATTCAAGATTGTTAGAATTGGGTGTCCAAAAAATGACTAAACCAAAATTACTACATACTCTTATATTCTAAAAAAAATTGTTTTCAAGGGTGTTCAATTGATCGTTAAATTATGAATGTAGAGTCGCCTCTGCAGCATATTGTTCGATAGATTTTAATTAGTTTTATTAAACAAAATTTTTAAAATTATAAAAAAATATATAGATTGTGACATATAAACAATTATATGAGTGACACACTGAGCAACTTTTTGGGATGGGGAGCAACACTTTTAAGTGGGGGAGGCTCCCGTCTAGTTTCATTATGTCTAGTCCTAGATCGTCCAGTTTTGGTCAATTAGCTCCCTTTTTGGGTCCACGATAATTGGAACCATTCACTTTTTGTTAGAGCACGTCGAGAGCATTGGCCACATTAAAAATCACATTGATCGGACATCGTTTGATGTCATTTTTTTTTCATGGATTTGATATCATTTAAAAAAGCATTAATTTTTCAAAAAAATGTGTCAACGGGATACAATGCACATCTTTTTTTTTTTCCTTTCAAAATTTATGTTTTTTTAATCGATATCAAACAATATCCAATCAACGTGATTGTTGACGTGACCAATGTTCTCAATGTGCTCTAAAAGGCGAATGGTTTCTATAATTGTTTTGGGTCAAAAAGGGCCCACAATCAACTATAAGATAGGACGGGACTAGACACAACTCTATTGGACTTGAGCCTTATCCCTTTTACAGGCAAATACTCCCTCCGTCCCAAAATGTTTGTCCGTTCCGCAAAATGTGGACTTTAAAATAATACAAAATTTTTAAGAAAAATTCAATATTTTTTAACTAATCTACTAGATATCAACGAGTACTATTAATTTATGAAAAAAAATTAAAATTTTTTCTTTAAAAAGACCTAGTAATTTTAGGTCCTCGTTATACAAACCGGGCAAATATTTTGGGACGGAAGGAGTAAAACATAACAAAGTAGAGCTACAATGAAATGTGAAGATCTGTCCAATATAGCTCTAAACAAAATGTGTTGATTGCCTATAACTAGGGAAACCATAAAAGACATAAGCGCACTCCTAGCAAGGCAGTGGGCCTGATGAATATCCTCCCCCACAATCAGGGAAAAAAAAATTATCTGCATAGTGGAACTCAATCCTCCCTCACAATCAGGAAAAATACAAGCTGCATTAAAATTGTGATGGACCATTTAACAACTTGATGGATTGCTAAGATCTCAATTTAAAGAGGGCTTGAGCTAAAACAGGATGAAGCTGGATGATGGATCCATCTAGTAAGCTTGCACTGAAACCCAGGCCACACCGGGGCTTTCCTCCTTTCATGTTACAAAACACTTTCTGATTTCTGTGCTTTCAAATCGACCATAAAATGACAATGAAAGTGAAGAAACGGTCCTTGTCTGCAGTAGAGGCAGATACAGAGATAATTCAGTCCATTAGCCAGTCATTGAGAATGAAGTTACTACGAATAGCCAAAGAATCCATTGGAAGGCCACTGGCATCCCAAATCCCAAACTTCCTTGGTTGTCATAGAGGGGGCATTCTATTTCAGTGCATGATTCTGAAATATAAAATAATAATCGTAACAAAAAGATAAGATTCTGAAATAATAATCATGTCACATGTGTTTTTGTAGTCTTAAATGGTTCAATTGTTATTTTTTCTTCCTTGCAAGTAGTAACTGATTGGACTTGTAGTGAAAAGAAGAAAACATTCCAC